>JASKUP010000023.1:18412500-19012500 GCA_030448955.1 Trichopoda pennipes | reverse complement strand
ATCTTAATGTAACTCCCCCCGGGGGCACATGATAGCCTTTTTGGAGCCTACTATTCCATCTAGACTGGTGTCTTGCGGGGTAAAAGGGAGCCCAGGCCCTTTAAAGGCTAGTAGGAGCCATCTGGACAATCCACTATATTTCTACGGGAATCAGTGAGCCCAGAGTTCTGCCATTTGTCTCTTTATGCATTTAGCTGTTCTCTGGCTGATTATTGAGGTTGGTTGTTCTGGTTTCGAAGCCCTCGTGAGAGTTTGTGGGTCGGATCATTCACAATGAACACAATGAATGATTCAGGTCCAGTGAGTATGAATGCCGTCGTGTTCTTAATTATATTAAGTTTCGTGCGTTCTGGACCAGGAGTTGGAAAGTCTCCAACTCTTAAGCAAGGGGTAAAGGCTGCGACCTACTTCGAGCTTTTGAAATTGCAACTAGGAGTGACCGGAAAATGCACGGATTCGAAGGCCTTCTAGGACGAGAATGGCGCTACATACCATTCACCGTGGTAATGACCACCATCTGATTATGGCTCACTGCCGGTGCAGATGTAAACCTTATCACGCATCTTAATATAACATGCCTTCAACTTTTTTGTTTCTTGGTGAATTTTAAAGAAATTTTTAATGAATATAGGATTTCTGTTTATGAAAAAATCAATTTTGCAAAATAATTTCGAATTTCATCTTGTGGTTTCGAAAAAGCAATTGTTCTATTCTGCACTTGATTCGGAATTAAAAAGTTCGGAATTTCCATAGGGTTGGTGTTATATATAAAATTTCAAAACAATAGTCTTATGAAAATTTTAAGCATTTCGTTGCCCCTGAAAATACAATAATAAAACATTTCTCTTCGACTTTAAGTTTAAAAAATTATAAAATTGAATTCCCTTTCCAACATCTACTTCCCTTACAAAATAACCAATAATTATAAGGTAAAATAAAAATTTTTTTCCTTATTAGCAATGAATGTAGAAATGGAAACAATGTTAAATACAAAGTAGAAACAAACGATAGAATGTTATGATAAAATTCTAATATCCTTAAGAAAATTGTGTTTTAATTATACATTTATTTATTTTAAAATAAATTTGCGAGATAAAATCTAATAGGTTTATAACGTCACTCGTAAGGTGAAGCTCATTTCAACAAAAAAAAAGTATAAAAACATATAACTCCACTCCACAAAAGTGTGTTTGTATTTGTAGTGCCTTTTTATTTAAAATGATTATGACGAAATATCTGTATTGTTCCATGTTAAAGTTTTTCTGAAAATTTATTTGTAAAGGAAAATCGATTAAATTTAAAGCTGGTAGGTTTTCTTCAGTTTTAAGTATTAAACAGACTGAGATTTTTGCTTAAGGCTATTTGCCTAAATGTGTGAACTTATTTTTTGTAATCAGAAACACCTTTTAATTGATTAGCCTAATATATTATAATTGTTACCTGACGTGTTAAGTTGAGCAATCAATTGATTTTAGTAATTTTAAAAATAAGAATTGAGTTATTATCAAGTGAACTAAGGCACTTGGTAATAACCCAAATTAAATTCTGGTTTGCAGTTGTCAACTTAAAGTCGTCATATCTCAATGATGTATGCCCTAATTTTATGCCCTTTACCAGCCTTTTAAACAAACATGATCAGCATAGTTAATTATAATAATTATCACAATAAGGGTTAAAACTTACAACAGGATCCTTAACTGAATTTCGATACAATTTTCTTAGATATCTTCACCATGAAATCAGATATGCTTTCGTTACTTTACAGGTCTTAAATACTTAATACTAAGCTGTAGCCAAATACTAATATGATTAACCTTTTTAAAGAAAGTTTCACCTTTATTTTCTTTTGTATTTGTAGATTTAATATCACATTTAAAACATTTTTATTTACCCAATAAATTTCATAAATTATATTTATAACAATCCTTGAGCCTTGGGTGTATTTTTGGAATAAGTTATCGAAGATTTCTTCTTAAACAGTTCACTTTTGCAGACTGCACTGCATTCATAGTAAATAGTCACATTTTTATTTTTATTTGTTATTTCATAATTTACGTTCCAATAATTTGTTTGTGTTGTTACAAATAAAAAATTTATACATTCTTAGATCATATACCGCATTTATCGTAATAAATGTAAAGTATACGTGACTCAATTGAAGATGAAAATTTGATTTTCAATTTGTGTTCTTTTTGTGTACAAAAAGTTTTCTTAACAGGAAATAAGACTAAGTGGTGAACTTATACAGAGGTGTTGCGGGTTTAAAAAAATACAAATAAATTGAAAAGGAAATAAGGTCATTATATTGTTGTTATTTTTTCATTAATATTTATTAGAAAATGGAAACTTAAGATGAAAAATCTAAGGGATAATGCCAACATATTTCAATAACTTTTTATTTAGTTATTAGACTCCTAGTCCTATATGGCTGCAAATTGTAATCGAAAGCTTTTCTTAGTATCAAACTACCTAATAAAGGATATTTTTAAATTCATTATCAGAGATATGTGTCGTCAAACTACATGTATGAGTGCAATATTATTTATATTCAAAAATAATCGACGTAATTTAAACAAAATTTACTACCGTTAAATTTGTAACATATTTATAAATTAAAAAAAATTTGTGTTAAATATTTAAGTATAAGTAAATGAACAATATTTTGTTTTCTGAGAAAGAAAATATTTTTCAAATCACGTACTAATTTTTAAAAAAGAAAAAATACAGAAAAAGTAAAGACACTAAGAATGCGTTATGCATTTAATGGATTCTTTTTTCCGTCTCGAAGCAGTAACATGTTAAATAGTTATTTTATTTTTATTTCCTCATTTAAAGCTCTGAATATATTGTTACGTTTATACCTTTTATAAACATTTTGTTGGTGCTAAGTTCTTAAACGCAAAATAAACAACACCAATTTTTAGAGTTTTCAAATTAATTGACAAGTTTATTTACTTTAACTACACGCAAAGTAAATTTTGAGCGTTGGCACTACAGAACAATTTACTAAAGACGCAAGTCTTCACTTTACGAGATTTATGTTTGAACTAACTAACTATTCACTCAGACGCTGTATTTTATATTTGTCTACTAGAGGTCCACAAAAATTAAGAATTTTCTAATCCCATTTTGTTGTTGGTATGCTATTTATTCAATGTTGGTCAGTGTGTATATTTGTTTTTGTTTTTATGCTGTTGTTGTCTTGTGTGTATAAGTTTTCTTAAAAAAATACACAGTTAGTAAACAGCATACTCAATTGTTTTTGCTTTGCGTGTATAAAATTTCTACGCAGTTAATAAACAGCATATCCAGTTGTTGTTGTCTTGCGTGTATAAAATATCTACGCAGCTTGTAACTAGAAAGTTGTTGTAGGCTTGCATATATAAGTTTGCAGTTGGTAAACAGCATAATCAGTTGTTTACTTTTAAAACTTAAGCAAGACGCATCCGAAACAATATGTTGTATATATGATGACCAAATCTGTCAACATTTTTTTATGGACTACACACCTTTTTAATAAAAAAAAGGTAATGGTTTTCTTTGAATATATTCTAAGCAATATTTACTTTGCACATCGTCAGTTATATTGAAAAACGCTTCCATAGCGAAAAATAAAGTTTTGTCCTTAACTAATCCTGCTTTCGCTGTTTTCTTTTTTTTCAATCCAAATAAGGAGTTAAAGCGAAATATGGCTCATAAGGTAGATGGCTTTTTTACATAATTTCATGGTTTTCTTTCCAAAATAAATCAACCTTGAATAACAGGGAATATATGAGAAAAATATAAAACAAATCAATTTAGGCCTTCTCAAATTATATTGATTACAAATGGTGTTTCATTTTTTTCATGAGAAAAAGAACAAGTTTTATAACTAGTGAAACGTTAAGTGTAGTTATTTATTAGTTTCACAAAGAATGATTTTATTTAAAGTAACAAGTAACTAATGATTAAATGTTCTGATATCCTCAAACGTTAGCGGCGATAGCGGGTCTATCAAAGCCAATTGCAATATAAAAACTAATGCAAGACAAAAAACAAATATTAAAAACAAAAAACAAAACAAGTTTGTAGAATTATTGTCTAAATAAGAATCGAAATCGAAAGTTAATGTATTAAAAAGTAAGAAAAATATATAGTGCTGCATTATGCAATCTTATAGCTCTGATTTAAACCTTATGTATCTAACACGTTACGAAGGAGTTTTTAAAATTTGGAATCATGATTTCCTATACATATTTATTATCGAAAGTGTTGAAACCTCCTGTGGTCTTACAATTTCCCATGATATACTTGCATAAGCGCTATTGGACAATGTTTAGCTGTGGGCTGTTGTGAGCTAACTGAACTTTTATAGCGTGTTAAAAGTTTTTTTTTGCTCTGCCTATTAATATATTATTGATTTTCGAAAAAAAAGCTTTGTGCACATCATTTATGGTAACTTGTAGATGATTTTGCATATATACTCTATATACATATATACATCTGTAATATTATAAATCATTTCTTCGATAAATTAGAATGTAACCTGAAGGGATTCAGATTTGTGGATAAGCTTGTACTAATCTAATGAACACACATTCACATTCTTGCTACATGATTTGGATTTCAATAAATTTAAGAGGTTTTGCAAAATTAAAACATCTATGCTTCAGCCTTAAATAAATAAATTTTTAGGCGTGCAAAAGAAATAAAATTATATTACACAAATTTTGCACAATTATGTTTATAATATATTAGAACTAATTAGTTATATTTAAAATTACACTATATATTTTTCTGCTCTAAGTTTTCTTAGTGACAATTAGCTTAGTATAGACTGTTAATAATTCGTTATAAGCGATCCAAAATATATAAAAAATTGTAGAAAAATCCTAAAATATTAATAATAATATAATAATAATAACAAAGTCTCGTTATCCCTTCCAACAATAAAATTACCTCAATAGAAAGTTTAGAATTTACAATTGTCTTGCGTTTTGATACGAAGAAGAAGGATGAAGCCAAGAAAGAAATGCTTTACGTTTTGTAAATATCTAACTTTTACTTTGTGAGTTGTATAATAACCATCTTTAACTAAGCTAAAAATAATAATTCAGTTCATAATAATAGTATGTGTTAAGCTTATTAATTTTCATTTTCAACATATAAATATGGAACGATATAAAATAGGATCTCAAACTCGAATAAATAAATTAAGTAAATAATTAAATTAAAATTAAATTCAAAATTAATTAAATTTAAAAAAAAATACTTACAATCATAATATTCATATCGATCAGCTTCACTGGGGCTATTACTACCCATAATTTTATTAAACACTGCAAAAAAGAAAAAAATGACAACAATATTAAGTGTTAAAGTAAGTTTATTTTTTTTTTTCTTAAGATATTATTTAATACCAACTAATAATGTGACAACAAGATAAAGTAGAAGTTGGGGTAACTTGCAACAAAAAATTATAAAATTATTTTATAATTTATTTCTTTTAATTTTTGTTATCTTAGTTCTTTTTATATTCATATCAATCTAATTCATTTTACTTACAACTCAAGCAAAACTGACGCCAACGCACCAGACACGAATTTGAACGTGTTAAATTTGTATTTGAACAATTCTCGTGATGACTGTTGTTACAGTTTCGTTGTTGTTGTTGCGTTACACAAATTATGGGTGGACGATCTGTTAGTGGTATTGAAATAAAATTTTTTGTTGCTGTAGCACTATTTGTGATGTTTTGTTCCAAAGTAGTTGCATTCAAATTTATTTGTTGCTGTCGTTGTAGCAATTGTGTTTCAATATGGATACTGTTATTTTTATTTGTATTTTTGTTGTTATTGTTATATTTTGTTGGGTTAATGGTTGCGGTCGTTCCAAAAATAAATTGCGTGGGAGAGGTTAAACCTAAAATTATAAATAAAGTTTGCAGTAAGACATGTTGTCTAGTGAGTTAAGTCATATTGAAAAACACAGATAAAAGTAATACATTCATTAGATTTTACAATGCAGCAAATATCAAACTTTGCTCTTACAATCATGGGTGCGAAGCATACCGTTTATATGACAAGGAGAATTGTTAAGAATTTATAATATTACGCCTTTAATTCCTTAATGTTTGTGACTTAATACATTTTAAATTGTAACTAAATTATATGTTTTAGTATTTACATATTTGCAGAAACCACATTCAATATTATATTGCTATTACTTTTTGCATTTGTATACAACTGGTATAGGCAAACGAGATAACAATTTGAGAAGACAGATATTTTTCATGTATATTAAAATTGAATCGTTTCAAAATAATATGCTTCACTCGCGAAGCACTTTCACTCACCAAAACGGCTGTGAGTTCTTCATGAGAGTGAATGAATTTTGAGCTTCATGCAGGCATAGCATTAAGTGTTAATTGAGATTTTCTTCTGTCATGAAAAGTCATTCTTACTTTACATAAAAACACAAATTGTACCGGAGATTGCAATTATTAGTATTTAATCTTTAGACAAATGTTCTTCAAGAAAGCTGAGTTTAAATTAAGGTATACTTTCGCCTTAAAAAATTTGGCCTCACATACTTGCAAAAGAATACAGTGCTTATTTACATTGAGATATTTTTTTAAAAACAAACACCCAAAGTAAACCCCATTACAAAAACTCTTAAAGATATATCCTTAAGGTGTCCCTTATATGATACCATTGGCAAAAAATAGAGAATCAAACTATTAACTTGCCATTACTGGGTGTAATCTAATTGAGTAGACATCAGACACATAAAATATAAACTTTAATAAACACAAAATGATTCTTATTATTATTTATAAATGCGTTATTATTTCAGAAAATAAATAAACATTTAAAAATCTTTCAACTTAAAATGTAAACAGTTTCTAATAATAATTAAAAAGAATAAACATAATTAATAACTCGAAAATATATAATTTTTATTTCATAAAAAATAGTTACTAAATATATATATCACGTATATGAATTTATATACTTATTCAGTAAATATTTATGAGAAGAATAAATATTTGAATTAATGTTGATATATGCAAATGACTATAACTGCGATAATAATTGATAAGGCAGGGACTGAGATAAATTTCACTTTTAAACTATTTAGCAGTTTTGTGTGTACGTTTGTTTATTCCGCTCTTTTTTATTGATAATTTTCTTTTACTTTTTGTTGTGTTTCTGACTATTTTTCGTGGTTCTTTTGTTTTTATTCATAAATGTTAATGCATGTGTATGTAAATGTTTGTGCTTGAATATACTTGTAGTAGGAGAAGTTTTTGTTGGCCAAAAGCCAAACATGTAAACAACATCGACATTGGCAACCCGCAAAACAAACGGACGCATGCATGTTGGCACAAGTGCGGTTGATTTGCAATATATTCATAAATTTGGCAGTAAGATTTTGAAAATTTTTGCATTCAAAATAAAAATTCATCGGAAACACTAAGTCTATCAAGCACGTTTATTGGATACCCTATACTATTACCAGAGCGTATATAAATGTGGTTTCCATCAAAGTTTGTTTAAAAATTTATACATGCTTCGTCTTGGTATTACAAAAAGGGAATGCCACTTAAGAAAGGTAAAATCTGATTATATTGGCGCATAGTCTTAATGTGGAAGCTGAGCCTAAAGGATAAAGAAAAGACATTTAAATATTTGCTGCAGGCTTAAACCCTTGCAATCATTTTATCCTTTATTTTATTCACATTTCATTATGATATATGACACCCCTTTAAAGTGTAAACATTTCTTGGTGGCAAAATATATTTTCTTTACTGAATATTTTTCTTTACTTTGTTTCGCTTGAAGGAAATAAATTTTATGGTAATTTTAATTTAATGAAATAAATTCAATATTTTTCTGAATTTTATAAGGCCTGTAGTGACTGCTCCTTTTGACCATAAATTGTTCGATAGGTGAAAAAAATATATTTTCGCCTTTCCTTTACGCATGGAATAATAAAAAAACTGACGATATTTCTTCAGGTGTTTGGAAGAAGGCTCAAGAATCATTTTAACTAAAAATCGTGTGTGTTTTTTCAACGATTTTTACAGACTTTAATGTATTTTAAATATTTGCCTCTAGTCCAGCTATTTCTAAAGTGCCTATATTTTACCATTATCGTGGCAGATAATAGGATTTAATAAAAATCGTAAGTTCAAAATAAAAACAAATCATTCACTTTAATTTTTCTAGTATAATATAAAATTACTTTGAAACTATTTGATTATTATTATTATTATTATTATTATTATTATTATTATTATTATTATTATTATTATTATGTTTATTATTATTAAAAATTAATAATAATAATTTTTGTTAATAATTTCTGTTTTTTAAAAAAATTAATTTCCTAAAGAAGCTTTCCAAAGGAAAGCGTAATATTGAAAATATATGTGATAAATTTATTTAAAAAGACCAATTTTAAATTTATATTATTTTAAAACTTTACCCGAATTTACGTGTGAATTTTTTCTTTTTTGTTACTTTAATTTTTGGCTTTTTGATTTATCGAGTAAATATAGTTGAATTCAGATTTTTTTAGTGTAGTAAACCGTAGCATTAAATCAGTAACATCCTCCGTCTTTATAGACGTGTAGGGTACAGATATTTGTTTTTATAGCGCTATTGCAAAAATAAAGAAATAAATGTAAATCGCAATATTTATGAAATTTCCAAAAAAAAACACGTCCTCCTTAACGTGCATGAATTTAACACTGTATTTAATTTACGATTTTTTAACTCCATGGTGTTAAACTGCTTAAAATCTTAAAAAACTTTAAACAAAAACAAGTTATTATAGCTTTAATATTAAAAAAAATGTTTAATGGTGGGAATGTTTTTACCTTAGTTCTTACTATGACAGATAAAATTCGATTTTTGCCAGTAACATTAAATAGCAGTGGTATTGTAAAGTAAAATTTGAAATGAAATTAATCAAAAGAACTTCCTTGTATTGCATAGTATAATTATCTTTTATCCCTTTTTATAGGTAATGAGGGGATTTCAAATTGAATAAGTGTTACCTTGTTACATAGTACACAAATTTTATATATCTAATCGTCTGATTATATAACAGATTTGTTCTATATAAGGTTTTTCTGGTAAATATGGTGCTTCTATAAATATATGTTAATATATCATAATTAAAAGGTAAAGGCGTTTGATTTCTTGTTTTATAATTGCTTTTGACCTTTGATACACTTCTTAAGGTGTTACTTGAGTTATTAAATTAAGAACTCACCATATGGTAATCAAAACACAACTGGAGTGAATGCAATATTTGCCATCCAGATTATCGTTTTTCGGTAAGTATATCGTTTTCCTGTTAGTAACGCAGGCTCGACTGGCATATTTATTTATGTTATTTTAAGTTAAAATCGGAAGAAAAAATATTTTACAAAATAGTCCTTACTACTATATATGGTTGGTTATTGAAATTTTGTAGAATTTACCGAACGAATATATATATTAGTTGAGTCGGAGGGATACCCTTTTAAATATTCTGTCAGATATTTAGTGACGTAATAGTCCAATTATCAACTATTAAACAAAAATTTTGTAGCTCTGTACTTTCAATTGCTCTTTAATATTCTTTCATTTAAAAATTTTTTTTATAGTTTTAGCTATTTGGATAATATATACAATATATTTGGAAATATAAGTTTTATCTTTAAATATATTTCAATAAAACGAATCAGTTGAAATATGCATGACTTAATAATTTATAAATATTTGCTTAAATAATCAAGACGCCATGCATTTTTCAGTCTAAATTCATTAATCAAGATTATCCAGAAATTATATTTCAAATATTCATTAGTAAACATTAAAAGTCCTTGTACATCGTGAATTTATTTTTGCAACTTAAATTATTTTCTCCTTATAGTTCATTTATAAGTAAACAATTTCAAATAATACGATTACAATCGAGATGAAAATAAATCACAAATCTATTACTGTTTCTGATTCAGCTATTAAAATATTTTTGGAAAACTAATGAGTCATAAGAAAGAAAAAAATGCAGATTATATATTTAATAAATTACCGAAATAAAATAAGATGATACACGAAGTTAGTAATTCGTCCAAAATTTTCTGTGGTACTTTAATAATAGAACTGAAAAATTACAAAATTCACTGTCTTCGTAATAAAATCTACAGAATTAAATCACTCTGTATAACTAAAAACAAATATAATAAAAAAATAAAAAGCCTAGATATCACAGATCTAATACCGATTGAAAAGCTATTAAAAAACAAAGACCTATAAGAGACCTCTAGGGAATTTAAGATGAAGGAAAACATAAATTAGTATTAAAATTGCAAATACGCTAGAAAAAAACTTGGTCAATCGTCATTGTCTCAATTGAAACTAATTAAGAAAACGGCCTTTAAGAACGCTCAAATTGCTATCAATCATTGTTTATCTAGCAAAATAAGCAAGGTTTCATATTAAAATCGTCTCCGTTATGCTTTATTATGTATTCGATAACTTGTAATGGAGGTGGAAAAATTGAGTTGGTTAAAACCCACGAAGCCCTAAAGTATTAGCATGATAAGGTAAAGAAGTTTCCCTAGCAGGCGTATAACGAAATCAACACCGATTTAGGATACTATAAACATAAAATAAAATGTGTCAAGGCTTAAGTGGATAAATTGATTTTATAACCGAAACACCGAAACCATATCCTTGTTTCTTTTGACTTACAAAATATAACGCGTAATCGAGCCAGTGGTAACACAAATCATTCAACTCACAAGAATAACAATCACAAACTGGAATTAAATCACTTGAACTTGCAGAAAATTTAAAATCGTTTATACACCAGGAGAGTCTAAACACTAAACAACTCATAATAATATCGTCGAGCTATGCTCTCTGTTATATTTCTTAAAATGCAAAAAAATTCTTCAGTGCATATTAGAGTAATTAAAAACGGCTGCACAATAAGCTGTCTCTAAGGGGCAGGAATAACAACTGCTTTCAATTTTATCTCGTATTAATTATCGTAACAAATCTTGTTTTTAACATAGCCACTGCCTCAATAGTTATTTGCTAACAACATGGAATTACTAGAAATACAACGAACATCGAAAACTAATTTTGCTACACAATTATCCTTACATTATAACATCGTAAGATTTCAAATAGACCTGAAGATAACATGTGAAACACTTCAGTTAAGTCACAGATCGTATATTTCGTTTTTTGAATAAAAGAACTTTATAAAAATAACGAGAAAAAAGATTCTAATTACAACTTTATTATCGTCAAAAAATCTATTAGTTAATCACTGAGGCTTATGAATTAATAGTTTATACACCCAAATAGAAAAACCTTCAGATAACAGTTTAAAAAATGCATGGTCCTGATTTCTACTCAGAACTAAAGAACAACAAGAAAATCAAATGCTATACTATATAATTGTTTTAAAGATAAAGAATTATAACAAAAAGAAATATAACAAAAATTCCACAGATTCATAACTCGTTTGAAAAACCAACATTTCAAGGACAACTTTAGCTAAGAGCAGCAATAGAATCAGTTAAAAAAAAACTAGTATATTCTAAGGCAGTATAAAAGTTTATCATTTATTATTTTCTTACATTCCATTATATTTAATTTGATTTGGGTAAATAAAGTCAGAAAAACTGAAATCATAATGAAAAGAAAAGAAAACAAACATTTATCATTTGCCAACATCAATCGATCAAGTTCATCAGGCAAATACGTTATTAATGCGTGAGTTTATTTTCAAAGCGATTTTTTTATAAATAAAACAAAAACATAAAAACTCAAAGTAAACAATCAACAGTCGAGTTTTATAATTTTCCCGCTAAAAGTGATAAAATTTATTTGCCTTAAAATTTTAATTTGCATTGATTGCCGGCTTCTTACGAAAATTAATTTTTCATTCTATTTAAAAACAATTGTTAACCTTTTTGTGTTTCGAATTGTATTTGTAACCCTCACAAATATATTTATTAACACGTTATGCTGTAGAACGCTACTAGATATTAATGACCGACTTATCCAATATATGTTGGTATTGACAGTTTATTTTATAAAATTCTAAAACCCGTTGCCATAATATTTAAGAGAAATAGGAAAGGTATATTTTAATTAAGGACCTTACATGCTTAGTTTAACTATCGGCTAAGAACCAATTAATTCCCATCGGGCAGCCTGAAATACCTATATCACCTTCCGTGATATTTTCGTTTACTATTGCCACATCATAGATGGTATTCCTAAAAGATCTAGAATTATTTACAACGTGTATCAATAAGCGTTAATAGCTAGCGGATGCATCGATTCGCTATACCATATCTTATGCTTGGATTAAATCTGCTTTCGAAAAGCTTAAAAGGCGTAAGGGAATGATTTGGTTGCTTGCCCTGGCGTAGATTAATAAATCTATGGCGCAAATAATTATGATCGAGTTGATGTCTACATGGTGAAATTCACTGCGAAATTTCTGGAAGGTGCATGATTAAAACATGGTTGAACATTTTCGTTTTAGTTATTTTTTAAATGATCTTGGTTGTAAAATTTCTTTGCTTGTTGCAACACTGGTTGCAATATTACAACTAAAATTAGCTGTTTGAAAATATTAGCGAAAGAATTGTGAAGTACCAGTACTTGACAAGTATCTTAATATCCCAAAATATAAGGTGCATGCAAAAACGATTTAATTTTACATCAACCAACAAATTTTTTGGTGTTCTCCAACAATTAATAGAAGACATCCATGAACATTTTATGGAATTTATTTAAATCAGCTTTATACAATATTATTTTTTAAACTGGTAATCAAAACTATTATAAAAGCATACACTATTATATAAGCATAAAAGGGTTTTTTTAAATAATAAAAATAATGACTACAAGTGTTTACCATTTCTTTTCAAGTTTAGTATAGATTATTATTTCAACTAAAGAAACAATTACTGATTTTGTAAGCTGTTTCTTATTTGGTAAAATTTTGTTTACCTTTACCATTGGTGATCGTCATATATATATATGACATATCTATATATATATATATATACTTAAAATTAAAATGAATTAATTTGTTTTAATCTTGAATACGCGCTGGATTTACAACTACCTTATATATATATATATATATATATATATGCGTTTAAACTTTTGCACCCTACCGCAATAGTTTAAATTTATCATAAAGTATAAACTAGAATACAGTTATATATATATATATATATTAGTTTTGATTTATATAACTAATATAAAAATAATAGTTTTAATGAAACTATATTAAATCGCCCTTAACGAAGCGGTTTCTCTATGTTCAATTAGCGGCCAATATAGTTGTTTTTTGTATTTATTGACTAGAAAAGTTCTAACAAAGGTGTAATACATTTATGAATTGGATTGTAAATCCTTTTACTAAAATCCACATAACGTAGCATACCTGAATATATTGTTACGTTTATACCTTTTATAAACGTTTTTTTGTTACTGAGTTCTTAATTGCAAAGTAAATAACACCAGATTAATTGCAAGTTTATTTACTTCAACTACACACAAAATAAGATCTGTACGTTGGCACTACAGAACAATTTACTAAAGATGCAAGTCTTTACTTCACGAGGTTTATGTTTCAACTAATTAACTAGCGCTACCCGCTAGAGGTCTAGAAAAATAAAGAATTGACTACTTCGGAAAATCCAAGCCCATATTGACTACTTCCTTTGTGTCAAATTTTGTTGTTGTTGTGGTTATGTTATTCATTCAATGTATAGGCGCCTGTTGGTCTGTTTTGTTTTTGTTTTAGTTTTTGTGCTGTTAAAGTTTGTTCCTAGAATTTATTTTAAGAATGTTGTTGTTGTTTTGCATGTATAAGTTTTCTTAGAAAACTACGCAGTTACTTAACAGCATACCCAGTTATTTCCTTTATTTTATTACTTTATTATTTTTTTTTAACTTAAGGAAGACGTATCTGTAATAAGATCTTATAATTTAATTTAGTGCACACAAATTTATTTCTTCATAATTTTTTTTTAATTGTTAACAAACCCTCAATAAATTATGCTTAAAATTTATGTATGTTTTGTATACATATATCTAGGTTTTTTTAAAATAATTTAGACTATTATTACAACTTCTCTTTTATAGTTTTAAACAACATATTTGTTGTAAATAAATAGCCATCCTAAATTTTTAATTTCGGTTTTTTGTTATAATGTAACATAATGATATATTTCTTGTGTAAATTTATTTTGTTATATAAATAAATTTTAGGAACAGACAGAGAATGAATGTAGAAGCTAAATAATAAGGTATGTTTCTATTTTCTTAATATTCTCTCTGGATAACGCTGATTTTACATCAGTTGTAAAGAAAACAGGCTTAAAGGCTCATTGCACAACATATAAATATTTAACTTCAGCTTCTAAATGCGCAATTTCAGTTATGTTCATTAACTTTTGTAAATTGAAAATGTATTGGTATTAATTTGTTTGGAGTTGTTCCGCCAGTAAGTGAAATACTGTTGTCATTTTCCTTGTTTTAAACCATGGGGCGATCGCCGTTCACACCGAACTAACAGCCAGCAATTACGGTTTACACCAAAGAAAATGGCAACACTAAAAAAGTATTCTCTTTAATAAATTAGTTTACCTTTATTCTGTTTCCAATGACAAAAATCTATTAAAGCTTAAAGTGAGTGCTACAGTATGTAAATATAAAGTATTGCAGTGTATTACAGAAAAATGCAGAGTCCAACACTAGAAAAATCTAAATTTAATATCAGTGGATTTACTTGAAGTTAATAACTTCAAAAAATTTACTAAAACTAGAAATAGACACATGAGTAATTTTTAGTTTGTTTTAGGTTCATGTCGTCTATCATAACCAAGAATTATATAGAAAGAAAATCTGTTGATACTTCTTAAAAACTTTTAATTTTTGTTTCTTCGTTAAATAACTGGATTGTATCTACCTACAACCCAGTAGAATATATCTTAAGTACATATCTCTAACTAATGTACATCATTCATAATAATAAATTTGCACTTACTGGACTCCTTTATTACTGTTTCCTTTTCCATTTTAGGTGTATTTCCTTTGTTAAATTAATTTTTGTTTCTATTTATTATGATTTTTGTTTAACCACTGAAGATTTTAATTATTATATTGAATCAATTTTCTCTCTAATATTATTCATTATTTGTAATTAAAATTTTAAAACATTTAATGCAGTTGCATATTTTATTAAAGAAGTCAACAGTTTTTAAACATTTTTTACTTAATATTTTAAATAACTATTTTTCGCAAAATTACATAAGTAATGAACAACTTAAGACTTTTTCTAATATATTATATTTTTTAAGCACAAACATATTTGAAAATTCAATAAAAATGGTTTTTTAATGGTGGCTGTAAAATATACATTAAATAGTGTTTTTCATACAACTTTTATTATTATTTTTTTTTTCTAAATTTAAATTTAATTTGGAAATTAATCACAATTTTTTTTTGTTTTTTAACCACAGAAAAAATAAAACTTTTTATAACAACCACAAGTCTGTAAACATATTAGAGAGTAGAAGGAAAAACATGTAAAATCTAAACAACAAACAGTATTTATACACAATATCAAGAAAAATATTTTCCAAACAATGTCTGTCCATTTAATTTAATTTTTGTTTTCTTAAATAGGATGATTTTTTCTTTGTTTGGTATTTCAGTACTACTTTGCGATTTGTATGTAATAGATATTTTTTAAGAGCTAAAGAAATTATTTAAAATCGTCTGTAAAACAAATCTATTTAGTGCGTTAAAAGAAACAGACAGTTTACGGAATACTAGATCATGAATATAGGAAAAGCGACTGTATTGTATAATATCGGTAGTGATTTAAGGAGGTAAGTTACTCGAAATTGATATGCTATAAATTTCTTCATATATTGCAGGGAGATGCTCTCGATGTAGAAGGAAAATTCTTTGAAAAAGATCTCATATTTTAAAAAACTTTACACGCACGTCTTGCACTTCTGGTTCTTTTAACAAAGTGCCTATAATTCCTTCTACACTTTTACACAGAATTACTGTTTATTTAAAATTATTTTTTAGACTTATTACAGAAAGTATATTTTTAAATTTTATTGTAAATTTTTTGTGTGCCATTTATTTTATAAATAATTAACCATTTAACTATTTGTCACTTTTGTTGTTGTGTAATTTATCAATGAAAAACAATTTTTGTTTTGTTTATTTCTTTTTTTTTTTTTGTTTGTGTTTTTAGTTTTTTTAGCTTATAAGAAAACTTGTGTGTTATTTCTTTGAATTTCCTGCATAAACTGCCAACTTGTTAATGCCACTGCGCCTTTACGGAAAATGCACTCTTTTTATTTCTGTTGTTTCAAATGATCTTGAGAGTCTCCCTCTCTCCCTCTCTTAATTAAATCGCACAGAGAAATGACCTGAATATGCAAACAAAGCTAAAATAATAACATTTAAAGTTTTGTTTTATTTTTAAAAAATCAAAAATTAATATGAAAAATAATTGGAACTCTTTACAATCATTTCTAGTATCATAGATTCCATATTTCTTAATTTCTTATATATTCAGTTTATTCTGAAGTTGGTGTTTTGTTATCCAGTAGCGAAATTGCAGAAAAACTGGAAAAAACTAGTATCTTGGTGTCTCTATTATAATTTATAGTTTGTCCATATAAATATTTTAAGCCTAAAATGACAACCTGGCTATAAACATTTATATACAGTTTAATGACTTTAACGAAACGCACAAAGTACACACACATTTCAAAACACTTTTATATTTCAAGCAAATCCTTGCGGTAGACAAACACATTCTTATGGATGCATCTGGCTTAAGTTTTTAAAGAAAATAATTAAGTAATAAAGTAAACAACGGGGTAACTGTTTACTAACTGCGTATTTTCTAAGAAAACTTATACACACAAGACAACATCAACTATCTTAAAATAAATTGCAGGAAGAAACTTTAACAGCATAAAAACAAAAACAAAAATGCACACAGACCAACAGGCGCCTATACAACAATAAATTGTTATACAAAGGGAATAGAAAATTCTTAATTTTTATAGATCTCTAGCGGACAAATATACAAGGCAACATCTGAGTGGATAGTTAGTTAGTTACAAGATAAATCTCGTGAAGTAAAGATTTTAGTTAATTGCCAAGAAATCGTACTTTGTGTGTAGTTAAAGCAAATAAACTTGTAATAATATCGAAAACTCTAAAACCTTTGTATTAAGAAATTGAATAGATTACTTGACAAATATCAAGACCAAACCAAGAGAAAAAACCTAACCCAACAATTTCCAGAGTATGTAAAATCTCTGGAAACAATTTTTTACATTGGAACATGCAAATGCGATTTGAAGGAAGCTCCATGTGCATGCGGCTTGGTTCCAGAACCTTTGAGCCGTTCTGGAACCAAGCCACGATCAACATAATCAGTAAAGACTTACAGTGGATGCATTTGTGATGGAAATAGAAGAACAAGGAGCAACGTCTATGTCATCAATGACAAGATACCAATATCCCGCTGATTCAACATACTCACCGCCCTCGGTTCAAGAAGATATGGATAGAGGCGAAAGATCACAATACACGGAAAGATACGATTGCTTTAACATTGCCTTGATATGTGACAGATTTAATGCATATGTGACAGAGTAGCATCAGCATTGGCAACAGCTTTTTTCCAAGATTTTGAAATAAAAGACACGCATGGCAAACCTCTCATCATGGATAAATCGAAAGTTCGCAAAGAAAAAGAGAAATGCCGACAAGAAGTGCATCGCAAACGGTTAGATGCTACCAATTTGTTAGCATTTTCATTCGATGGCAGAAAGGATGATACTTTAACGAGAGCTAAAATTGATGAGAAGTATTGCATTGGTTCGTTTGCCTTTTACACTTCAACGAACTACCGTTGCGGCATTTGTTTGAAGCTTTTGATAAATCAACCAGCACTGGACCAAGATCGGCAACCGGAAAACTGAGCCGTCAAATTGATACTTGTGAAACTCTTCCGGTAAGTTATTGCTATCACGCATTTATTATAATTGTCAACCGTTTTTAATTATTTTATTATTATATATTTTCAGGTGGTGGACAGCTTCTAGAAAATTGAGTTGAAAAACATGCCCCCTGCTGCAGAGAAAATTGAATTTTCCACCGAATCGAAGTACTTATACGATATGGCAAATGCAATTTCTAGCGGCGTGGTCTCGCTGGATCTGGCTAACATAAAACCAGGGAAAATTGTACATTCTCGCTGGCTCACCAAGGCCGCTAGATTATTACGATTATATAGGACAACGGAAAATCCAGACGTAAGAATTCTGGTTGAATTTATAATTAAATGTTATGTGCCAATGTACTTCAGTATCAAGTACTGCAGCTCTGTCGTGTACGGTAGTGCATTATTTTTCAAGTTACTTGGTCACGATTTCTAGAATCTCGTTTACGCAAAATTGTCAATCAAGTAATAATGATGATAGCAAAGAAAAGCGCGACTGTGCTATTAAGATAATTCTACGCTATCGAACCGATGTTGACGACCCAATGCAACTTAGAGCTTATAAAAAACCGGATATAAACTTTAATTGCACAAGTTACACGGAAATGATTAATATAAATGACATAAATAACGTATTTGAACCACCATTCACGCGAAGCATTCCATACGATGCATTGGAAGAATATTTAAATAAAGATGCTCCAACGTTTAATGATCCAAAAATTCCATCACACATACAAGGAACGGAACGACACGTTCAATTGCTAGCTAGCGTTTCCAAACGACTGATACCGGAAAATGTAGAGGCTGTTATGGCAACGACATTAGAGAGCCGTGCGAAATTGCCCAGACTTGAAAGTAAAAAAGACTTCAAACAATAATCTTTTTTTTTCAGTTTCTTTTCTATAACCAAGTTAAATTAATTTTTTCATTTACATTTGCTCTGACTTATTAAAAATATATTAATAAATATTATTATAACTAAATAAATAAAAATAAAGAAAAAACATAGCCTTTCGCTGATTTTTTTATGTAAAGTACCAAAAATGTTGATTTTCAAAATTTGACAAAGTTTCTTATTTTGATCCCTAGAATACGATTTTCACTGAGCAGTGGGCGATTTTTAAATCGACCCAGCCTAATAAATATATATGTATATATATATATATTATATATTGTTAGACTGCAAATATAACCACGTAAATTTTCTTTTACATGCTATCATACGCCTCTACTGTAATATTTTTTTTTTACTTTAGATCCGCTTTTCAACTAGCTAATGAACACTCGAGCCAACTGACTTTTGTTTAGCAAATATGCGTCTCTAACTGCACCAGTCATCTAGTCTAGTCTTTATATATATTTTTTTATATATGTTTGCCTTTTTAGCCAACTCAGCCTTTACACATACACTATTATTACGTTATTACTTTGCTCTCTAACTAAAGTTTCGTTGCAGGTGTTGCTTTAAGCATCTGATTTGTTGTTTACCAGCTCTATATAGTGCGACTATACCAAAGATTATTCGCTTTTTAAATAACTTACAAATTTCGAATATTCAGCAAACAATATTTTCCATTATACTCACCGCTCTGCAGTAATAAAAACTAACGATTCCCAAGCAAATAATTTTAAATAATTTCCAAAAGTTTTTGTTCATTGTACATTTCTTTCCTTTATTAAATAAAATCAAAATCTTCTGTACAATAATATACAGAATTATTATCATTAAAGTTTGAGAAATCTGTTAAACATTAGGCGAATAAGAAAACAATGAAAGTTTCAATTACCCAAATTTTTAAAACTTTATTTCCTTCTCTTTTAAGTTTACTCTCTTAAATAAGTTTTCTGTTTCAGTTTTCCACTCACTTGACTTCTCTTGTTACATATTTATGGTTGAAACAAATCAGACACTAAAAGCAAACAAAATCTAACTAAAAGAATAAACTCAAACGTTCCAACATAAGGCAGATAAAAATGCACCCAATTCGTTAAAAAAATAAACAATTTTACTTTTAAATTATATTTTTCTGCGTTAGTATGTGAGGGCCTGTGTTGATGATTTCTTTGGAAAAGCCACACCGGCCGTAAATTATACAAAATATAAAATTATGTAAAAAGATTAAAAAATTGTTTTTACAAAACAAACAAATGTAAATTTTAGAGAAAGCGGAAGATTAATTTTAAAAATATTTAAGAAAATTAAAAGAATTTTAAACAATTTTCTCTAATATTAAAATAATTAATGGAAGTGGATAATATTCCAAACTTGAAATAATTGCAAATATCAATTGCAATATAAAAGCAACCTCTTCAAATGTTTGTTAAATAATAAATATTTATTTTTTATCCAACCGCAAACTGTTACAAAAATCTTTGGTGATAATTTCTTTTTAAACAAATAATTAAAATAATTAGATGTGACTTTTGTTACCACTTAAATATTTTAAAATAAAATTTATTGATAAACAAACAACTCAATAAAAAATATATGTTTATAAATTTCGATATGTATGATTTTCTATGATTTTTCCTACACTGTCTGTCGGCCTGCTACAGCTCTCTGTCACAGGTTTCTGCCACACACTCTTGGAATTTTCACAGAAAATGTATTACTACAAAAAAAAACAACATACTATAAATATATGCCATAAAACTACTTAAAATTAAAGGCCGTTACAAAAGTGACGTGATATTAATAAACTTTTTATTTTTTGAACTGTGATATGCAGCCGCATCAAATTTACAGTGTGATGTAAAGCTATGTTACTACAACAAGTAAAAAAAACACAAAAACTTTAAATTAAAAGGCGTCCTTATAACGACACTATTCTGTGTTTAAAAACTCATAATATACAGAAACTTTAAGGTTAAATTCTTTACATAAATAAAGATTTATACTAAGCAGATATTTAGTACTAACACACTCCTACCAATATCCATAATAAATAAAATGAATTTGAAATGTATTTTAGAACAAATTTTGTATAAAAAAAATGTTCTAAAATAAATTTGAAATATATTTTATTTATTATTCACATGGGCATATATGTATGTATAAATATGTACGTTATAAATATAAGTGTGAAAAATAATTTCACAGCTTCAAGCTGTGGTTTTGGAATATATTTTCATACCTATTGAGGGTGACAGGAAGTTAATTTAAATTTTAAGAATAACTTACAAAAAGGTGACTCTAAAAATTAAATCGTGACTTATATATGCCATACAGAAATGATATATGATAACAGTTTTAACTTTTATAAATATCTTTTTTTCTTTTTAACGATCTTTTTTTATATTTTTTTCTTTTCGATATTTCATTTCCTTTGGAAAGCTTCTTCATGTTAACATATGTTAATAATTTTCAAAAATAAAAATTTTTTCCTGAAGAAGCTTTCCAAAGCGAAATATCGAAAAGAAAAAAATATATAAAAAAGATCGTTAAAAAGAAAAAAAGATATTTATTAAAGATAAATAAAAAAGATCGTTAAAAAAACTATAAATAACAGTTTTAAGATATATTTAGTTTGTTTAAAACAATATCAATAATAAAATAAAGGAATTTATGCTTTAAAAATATTTATTAAGGATGTATTTAAAAAATATTTTATTATTTTCTTTAATTAGAATAATACATCTTATTGCACTTGTAATTAATTATTATTTCTTCTTTCTTTCTTTAAGTATAAACGGATAAAATTAAAAACAAATACTACTGTTTACATTTTTTGTAATATTCATCATTAAAATATAAATTCATCACCACCTGTTATTCTTGTTGTTTAATTTATTTCCTGTATATTTTTAATTGATTTTCACCATGGCATGAAAGTTTTTGAAAGTGTAATGAATTTTTTCTTGTTTTAAAAAATTAAGCAGATTAAAATTATTTACATCAAAATAACCGAAAACACGCGACTCGTTTCCTTTGATATCAAGGATCTATATACTTCAATACCAACACATGAAACTTTAGATAGTCTTCGCAATACACTAGACAATCTATATGAAAGCCAATACATCACTGATATTATAGATATTGCAATAACGATAATAAAACAGAACTACTTTCGATTCAATAACCACTTTCACAAATCACCTGACTTTCACAAATTACCTGACGGTATGGGAAACCCAACTTCCACAATCTTCATGGAAATTTTCATGCAACATCTCGTAAAAGCCCTAATAAAAAAACCTAATAAAAAAACACAAAATAACTCATTACTATAGATACGTAGATCAACGGCGAAAAAATTCTAGAAAACTTAAACACAATTCATAATAAGATTACATACACAATGGAAAAAGAACAAGACAAAAGTTTACATTATCTTGACATTACTATAATACGAGGATCTGACTATTTAACACTTGACATCTATAGAAAACCAACTACGACGGACACTACCATCCATAAACCTCAAACCACGCTACCCAACATAAACTAGCAACGTTTAGACATAATGATACATAGACTTAAGATAATTCCACTTACTCCAGATAAGTACAACAAAGAACTCGACACAATCTACACCATAGCTATAAAAAAAAGCCACCACCATCGATAAACTTCTTAGGCAAAATACAACACTAAGAACAGAAATAAAGAAGACAAAGAGACAACTGATCAACACGACGGCACTCCTTTACTTACACACGACCAGAAATAAGCAGACAAACAAACCTCTTTCACAAAGAAGGAATTCTCACAGCATTAAAAATTGGAAGCACCCTGAGCCATAATCTCAGAACAACGACAGAAACAACTGACAAATTTAGTTCCAGCGGGATATACAGACTTACTTGTACCTGCAAACAAAGTTATATAGTGCAAACAGGACGAACACTAAAAACAACGGTTGCAGTTCTAAGACCTTAAAAAGGGCTTTTGAACTGTTAAAAACAAAAACGGAAGCCTCGTAAAAATGAATGTATTTGACATTCTATAGTAGCTGTTGGTAATAACAGAGTACTCCCAACGTACGTCGTTCAAAAATACTAATAGATGCCCAGGGCGCTTATGGGCCAAAACTGATGATTTTATTAACATAAAACCTATAATAAAAATCACTATAATATAATCACTCACATAAAATGTTTATGGTTACTTGATATTAAGTTTTTTGAATAAAATTATGTATATTTGTAAAATTAACCGAGACAAAGTCGAAAGAAAAATGTTTATTGCATTGCTATAAGTTTGACTGTTTAATTCAAATTCAATATTTTTGTATAGTTGCTTGAAGTTGTTGTCGTTTTTGTATTTATTATCTTATATATAAGTTTTTCTGATTGCATTCTTATATTCAATAAGAATCTGTTTCAAACAATTTTAATTTTTTTGCTGGCTAATTGCCAAAATTGTTAGGTTTTTTATTGTTCAAAACTAGAAGAAATAAAAATCATTGCAAACTAAATAGTCACCGTAAATATTTGAATTTAAACAAAACAGGCATTTAATTAAAAGTGACGACAGAGTCTGGTTTTTGGTTATTCATATTTTTAATATTTAATGTTGAGTATACTTATTTCACTTCAATTTATTTTATTGACCAGAATACATGTGATGGGTGACACACCTCAAGTTCAATGTTTAAATTTTGCAAACCCAATAAACCTTGTTTTCGAAAACAAAAATTTATTTACATAAAAATAAGTAACTATTTAAACGTTTGTTTGTTAATCATTGCACCAAATCTTTTAAAATTTTATTTACATAGTAAAGGAACTATTACATATATATATTTATGTTTGATTTATTATCATATAAATTTATAGCTTATAATTTTTTATCTGGAAATTTTTTAAAAGTATCAGTATTAAAATGGCCAGATTCAAAAGGATTATAGTATAGCAAATGTTATCAGCAATAAATAAGCTAACAGCGCTTACTTGGTGAAACGCAATAGTATTCAAAAGATCTAAAATAGTTCATAGTACAAGTTATTATAAGTTTTCCATTACCAAATGGTGTCAATATTAGTCTTTTTGGAAATCAACTTTTACAGAATGTGTACTGCCAATAAATTAGGACTGAATAATTTCATTTTCATCTGACACCGTTTATAAATCTACTTTAAACTCTCTTTTCAAATTTACTACCTCACAAATCCTTTTTTGTTCTGTTTGCGATTTGGAACATGCTTTGGTTTTCTATCTTAAAACGTTTGTTTTAAATGTTTGCTGGGCTTTAATATCCTGGCATATTCTACATACATCTTAAAATATTTTTATTTACTTATTGATTCGAAGAAATTCAAAATTTAGTGGTTAAACAATTCAATATGAAAATACTTAGCATTATAATATAAATATTTTTTTAATGTGTTTTGAAATATAAATATTTGTGTCGAGGAAAATTTAGTTTCAAATATAAAACAAATATTTTTTAAAATAAATTTAAATTAGATCTGCAAGAGAATAGAAGCTCTTAATAATTATTTTTTAAATTAATCACCAAAATTTTAAGAGTTTAAATAATAATAGAGCAGCAAAGGAATAAAGTTAAATGAAAACTTGAGAAAAATTTTAAGCATTAAGGCTGTTAAAAAGTTATCAATGCACATTCAATAACTTTTTGCCGTTTTTGTTTTTTAAATTTAGAATTTTAAAACTAGTAATTTACTTCTCGAATTTTGTTTTAGTTTCCCTAAAAAATGTTCTTTTCTAATTTGTATTATCATACTCGCTTAACAGAAGACAGATTTCTCACATTTCATAGGCTAATTTATTTTCCAAAGGTTTTACAAAAGAGTATTAAAAAATTAACAAAAATACTATAAAATTTTACAAAATATTCTTTACATAAAATATTATTTTCCGAAGACTTTCTTATTCTAAACTTATCTGAAACTTTTGTGATCATCACGCGTAAAAATAATATCAAAATTATGAATTAATTTCTCAAAAAAGGAATAAAAAAGGAAAACTCTTACAAATTTACACAAAAATAAAAAGCACTTAAACAACTTACAAATTAATAACTTTTAACTAACAAGAAATAACAAAAAAAAAAAAAAAATAACAACAAATTCATAGTAACCAAAAAAATAATGAATTTACAATAAACAAAACTAGGAATATTGAGCCATTTTGTATACAGTGTTCTGAATGATATGAGAACGTAGCCTTCTATGATAAAATAAGAGGTGTGCTTCTTCGTAAAGAATTCCAGCCTCTTTCAAAGTTAAAAAGTCTACCGGGCAGGGATACCGAAACATCTGAACAGCCTCTAAATCACGCGACACACAAAAGCACTCCGCACCCAGGGAGTTCTCTAAAGAACGGTGGCTCTCGAGAAATTTCACAGCCATTTCCACCCGCACAAAATTAATTGCACTGTAGATTGATCTACATAATGGCCTGCGAAACTTGCCACTTGTCCCCTATAAGACCTTAGTCCGAGGCAAGCAACCAAAACCTCTCTCTTCCATCCCCTAAGCCTCTCCATCTGGTGAGAAGAAATTCCTAACCAAGCTGAAAAGGTATAGGAGATGACAGAGCGACACTTTTGGCATTACACCGGAAGACGCACCCTCCTATCAAGAAGGAGTAAATTTTCTTGCTTCGCTGCAGAATATCGTCAATATGCCGATAACTTTCAAAGTGACACTCAGGTATTTAAGTCTGTCCGAAGTCGCAATCAGAACTGTACGATCTACAATTTGAGTAAATATTATTCCGGCTTACCTTAAACATTGCGGCCACGGTCTTCGGAATGTTTAAAGTTAGACCCCATTTTGTATTATAGTCTGTCAGTATCATCAAATAGTGATTTAGTTGGTCATTAGTGGTTCTTGCTCTAGCACCTGAAGAGGCAATGAGGATGTCATCATAAATTAGTAAAAGATAATAGAAGACTGAGTGATTTTATGGTCTCTTATTAGGATATTTTACTAATTTCTATAAAAAAAAGTATACTATTTTGTTGCTAATTAAAAAATTATGTAGGCGTTTTTTTTATAGAGAAGTAGCACTTCAATAATGCCTATTTAGTCAAGTACCGTGCTACATTCTTTAGGAAGGGTATAGAGAAGAGATGAAACAGGTGGTGAAAGTAGAAGGATAGTCGAAAATTAACTGCCGTATAAAGATAGCACAACGACCAGTGACTATGCCTTCATCGCTGAGCGGCCCCACCGACAGTCAATTTTTATATTTGTATTGAAAAACAACCAAGGGGTTTGTTGGGAATCGAAGCCACAACCCCCATACTGAAGAGCTAGTACACTACCTTCTAACCTACAGGGGCACCTATTAGCCTACAGGGAGAAATATTGCCAAAGATTCACACATATAGTAGATGCACCTAGCTATTTTCTTTTTTTATGACACGAGCTCCCTTTAATTTTGAACTCAATTTTTTTTTTTGATTTGGTTTCCAAGAGACACGTATAACTTTCACATCAGGAATTTCTTTGCGGTCAACCTTTTAGTTACATCTAACCCAAAAGAAATATATTGTTATTAATTTAATATATAGTATCATAGAAGAATTCGTACATTGTCTTTATGAATTCATAGTTGAGATGTGCTTCTTAATGAGAGTATCATAGGAATCAGTTTTGTATAATGTTTTTATCGAATATACTTGTCCCCACAGGCAGATACTTTGTTAATAAAATTATTAATAAAATGCACAATATTTTTTAACTTATTGAGTCTTTGCAAAATAGTTAAGAATATAGGGAATATTTTTATTATATTTAAAATTTTATTGCTTACTTTTTTTATAAATACTATTTTAAAAAATATAATTAATTAAGGCACCATTGTATCAGTGCATTGATATAAAATGCATTCAGAAGAAAATTTTAAAATCAAAAATAACTTAATTACTTACATAAAGTAGAAAACTTTTTCCCTTGTTGAAACTCGTACAACTCATTACACAATTTTATAAAACTTTATTTAATTTAGTAATCTAATTAATAACTTTAATCTTCCAATTTAAAATTTTTTGTTTAAATCTTTTTCTGCAATTTATTTTCATAAAATTATTAAACAAAGTTAGGCTTGACATTAATATGCCATTATTATTAAACCTCATTTATTAAAAAATAAAGACTTTGAAACAATATTTAGTTTATAAGGTATGGAAAAATCATATAATAACTCTTTTCTTTTTGTTTCACATCTTATGCTAAAACACAACGGCCAAAACAGAACACACGCTGTGAAGATTTTAAAAGACAAAAACCAATTAATTGTGATTTAAGAATAAATAGGCGAAAAAAACTCACAAAATTCGCACACTATAATCCACTTCAGAACAAAATACACTATATGAAATCGTTGAACTAAAATTCTACAATAGAATAAAAGAAAAACAAAAGCAGACCATTATCAACACCAACAAGAACAACCTTTAACTGGAGAGCAAGTGGCAGCGAGTGGTTTAACACATATCACGATACACATATGGTGAAACAACAACTAAATACTATTTACTAATGATGCGGGAAAATAAGATTTCAATAAAAATTTGAAAATACTGCACCAACAACAACTGAAAACATTTATTTTTAATTAAAAAAAAATTTCATTGTTTACGCTACATTTATTGTTTGGTTCTGATATTCTGGCATAAAGCAACAATAACACAAACATTTTGTTTTGCTCTTTTTGGTACAAAGAATATCAAACACAATTTTCTTTTTAAAGTTAAAGTGGACTAAAAATAGAGAAATTAATTTGTTCTTGTTTTAACATTTTCGGAATGTTGTTCGTTGCAGGCAAACAAAATATAATAAAATAAATTTACTAAGGGACAGAGAAAAAGTATTCAGCAGGCGATCAACACAAAAAATCATTAATATTTTTATTGGAAAAAACTCACGGTTAAATTACGTTCAACGAACTGAATATTATAATTTTTTATCCTAAAGTTTTATTTACTAATACGCCAATAAATTCATATCAAATTGCTCTCTTCAATTAAAGAATATTTATTGCACTTAAAATATAACTTCAAAAAGAGCGTATAAACATCAGAGATTTGTTAACAAAGAGTTTAATGTATTCTTACCAATTTCTTTGCATTAGCTCTTTTTTTCTTCTGAATTCTACCAGATAAGTAATTGTTAAGTTATTTGCATTTTTTCATATGAAAAAATAATTTTCTTTTGTGGATGTAATAAATTAATATAAAAACAAGTCAGAGGAAGAATTTTAATTATCTTAGAACTTTTTAATTTTTAAAGAATATTTATATAAGAGCAATTTTTGTAGTTTTCTTGTTTATTTACTGCCCTTGTTTCACATCCATATAAAAGTAAAAGCACTAGTAAGATTAAGCATTTTAGCACAACATTTTCCCTAAACTTTACCAACCTAAAATGGTTTCTTGCCTCCTGTAATCCAGAATCGATTCTATCCTTTACTATTTATCTCTCCTCCGTATTTAAACAAAATAAGGCATTACAACCGACCAACGCCAACTCTCAAAGCACAGCCGAGAATACACAATGAGACCTATTAAAAACTCCAGACCTCACCGCCCTACTTAAAGAAAAGATAAATTTACAAAACACATATACTATACGTAATAACCAAGAGCTTATCGGTAAACTTAACTTAACCGAAAACATGCGACTCGTTTCCTTTGATTACAAGGATCTATATACTTCAATACCAATACATGAGACCTTGGATATTCTACGCAACACACTAGACAATTTATGCGAAAGACAATACATCACTGATATTGTAGATATTACAAAGACGATACTAAAACAGAACTACTTTAGGTTTAATAACCACTTTTGCAAATTACCTGACGGGCAGAAACCCAACTTCCGCTATCTTCCTGGAAATTTTCATTTAACATCTCGAGTCACTACACGTAAAAACGCTAATGGAAAAACACAAAATAATTCATTACATTATATGCATCCTCGAACAAGACAATGGCGAACAAATTCTATCAAACTTAAATACAATCCATGACATCACTATAACACGAGGAACTGGCTGTTTAACATTTGACAACTGCGACAGACACTATCATCCACAACACCTCGACCTACCCTATCCAACATAAACCTGCAGCATTTAGACATATGATACACAGACTTAAGATAATTCCACTTACTTCAGATAAGTACAACAAAGAACTCGACACAATTTACGCCATAGCTATAAATAATGGCTACATGGCCACTACCATCGATAAACTTCTTAGACAATACAACACTAACAACAGAAATAATGAAAACAAAGAGACTGTCGATACAGCACGACGGCACACCTTTACTTACACAGGACCAGAAATATGCAGACTAACTAACTTCTTTCACAAAGAAGGGATACTCACAGCATTAAAAACTGGCATTACTCTAAGACCTAATCTCAGAACAACGACAGAAACAACTGGCAAATTTAGTTCCAGCGGAGTATACAAACTTACTTCTACCTACAAACAAACTTATATAGGGCAAACTGGGCGAACACTAACAACAAGGTTTACAGAACACACACGCTCAAATAAACGGAAAAGAGAAGATTCCAACTTTGCATTACACCTTGACACTCACGGACACACGACAAGGGAAAATATGAATATATGATATTACTACATCCTAGCAAAAAGGGACGAAGACTAGACATTCTTGAAAACATGGAAATCTACAAAACAAAAACTTTCAACATTGACATTATAAACGAACAGGTAAACACGACACAATTTTCATTCCACTAAAACTACTCGTACACACGAACAAACGAAAAACACCGTTAGACGGACACACGTACCTAGATATTAATAAAAAACGGAGGTATTGGGAGATTTACTTTGCATAAAGTTCCACATGGCTGGCATTCTACTTATATGAATAGAAGCGAACTTAACAACAGAACTACCTAAACGCAAACACTGACTCACCAGTACGAATTGTATCACGGCTTGACAATAATGTTATCACATGGAAAGCGCTCGCCATTTACACCATAAGAACAATAGTCAGAAAGGACGGAGGGATATAATAACAACAACAATATGAAGATGTTTGCTTAAAAAAGGTGAGTGTGGTTTCTTATCTATAGCCCAAACCTTTGTGCCGATTCTCAAAGTAATAATCTCGAAGGACGTTCAACAAAATAATCAGATCAGTTTGAACAAGAAAGACGGTTAGAGAGAAATTGTAAAATGGTTATGGGCCTTGTTAATCGTAAAAATTAAAATGGATTAAAAACATAAACTCCACCAGGAATGAAGAGTGTGTTGTGGATATTCTAATAGCTACCATTTTTTATTATTTTTGTTAATTATTTCTATATGCGTTTTAATAATATTTCATGTGTAATGCTCAACAATATCCTAAGAAATAAGATAGAAATAAGATATAGTAAAATAAAAATAAAATGTGAGCGTAATAATCATCAAATGACGACAGCTTATTTGTATTATTTCTGTTTATCTTCAATTAATTTCTTTGTATTTGCAGTTTCTTTTTTTCGTTGTTGTCTTAAAGTGTTAATGAATCATTATTAATTATACTTACATAAGTGTGATAACAATTAAACAGGGATGGTGAAAACCAATTTATGTTTTCATCACCTTTTATTATTTTCGCATGTAGAATAATAATTAGTTAGTATGCGTCAATGATATATTTTTGAACAAAAACATAACAAAATAATGAAATAAAACTAATAGTTATTCCTTAAGTTTGTAATTATTCTCTTCGTGAAGCAAATAATAGTTAAGGTAATTTAATTTAGTTTCTTAGGTTTTAATCAACAGTTTTAGTCGGTTGTTTAAGAAAGAAAGCTTCGCTATCAACTCTATTAGGAGTTCCTATGAAAGACTAATTTTGTCAGATTCAAGTGAGTTACGTGCCAGTGTCTAAGTATATTTGAACTTAATAATTCAAGAAATGATTTTTACGAAACCTTAATGTAAAATACAACGAATATGAATTGATATCTAAAATATTGTTACGATTATGCTTAATTTAAAATATAAAACGATAAGTATCATTAAAAAAGTAAAATGAAATGATATATTCACCCTTATTCTATTTGGCGACGGCAGAATATCAATACTAATTTGGTATTCCCTGACAGTCTGACAATGTCGTCAGTTTATCGATAAAATATAACACATACATCTAATATTTGAGTAATTTGATTTATTTGTATACTTTTTTTTGTTGTGAAAAAAACAACATAAGCTGTGCCCCTGTAGGCTAGTAGGTAGTGTACTAGCTTGTCATTCGGCGCTTTTGGGTTCGATTCCCAGCAAAGACCTTAGCTGTTGTTTCTTCTCTACAAAAATAAAAATTGAATGTCGGTGGAGCTGCTCAGTGATGAAAGCAATATCACTGGTCGCTATGCTGCCTTTTACTTCCACTTTCACCACCTAAATAGGCATTGTTGCCTGAAGTGCTACTTCTCTGAATTAAATTAAACCTAGAATAAATTAAAAATCAAAATAAATTAAAATCAAAATGTTCAGCGCCGTCTTTTTTTACGTTAAATCGCCCCAAATCTGTAAAAAGAAATTTGTCAAACATGTATTTGTAAGGAACTACGTACTATACGTTTAATTTGGTGGGCCAAGGACGTTTAGAGCAGTCGCTACACTTTCACATTGTTCTTTAAAATTAGTAAGAACACTGCCTCTTTGAAGTATCCTGGTAAATTATGGATTTTTTCCCAATTCTCCCACTAATTTTTCAAATTGGTTGGCGTTGGTAATTTTATTTTTTTCCCCATTTTCCATTTTATTTGTACTTTTTTATATTTTATTTTGTATTTTTAGTTTGTTTCAATCTTATTAAATTTTTGTTTATAACAGCACGACACCAAAATCACTGACGACAATATCAACGGCAATTTAATTAAATCAAGGTCAAATTTTTTTACAGAATACCAAACATGTAGTGCCATTCATCGATAAATGACAATTTTGCCAACGAGAATACGGATTTAACAAGTGATAAAAAGCGACATCGTCTTGCCTTGCCGTCGTCATATAGAATAAGAGTGATTGTGTCTGTTAACAAATCTTATGAACACAAAACAACAAAAACTAGCTACACTCGAATTCCATGAACTAAAATAAACAATAAAAAAAAACAAAAAGGAAGACACATTAAATGTAGTGCATTAAGTTTTCTAAAAACGCTCAAAGCAGTATATAAAGGCTCCCTCTATTGTAGGCAAAGTCAGTCTAATTGTGAACGTGATCAAGCGAAGACACCAAAGTTGCTGTTTACATCCATTGAAATGGTAAAGTTACTATCGTATATTTTTTGTATATAAACGCGATTAATCGTCTTATTAAATTGTGTAATTTTATTAAAACTTCAGAAGTTGTGTATAATTGCTCTGCATGAAAGAATTCAAAGAACTAAATTTTTATTAAAGGAATAAAACTAACAATACATGTATATAAAGAAGTCTTAGAAATGTTACTCACATAATTTTAACAATATTTCAATAACAAATCTATACATAGTGTACTTTTACAGTTTTCGGTTTTTCAAACATTTAATATTATTTAGGAACTCAGTAGAATCTGTCCAAAGAATTTTAGCTTAGAATTAACATGCTATTTAATTGTACTTGAATCAACCTACAACTATTTGTGTTTTGATGCAATGCAATTAAATTTCCCAAAGGCAAATTTTCATGGCATCATTTTTAGTATTTATGACAGCAAAAGAATATGCAAATATAAACAGGTTTTAATAGCTAAAGGTCTTTAGTTTATATTGGAGTTGAATTTTCTGGTTTATTGTTTTCCAGCTGCAGTTCATTTTGGAACTTTTTTACATTTTGGTATTAATTTGCAAAGTTTTGTTGAAACAATATGCTATGGTAAAAATAAATTGAAATATGTATTTTAAATACAAAACATAAGACATTTTAAATAATTTTTAATAAAAATTATATTATCTCCTTCATAAAGCTGTACGATTTGGTTCTAAACAAAATTATATCACATTCTATTTTAAGCATTTGAAGCTAGAAGTGGAAAGCATCATCCGGAAATAAAAACAAAATGGTGAATTTATTTTTATCTATTATATAATAAATTATAAATTTTAGAAATACTGCGTTACTTAATATAGTGAATCCGACTTTTTTTTTAAAGAGAAGTAGCACTTCAAGCAACAATACCTATTTAGGCAAGTACCATGCTACATTCTTTAGGAAAGGGATAGAGAAGATATGAAATAGGTGGTGAAAGCAGAAGGGTAGTCGGCAATTAACTGTCGCATAAGATAGCACAGCGACCAGTGACAAGCCTTCATCAATGAGCAGCCCCACCGACACTCAATTTTTATTTTTGTAGTGAAAAAAACCAAGGGTTTCGCTGGAAATCGAACCCACAACCCCCAGACTGACGAACTAGTACACTACCTACTTGCCTGCAGGAGCACCTGTTGGGACCTTAGTTGTTATTGATTGACCCAAATAAAAGCAATTAAAAAAACTGCCACCACATTAAACAAATAATTTTTTTCGAAATAAAGCCATTTCAATTTATTATCCAAGGCGCGATAAAGCCGTTCAATATAAAATTATTGATTTGTGATAACAAAAAGATTGTAGATGTATAAGTTTCGGCCAGTCATTTCTGATTAGGCGCTAAGACCTGCTAGTAAGACCTGCTAGTAGATTAAATAACAATTTACTCACAGATTATGATGAATCTTTTAAATATCCATTATAATGTTGCTAAAACTCAAATAACTAATATACCATTTATTGATATTTCAACAATTTTTCATATAACTGTGGGCCTGATAAAATTCCTAGGAATATTTTGATAAATTGTGCGTATAGTATTTCTATGCCTTTGGAAATTTTGTGTAAAACATCAATAAAATTTGGTTATATTCCCAAAATCTTAAAGGATCCTTTTATTATTCCATTTTTGAAATCTGGAAACAAGACTGATATTACAAATTACCATGGTATTGCAAAATTAAGTACTATACCTATATTATTTGAAAAAAAAATCACCGAACATTTATGCTTTCATATAACAAATTTGATAACCCATTATCGGCATGGAGAGCAGGTCTAGTAAGACAAATATTTTACTTTTTTCAACAATTCACATTGTGGGTTTTTACAAAAACAACTAACTGGCATGATATACACTGATTTCAGTAAGGCATTTAATAATGTCAACCATATCCTCCTAAAGAAAAAATTGGAATTATTTGGTTTTAGCGATTAAAGTATCAAATGGATATATTCTTACCTAACAAATAGAAAACAAATGGTCCGTTTTAATAACTCCTGCTCTGGATGCATAGAGGTTCTATCGGGGGTACAACAGGAAAGGCACCTTGGGACGCTTTTATTTTGTTTGTTAATTATTAATGCCTTGCCTGATGTCATTTATTCATCCAATATTTTGATGTATGCCGACGATGTAAAATTTTTCTTAGTTACAGTCAACTCTCCAAGGTAACTCACTTTACAAAATAATTATAAATATATGTGCTTTGCTAGAAAGAAATCGATAACTGCATGCTATTTTATCGATGACCATCATCTGGAAGAAGTTGATAAAATATTAGAACTTGGATTGTTGCTTGACTCCAAGCTTAATTTTATTGAACATAAAAATTTGACAGAAAACAATGCTAGAGGTGTACTTGGATTTGTAAAACGTTGGGCTAAAGAGTTTGATGATCCATACGTTACCAAAAGCCTTTATATGTCGCCTGTCAAGCCTATTCCTGAGTATGGATTCATAATTTGGCACCTATAACAGATATTTTCGAATCTGTTCAAAAACAGTTCCTGCTTTTTTGACTCCGTGATTTAAACTTTAGCCCAGGTTTAAACTTACCAGCCTCTTCAGCCAGACTTTCTCTAATTAAGCTACCAACTACAAGCTATCGCAGAACAGCACTTAATATTTCGTAAATTTTTGCCGTGATTAGTAGCGATGTTTCTACTCATTACTTATTAACAGAATTACTTTAAATGTAGCACAACACCCTACATGACATTTTATCCCTTTAGCCGTAGAATACTTTATCGGGCCAATTATGCTAATGCGGACGCTTTTAGAATAATTAGTGCAGACTTTAATAAATTTTACAAACTCATTGATTTTTATTTGCCACTAAGCTCAATTAGAAATAACATTTTAGTTTATCTAAACTACTAATTGTTTGTATTTGCTTACATTTTTCTCTGTAACGTTTTTTTTATTATTGTACGTATGTTTAATTTAAGCTAATTTTTATGTTATGTAAACTTTTTTCTTTTATTATTGTATGTATGTTAGAGCGGGTCAATTTGTATGGGACGGAAAAAATGAAAAAATCGCATATGCGGGAAGTAATCTACGAACAATTCTAAGAAAATTTGCCTAAGAAACTATCTGTGTAAAATCGATTCGGATGCCGCGATTTTTAAAGGGAAGTTTCATATTCAGGTTATAGAAAATTTTGTTAGAAAAACTTAAACAGATAGCTTATTTATGAGTGTGAGGGTAAAAAAACGATAAGTTTTCTTCTAAACCCTTTGTTTTTACTTCTTATTTTTAAAGTACACTTATCCCTCGATTTACACAATACTTTTTTTAAGGTGTTAATCGAGGGAAAGGTATACTTTTGTTTGTTGACCATATATTGAAATAAAACTAAAATTATCCTTTAAGTTTTCTACGATTTATTGTTTTATTTGCAGTTATTAATTTAGCAATAAAATCAGAAAGAATAAAATAAATTTTAAGTGTATTGTTATTAATACAAAGTTAGTTTCTAGATTTGAAAAAAGAACTAAATAACTAAGTTTTTAAGTCCTGCCTGCTTTCCAAGCGTGGATTTTTTTTTCGACTAACATCAGTCACAGCCATAATACTTTCACGATTTTTTTCCGTTACGCGCCGAGAAACACTGGTTAAAAGTTTAACGCATCGTTCAGTTCCTTGAATGTGGCATGGAACTTGTGGGTCAGGAAGTGGTGGATCTTGAAATTCTAAATATTCCTTCAAATGGTCATACGGAATATCTCTTGTAATTGGTGGTTCTGATAAAATACTGTCATCATCTAAATCTATCATATTGAAATAATTGCAGCAGTCAAAATTAATGTTACATTTTTTGTACTCTCTAAGCTTTTCTGCATCGCAAAGTTTGTTACGGTAGTACAAAATTTTTTGTATTGCCTGGTCGCGTATTGATTTACGATCATCGTAAAGCATTGAAAGCATAACATTTTCTGGATGAGCAAAGTATGAGTTATTTTGAACTACAGAGTAAACAATTTGCCGCACATTCAAGGGAAGAAACTGTGTGAGGCGAATAAACTTAAATAAAAGCGTACTGCCGTAAATAACAGAATTGTAGTATTTGATGTTAAAGTACATGGGAACATAAACTCTTATTACGTACTCTGCTAGAGTTTTTAAGTAACTAGTGGGTGAACTTGTTGCGACGTACAATCGTAAAATTCTGCTGGCCTTGGTTAACCAACGGGAGTGCGCTACAGGTCCAGGCTTTATGTTAGCTAAGTCAACAGAAATAAAACCATTCGATATTGCTGAAGCCATTTGAAGCAAATACTTTACGTCATTAGATAAATCAAGCTTCCATTCGTCTGATGAAGAAGGTGGCATGTTCTCTAGCGGAATGGCTGTAAATTCAACAACCCTCTGAAAAAATTTTAAACTTTTTTTAATAAATGTTAAAAAAAATATTCTGGAAAAATTATTTTCCCACCATTTTCTCACAGCACGTAATTTGTTTACTAATTAAGCCGCTGGCAGTTCTTGGTCCGCTCGTTTTCGAATTATCCAGAAATTCGAATAGGTGACGAAAAGGCAATTCATTAAAATGTAGGAGACATATAAACCAATGCAATGGTCTTCCCAATGCGATCTCGAAACGCCGTATTATGCCATTTGAAACGCCTGTGTTAGTGTTTTCTCCATCACTACAAATACCAATTAAATTATTTAAACTGAAACCTTTTTTGCTGAAAAACTCGCTAAGCTGCCTTTGCTTTGTTAAAGCATCTTCAGCTTGAACTGTAACATATCCTAATAGTTTCGAGTTCGGCTCTTTAAGGACGACTAAATGTGCTTCTTTAACCATGCTTTGGTGGTATTTGCCGTCAATTTTTTCCATTGTTAATGCGTCATCTTTTCTGCCATCAAATGAAAAGTAGCATAGGTTGGTGTCTCCTGCTTGACTCTTGCGTACTGCTTCCCGTCCCTTCATCTTTTCTCTGGCGACTTTATTTTTATCCATAATTATTAGGTCTCCAGTTTCATCTCTATAGTCAATATCCTTAAATAGAGCTGTCGCTAAACCTGAAGCTACTCTGTCAGATATGCCGAATCTGTCGCACATCATCGCGAAATTTAAAGCCGAGTACCTTTTGGTATAAGCTCGTGGTTTCGGTGAAATTAATACATCCTCAGATGGTGCACTTAGCTCTATAAGCTCCTCCACCTCCATGTTTAACTGGCTTGGTTGATATGTCGAATCATGACTCACTGGTAGGAAGGTTGTTATTGTTATTGTTGATACTTGGTCAGAATGATTCTCTGGAATAGTCAGTTTTCTATCATTGTGTTGATCTAGCATAAAAAATGTCAACCTTTTTGGAATTTCTCCACATTTGCATTCATGTACTTTTAAATTACATTTGCATTTTCCAATGAAAAACAAATCATCAATCGATTCCACAAAACGATTTAATTTACTTTTAGTTTTTATTTTTCTTTGGTACTTTTCAATAAACTGGTTTAGTTTTAGTAAAATGCTTTTTTCATTCATAAGATTAATAAAAAGTCGATTCCATATTTCAGTTAATTTATTTAACACGTCATCAGTGAAGTTCTTGTAAGCACACTTTTTTCCTTCTTTTTTTGCCTGGTAACCCAAGTAGAAATAATACTTTAATACATCACGCTTGTTTGGTAAGTTAAGGCCACTAAAATCTTCTGGTGGTCCAAAAATGGAAATATCTGGGGAAGCCATATGAGATATGGTAGATTCAGATGAAGAAGATGGAAAATTATTTTCCATTTTACTAGATTATAAATTTAAAATGCAAAATCGAATAGCCAATAAAAAAGCCGAACGTTTTATTTTTTCACTCGCGTAGTTGAACTTAAATCACACAAATCTTAGTACTTATCACAATGTTTTGTTTTCCTTTTATTGAATATAAATTTAAAGATTCAAACGTTTATTGATTATAAAAACTTATTTATGAATTTAAAAATTTACTGAATAAAAATTAAAAAATTTTATCAACGAAAACTAGACTGTTAGAAAAAAATTGCAACTGCACTGTTTTTAATAAAAATAAAAACGTTAAAAAGGCACCACTTGTTCAAGCGATTTTTTAATTTAACGAACGAGCCTATCTTTTAACACTTTTTTCTTAAATTTTTTTCTACTCTGGTCTTACTTTTCGTTAACGCTGGAAGCGATTTTTTTTTTAAAACTTCAGAATAGTTTTCAAAAAAGTTTTTCAATTCCTTTAAAGAAAAAACATGTGTAAAATTTTATTTCAAAATAAAAGTACTCTTAAAGTTTGCGAATTGATAAATATTACATTTTTGCGTTTTCAAATGCGAAAATTTCATTAATTTAATATACAGAGGAAATTTTTTTTTGCACTCTTCAAGGTTTTTACTCGCTGATTGCACGGATGTTACGATCATTTTTACGATGTGTTATATCGTTCGTAATACCGGGAAACCACTGTACCACTTTTCAAAAAATTAAACCTTCCAATTATTGTCAAAAAGCTAAAAATATAAGTTTTGTACATGTAATTTACTTCTATGTAAACATATTTGATACAATTTTTTATACTACCTAAAACTAAATTTCCCCTTAAAAATCGCGGCATCCAAATCGGTTTTAGACCCATACTTTCTTAAGCAAAGTTTCTCAAAATGATCCGTAGAACATTTTCCGCATATGCGATTTTTCGAAAAAAAAATCGACCCGCTCTAATGTATGTATGTATGTTGATTTAAGCTAAAAAATGTACTTAAATTAAAATTTCTGTAAGGGTTTTAATTTCCATAGACAATTAAATTAAATAAATAAATAAAATACTTAAATTACAAAATGCTATATTGTTATAGTTGTTAAAGTATTATCAACTGAATCGGTCTAAAGTAAACAATAGAAAATATTAGCATAAAAATACGGTGCGATAAATAGTTTTTGGTCAAATCTAGTTTATATTTCTAAAATATCCCGAGGAATCTGTATTTCAACACTTTAAAACAAATTCGAAGTATACAAACATATATTTTTAAGGGCAAAAAGACTAAAAAAAAAACAACATCTATCCCACAGCAGGTTGTCTTAAAGGTCATTTGCCAATATCCTTTTACTATTTTGAATCCATTAATTTGTTTTGTTTTTTCAGACGAACACACATGCTAAGTAATTATTCATTTACATTTTGCTCTATGCGAAAATTCTAAAATATAAAATTCTAAAATGTATAACATTTAGTACTTCAATTACCATTTTCTTTTACCATCACGTTGATATTTTATTTGGTAAAAACAAAAATTATAATGCAATGTGTATTGATATGTTGCTTATAACAATTTTTTCTGTTTTTGAAAAAAACTGATGCAAAATAATGTTTTACGACCGAGTAAAGAGTAAAATTAAATGACCTGCAAATAAGTGATTCTATCCAATAACACACATATATGTTTTCCTTAAAATAATTCTTCTTTTTTTTGCAAAACCAAGAAAAGAAGTAAGAAATAATGGTTAAAAAATATCAAGTTCAATCAAAATCACTTGTTAAAACGAAAGCTAAAATGTTTGAGTGTGGATTTTAATTTACAGTGCAAATATTGTGAAATAAGTGTTTCCGTACACATCGTTTTAAACAAGTGTTGGTAAGTGTTGGTTCATTTGTTTTAAATGCAATTCGTGTAAGCATTTATGTAACTAACACCTCAAAAGGACGTTTCAGTATCCTTTGTCTCTTATATTATCTTATCTGTGCTAAATTGTGTGGAAGTTTAAGAGCAAGTATTTTGATATCACTACCTCTTTTTATGTTCTACTCAAAAACTGACAAAGTGACATAGAGTTCAGTCTTAAAGTATTAAAAAACATTAAATAAACTGTGTTTGTAAATTATAATAATTGTTTTCGAATTTGAAATTTTAGTACCATATACTGTTATTTTCCTGTATTTTTATCCTTATCTAACTGTAAATCTTGTAAACGACAATGCTAAATTAATAAATAAATAAGAATTCAAAACAACTTTCATGCAATGGCAATACTGAAAAGAAAAGCTTCTTAGAGACTCAACTACGGTTTCGAGTTCGTGACATAAATTCATTAAAGTTCATGCTATCTCTGACATATTAAATAATTGAGCGTTGATATACATTCACACCAGATAAAAAATCGTCGATAAAACATATTAAATAGTTTTTTGATAAATTAATATCCTGTATGAGAAAAATATTAAAAAGCAAGCAAGATATTTGTACAGTGCTATATTAATGAAAGTTTTAAAAATAATTTGATTTTAAAAATTAAATTTTTCTCATTTTCTTGAATTTTTTCTGTTAATATAAAGATTTTTGAATATTAAAAAAAACTTAAATACTATTGTAATACTTATATCATCAAAATATTTTTTAACCGGCAAAAGTTGCTTAATACTGGGGTAAATTTAATGATATTGGATGAGAATGCAAAATTGAATTTTTTATTCTACAGGAAGCTAACATGTAACAAAGATCAGCTTGCCTTTTTCACAGTGACTATTGAAAAAGCTGTTTAACAGCGACCATGTCGTCGATATTTACTCGGTTGCTTTTTAAAATTTCACTTGATTTAAAGATTCAAAGAGTGGCCAAGTATCTACATTTCTCATGCAATGAGAATAGGTGCTCGAAATTTCTTTTCTATGTTTAACGTACTCAAATACGATGCTTATGCAAAATGATATACCCCTTATTAAAAAACGTGATCAAACATGATGTTATCGCATCAAGTGTGCTCGGAAAAAGTACCATTCAATGACTATAATCTTTAAAAATATGTATGATAAAAGTTAAGGAATTATCGATATACTCCTTTCCTGACCTGGCCAGCAGTGAGACTTCTCCTTTGCGAACCGTTTTTAAACCTTAATATCACTATAGTATTTTTCAGGCAAATTTATAGAAAATCACAGAATAGCTCATATATAAAGCTCTAGTTGAGCCTATACTCAATACCTTCACAAATAGTTTCTTTAGTGGTACTTTTGGCAGGATACTGTCAATTTTAATAACTAGTGTAGAGATTAAAGGTCAAAGGTATCGACCTTAAAAAAAACCAAGTGGACGAATAGTATTGAAATTTATGTGCCATCTTTTAGTTAAGTAATACGCTGTTCTTTGCAGGTGGTGGATCACTATGGCTTTTTATTAAGGACGCTACAAATTTGCAAATTTTAATGTCCTTTATCTCTTGAGTTTTACAAAGCAAGGAAATTTCTATTCTTAATTAGTAAATTATTTAAATTCATTTATAATAATTCTTATCAGTACTATTCTATAAACCAAAATTTCTTTTGTGTTAAATTAGCTAATATTGTATAGAGTATAGAGAGAACACTTAAGATGGCATATATCCGAAACCGGTTTGTTCACAAACCACATTTATATTGACGTAAAAAAATACTCAAATATTGTAGAGTGTTTTTAATTTATTTAGTACCAATATATTTTTCCTTATGCTGCTAGCGCAGTATTTGCCTGTGTTTCTCCTTTATGTTTCAAAATTAATTACTTAATATCCTTTGTGTAAGAGAGTATTTTTATTTTTAATAAAATATTTTATTTTTAAATCACAATACATTTTTAATTTTTTTTGTTGTGTTTTTGTTGTTAGGGCATTGACTACCTTTTCAAAAATAATACAATAGTGGTGATAAATATATTTTGTTTTACTACAGATTTTTAATATTCATCTTATCGCTGTCGTGACCACTTTAAACAAAAAACCTAATTTATTTTACAAAATGAGATGTATTAAAATTTTCCATTAGATTTTAGAGCTTCTTCTATCTTCATTTCTTAATCTTAGGCAAACAAAACTCGTATCTCGTAAGATATAACCCTATGGCATATTTTTTCGCTTTTTCGTGCTTTCAAAATAAAAAAAAACAATCCTGTGCCATCATATTTGCTTATGTGTCCTTCAACATTTATATAAAATGTTTTATTCTTTTAAACCTGCTACTTTGTTAGTTTTTCTATTAAAATGATATTTTTTCTTGTCAAACACCTGCGTGCTTCTCTACTTTCTACATAAGTCATCCTAAGAAAAAAACAAAAAATTCTTTTTGAAATGTTTTCAACAATTTTTAACGTCAGTTGACAGCTGCTAGTAAATCTCAGCTATTTCATTTTACTGTTTGTCGCATTTTCATTTGCTTTTTTCGCGATTAATGCACAGTTTGTTTAATTCATCTTAATGCAAAATAAAAAGTGATGATTTAATGGAATCATCTTTTGTTAGAATTGAAGGTAAAGTAGAGAATTGTCTTAAAATTTATTTATGTGACAATAAAACAAAAAATAATGTTTTTGTTATTAAAACACAAATATAGCTCAGACATTATTGTACTGACAAACATTCGTCTGCTTAAAAAAGTATATGAATGCGGAGGCTTTAGAATAATCGGATTTGTTTTTTAAAAACTGTCATAATTGTCTACAAATAAGTTTGTTGCATAAGTATTTTTTTTTTTGTATTTTATTCTCCTATTTTTCTATATAAATATCATTTAAAACTGTTAGGATTTGTGGGAAGTGACGCCTAGTTTGGTTTTTATATTAGCTCACTTTTTCAGCGTATTAGTAATCTAAAAATTATTATTTAATAAAATCACTATAACTGATTGCTGGTGGAAGAAATGATATTCTAAATGTTGTTAAAGGTTTTACGATTTCTTTCACATACACTAAATTTTTAAATATTATTTTCTAATTTTTGTTCACTAATTAAAGAAATTATAAATGACAAATATATTTTTAAATATTTATGCTTTACAACACCTTAACAGTTGAGTCTTTTTTGAACCTTTTCTTAGTTTTTTCTGTCAATTTTTCTTTTGGAAAAAAGCTTAAAGCAATTTATGACTTGTCTTTTAGCTACTTAACTAAACCAAAAACAGTATTAAGTTGTTCTGATTCTTAAGTTGTACGATTAGTGCTCATCCTAATATTCTAGTAAGAAAACTGTTATTAAAATTTTATTTAATCAGCATAAAATGGAATTTCAATTATAAACGTTTATCTGCGAGAAACACTTGCAAAAGAAAGAAACATGAATATGAAAATGGTTATTTAAAGAATATAAAAATTTTATGATTTATAACATAAACGGTATAATTTATAGTTAATAAGTTTTAATTGAAAGCCACGACAAGAGAAAAATGCAAGTCATCTTTAAATATATGTTATTTATGCCGTATACGACTTATTCATATTAAAGATCTTCACGAAAACAATAGAGCGTATGATGAAGATAAAATTAATTTTAAGCTCATAGCTGTAGTATGACTGATTACTTTGTTCTACAGAAAAATAGCGTGAATATGAAGACTATAATGAGCTTAATAAATATCCATTTTTTTTGTTAATCTCACAAACAAATTTTTCACAGGGTGGGGCAAGTAATAAAGAAAAGCATTGAAATATTTCGCCATAATTTAAGAATGATTTATTTCAATGTATTTAAGTTATTTTAACACAAATTTTTTAAGATGCTCAACAGTTTTTATATAGAAATAAGTAGTGAACAGTTTTTTTTAAAACCTAAATATACCTAAAAATAATTGAAATATTTTAAATAAGAAAACAAGTAATATAAGTCAGCTTCAGTAAACTTGGTGCAACCCTTTTCGTTTTGGCGTTTTTTTTTTTTTTAATTTTTAGTTTATAGCAATAGTACATGTTCAACTCTAAAATCTTATTTTTTCTCTTAATTAAAGAAATTATTTTAATTTTTTATATATTTTCGTAAAACATTGTCATAATTTCATAAGAGTTCTATAATACCGCACGGCTGCATTAATTTTTTTTTCAGTCTTTCTAAATGGGTTCAAATGGTGTCAAATTAGTTTTTCTATAATCCTTGCCATTATTTTGCAATTAACAGCAATATTTGCTAGTTGCTTTTTTTTACAGAATCTTAAGACGATATTCTATGCTTGAATAAAAAATATGCAACCGAAAACTTTGAAACTATAACCGACAAAGATATAACGTAATTGGAAGAACTTTTGTTATAACAATCAAACGAAATATAATATGGTACCACCAGTCGCTAAGCATGAATAATAAAATTTTACTTTATTAGATATAACTATTTGTATTACCACTATTAAAAGGCAGCTGCTTCAAGGTCTTTATTGCAACCACACAGCCTAATAAAGGATACAAAAATCTCTTTACATGGCATCTGCGTATTATTAAGAGTATTTTGATATTTTTTAAGTAGCAATTAAATCAGCGGTTCCTTTCCCAATACTTGTTAGGTTTTCTTACATTATCGCTTTATTTTAGACAGCATTCATTAAAGGATAATTAGTCAGTGAATTGTTATATAAAAGGTGTTTTTTTAAGCTAGATAGAACTTTAAATTATAAAAAGTAACACAAAAAATGAAATTTTGATGAAACATTTTTTCTGTTTCAATATACTCTGACAAATGATCATGAATAGACTCTCGCTTGAACAACGCTACGAAATTATCCAAATTTACTTTGAATCAGTCGTCGATTCGCGTAACTTATAGACGACTTCGTCATTTTTATGGCGCACATAATCGTGCATCTGAACAAGCCATTTCTCGAACTGTCGATAGATTTCGTACCACATACTCTCTAGAGGATGCAATAACACCAACACGTCGAAGGAATATGCGTACTGAAGAGAATATCGCCGCTGTAAACGAAAGTGTGAAAGAAGATCCAAATTTATCAATTCGTCGTCGGTCGCACGAATTGGGGCTCTGTCCGTCCACTACGTGGAAAATTTTGCGCAAAGATCTCAGCCTACACCCGTATAAGATCCAGCTGGTGCAGGAATTGAAGCCACGAGACCATTATATGCGTCGTTCTTTCGCCGATTGGGCTCTAGAGCAGTTGCCAACTGACCCGTTGTTTTATCGCAAAATTGTGTTCAGCGATGAGGCGCATTTTTGGCTTAACGGGTTTGTTAATAAGCAAAATTGCCGCATATGGAGTGAGACCAATCCACAACAGACCCTACAGACTCCATTACATCCAGAAAAATGCACCGTTTGGTGCGGTTTTCACGCTGGTGGCATCATCGGACCTTATTTCTTCAAAAATGAGGCCGGAGCTCGCGTTACGGTCAATGGAGATCGTTACCGCACCATGATCAATGATTTTTTGTTTGAAAATATGGATGACATTGATCCGGACGAGATGTGGTTTCAACAGGATGGCGCTACGTGCCATACAGCGAACGCAACCATCGACTTATTGAAATCAAAATTTGGCGATAAGTTGATTTCGAGAAATGGACCTGTCATTTGGCCTCCAAGGTCGTGCGATTTGACACCACTCGACTATTTCCTGTGGGGCTACGTGAAGTCACTGGTTTATGCTGATAAACCAGCAACAATTGACGCCTTGGAGGACAGCATTGTTCGTGTTATTCGTGAAATACGCCCAGCAGTGCTCGAAAAAGTGGCCCAAAATTGGACGTCCAGAATGCGCTTCGTCAAGAACAGCCGCGGTGCCCATATGCCCGAAATCATTTTCAAATGTTAATGTCACGTATTGATCCTTCGAATAAAAAAGAAATTTTGATTACAATTTAATTTTTTGTGTTATTTTTTACAATTTCAAGTTCTATCGGGCTTAAAAAAACACCCTTTAGTTTCTACCTAAAAAAATTCAAATTCAGAATACAGAACATCGCAAAATAAACAATAAAATATAGTCTTTTACAATAACACAATATCTTATATTTTCCGTACCACACTCAGACACTTTGCCAGTCCCTTCTCCACCCCAAAACTATGATATTTTAGAGGAAGGTGATAAAGACTGTGTAGAAGGAGCAACCCATTCTTCTACATCTAATGACCCTGATTTTGAGGTAAGCGATAGGTCTAGTGATCCGCACAGAATTAGTCAAGCAGAGTTGAGTGAACTTATAAGAGATCTTGTCTAAGGAAAAGGCTGAGCTTTTAGGGTCAAGACTACAACAGTGGAATCTTCTAAAACAAGATGTGAAAATATCTCAGCACAGACAGCGTCAAAAAGATTTGCTTCCTTTTTTTAAGAAGAAAGAAAACCTCGTAATTTGTTCTGATGTTAATGGTTTGATGAAGTTCTTGAATTTGGATCACACTCCATCTAAGCTTAAAAGCTGTACTTTTGCATAATCGAAATTAGCTACCTTTTATTCTATAGGTCATGCAGTTCACATGAAGGAAACAGCTCTCCAATCAATCAAATGTGAACAAAACAAGTGGCAAATCTGTGGTGAAAATTTTTCATTGTCTTTTTCGTTTTTATCACCCCAAAATTAGTAGAAATTGACTAACTTAGTGAAGGAAATATTCGAAAAATATCTTTTTGTTGTGCAGTGTATTTGGCGCTTTTTCATCGATTTTTCAGTTATTAGCAAACCATTTTGTTTTTCTCAAGTAAAGTAACTTGACTCTCAAATAAAATAAACTCTCACAAAATAACTCTTTATAAATTCAATTTTTTTATTTCTTTTCTTAAAAATTTTAAAATCCTGATAAAACCTTTTTTTCCTTTTATAACAATTTATAAATATTTAATTGCAAATGGGGTTTGAAATATAATTCTCTCACTAAGGTATCCGTACCTTTTCGGGGTATACACAAGTATGTTGTGCAGCCAAACAAAAGAAAACCTCCTAAGCGATAGAAACTAACAAAGGAGATGTTCGTTAAGTTTACCGTAGCTGCGTTCTTTACTTTACGCGTAAACACATTTAAAATATAACTTTTAGCAGAATGAGGACATTGAATCTCTATATGAGAAGCATATTTTACAAGGGTAGCCTTTCTTTCTGAAACGGGGGAGTATACAAAACAGTTGCTGCTGCTAAATAGCATAGGTATTGTGGCATAATTCACTATCCTTCTACAATGCATAAGCCGGAAAAGGTGTTTAAAATAACAAAAGGTAAGAGACATTGCAAATTTTGTTTTATTTTAAGCTTTCAAAATAATGGGTTATTGTTTTCATTATCTGCAAGAACAAAGAACTAAGGCAAAATCTTAAAACTGAATACAAAAACAAAAGAACCAGTGTAATTCGTTACCTCATGATGTGCTGCTTCTTAAAATCGACTGTGTAGCAAAAGGTTATAAATCTTATGGCCAAACCAGTAATGTAGTGCCTTTTTAGGTGGGAAAATTTATTCGACGCAAAATAATTTAAAAAAAACAATCAAACAAGCAACAAAATATCAAATTAATTGAATGGGTTTGGCCTTAGGGTCTTGTAAACATTGTATTGAAATAAATATTACATAAATATTGAATTAGTTATTTTAAGAAATAATGTACAAAAATTGGTTCTTAATTCAAAAGAGATAACGACTTTTGTTCAGCAAACTAACATCTAATTAACCTTTTTCACAAAGAAGAAATACTCACAGCATAAAAAACTGGCAACACTCTGTGACGTAATCTCAGAACAACGACACGACTGACAAATTTAGTTCCAGCGGGGTATACAGACTTACGGTTTTCCGTCAAATTTGGTTTGTAAACAAACCAGCTTCGGCCGTTTGCCATCTTCAGTGTTCTCTTCGTACGACGGAAAACCGTACTCAAATTAAAGGAAAATTATATAGGGAAAACTGGACGAACACTAAAAACAAGGTTTACAGAACACATACGCTCATACATACGGTAAAGAGAAGATTTCAACTTTGCATTACACCTTGACACTCACGGACACACATGAAGGGAAATTGATGAATATATGACATTACTACATCCTAGCAAAAAAGGATGAAGCCTAGACATTCTTGAAAACATGGCAATCTACAAAACAAAAACTTTCAACAGTGACATTATAAACGAACAGGTAAACACGACCCAGACACAATTTTTAAACCACTAAAACTACTCATACATCGAACAAATGAAAAACACCTTCAGACAGACTCACGTACTTAGATAATAATAAAAGACGGAGGTATCGATAAATTTACTTTGCATAAAAATGCCAGGTGACTGCCATTCTGCTTAATATATACGAACTTAACAACAGAACTGCCTGCATGACTCACCAGTACAAAGCACAACGCGGCTTGAGAATGATGCATTCGCATCGAAAGCACTCGCCGTTGACTACAAAACAGCCAGTTAGGACAGTAAACAGCATTTGTATTTAATTTACTGGCAGAGGAAAAATAAAGAACATAATACCAAAAATATTCTACTTTAACATCATCCCATACTGTTATTGTTATCATTATTCAGTATATGTGTTAGTTGTTTTTTGCTTATTTCATGGAATTTCTTATAAGCGCAATGTTATTGTCCTGTATGTATGAAATTTCTTAGAAAATTATGTAGTTTGTAAAGTATATAATAAGTCAGTTCTTATACTTTTTTACTAATAAATATTTTGTTTTAAAACTTAAACAAATTATATTCGTAACAATATGTTACCATAAGCCAATTTCTTAATATCAGCATTGAAAAACACTACCTCCTTTTTAATAAACATTAAACCAATAATAATAAATTAAATATTAACCAACATCTAAAAAAATAACGGCAAGTTTGCATACTACATTTACTTATTAAACGAGTAAGACTCGCCTAATATTGCTCAGCATAGGAATCAAACAACATCAGCACTGAAACTGAATTATGATATAGCATAATAAAGGATTAAAAATTCAAATGAGCTTCCTAATTTGCTATTAATCTGCAAATAACTACGTATGATATTAATAGTTGGTTATTGCTATAAAATGGTTTCATGGTTATAACTTTATTATTATTGAATCCAAAACTAAACTAATGCATATTTAAATTTCTAATAATACCAACATACATTTCTGATGTCGAATATCTTCACAACAACTATGGTATAAACTTTGTAGTTTACGTCGACCATAATTTTAAACGAAAAGTGCATCTAAAAATGGTTTGACATTCGTATTTCACACTACAGCACTCTTGAAAGTACGCGGAATCAGTTATTAAAATGATACAAATATATAACAAATCGAGCAGTATTTTTCATTCAAAATCACTGCATGAACTATATTGCCTTTATACTCTGAATGGTACCTAGAATTAATGCAAATGGATGAAGTTATATAAGACAGATTTGAATCAATAAGGGAATTACTATCTCTCATAAATGTTGTCGAAAATACATAATAGTGTACCTAAAGGTGTGCTTAAGAAGCCAGCAATTCTAAATCATGACAGCAGCTTTAAGATTTTTTTACAATTTTATAAATACCTTTTCATCTTCATCTGCAGGGAAAGCTCCTGACACTGCAAGATTTTTTTAAGGATTGTTATAATATTTATGCTCTTTTTTTTATTAAATTTTAATCTTTTCACTTGGTCCTTTAAATTAAAACGATTTATTTTTCTTTTTTTCTTTCAATATTTCGCTTTCCTTTGGAAAGCTTCTTCAGGAAATTATTTTTTATATTTTCAAAAACAAAAATTATAACAATTTGTCAAATGTTTTTCAAAAATTTTTTCTTTTCAAATTGTTATAATTTTTGTTTTTGAAAATATAAAAAATAATTTCCTGAAGAAGCTTTCCAAAGGAAAGCGAAATATTGAAAGAAAAAAAGAAAAATAAATCGTTTTAATTTAAAGGACCAAGTGAAAAGATTAAAATTTAATAAAAATTAAAAAAAAAGGTCGAATAAAACTGAAAATTATTTATGCTCTTTATTATATTCGAAAAAAATAAAAATTTGTAAATAAACAAATGAAAAATAATTTTAAAAAATTTTTAAATTTTGATTTTTTTAATAACAATATTTTTTTTTTATTATGAAAAGAAAATTGCACATCAAACACAAATATTTAATAAATAACGACGTCGATGGGAATTTGCTTGAAAAATATTTTCTCCTATACACAAAGATTCAATTTTTTTAATGGATTTCATTCCTAAATAAAACTACAGTTGAAAGTTATAAATAGCATTAAGTTTTCTTTTTAAATTATTTAAAAATAACACATTTTAGTAATAAAACTTTTCATTTAAAAGTACAGACACCAAGTACTGGAATCTTGAATTATTTCCTCCCTTACATTATTTACAACTATTAATTCATGAAAAACAGGAATAAGACTATTCTTTAAAAAAGTTCATTAAAAAAAATTCTATAAAAATAATGGAAATGCACAAAAGTTAAATTAAACACAATAACATAAACTTTTAATTTCTTCAACAGATTGCATTTAATTGAGAATTTATTTTATAAACATCTAAAGAATGCCCAGAACACTTAAATAAAAATTCAACCACTAATTTGCCAAAATCAAGTCATTTATTTTTGGATACTTTTGCAAGAAAATATATATTTTATATCTGGTTTATGATATCCATAACTCTATAAATAAGTTACGAATATGATAAAGCAATTTAATCTGAAAATTTACAATTTTTTTAAGTTGTTGATAAATTTTATTAACACATGTTTAAGTAATTTAAATGCTTGAACTTAAGTGTTAGGAATAACACAAACGAAAAAGTTAACCATTTAACATTTTTCACATGCACATATACAGCATGAAATTCACGTCTTTACGGAAATGATTTCACAACAGTTTAAAATTTTTATTGAACAGCAATAATATATGAGACCTATCACTATTATCAATCAAAATACTCAAAGCAAACATCAACTAAAAGGAAAGCAATGCGCAAAAAATTTGTTTGATGCTTCTTTGGCATTTGTAAAATTATTCTGTTATCGTATCAAAATGTAGGAAAATTCAAAGTTCTCAGCAAAAAATAAAATGTCCTTTCCGTTCTTAGGTGTTTTTTTTAAATCGTTTTCAGTTTCATGGTATAAAATTTTTCTCTCATAAAATAATGCAATAAAATGTTAATGGGGTTGAAAAATCCAGCTAATAAATTATATGAAAATGGAAGGTTTATTTTCTAGAAATTAAAAAAGATTTAAATCATAATATATTTTAAGTTTATCGCATTACAGTGCATAATAGTAAATTTGTAAGTTGAAACAATTTTTAAAACAATTGGCTCTTAAACATAATAACTATTTAATATGATAAAGGTTTTTAGAAGACAATATACCACAAAAAATTATTGTTATTATATATAATTATTGACAATATACAATAAAATATTATTAGAAAAATAAAAAATTATTGTATATTGTACGAACTACGTTGAAATAAATTTAGAATTTCTTAAGCCAGTTTGTAACTTCTAAATTCTCTTCTTTTGAATTTATAAATACATGATGGATTAAATAAATAGCTATAAAAAATAGCCAAAAATTATAAAAAAAGAAACTACACGTCTTAACTCGCAAAAGGAATAAATAAATATACATCACAGTTGCAAAAGTTATAACAGTATGAAGTATGAAGAAGCACAGAGTAAACACAAATTTAAATTTTTCAGATATCCCAACTAGAAAATAAAACATTTTATTGATTTGTTCAAGCATACATTTATATCCCAACTTAAATAGGAGCAATAATTACTATCGGCAGTGGGTTTATACATACTTTGTATGCAACCCAAAATAAGGACAATTTCAATAGAAAAATAATTTAGTTGACAAATATCTCCAATAAAACTGAGTTTCAAAGTTTTAATCCGATAATATAATAATATCATTTTATATTAAAAATCTATTATTTTTGTCTACCTCTTTTTTTGAATAACTAAATAACCATAACTTGATAATCAAGAGTGCTACAACTACAAAATCACAGAAACGTTAAAAAAAACAACAAAGAGAGCTAACTAAGTTATTTCTATACACAGTTTCAAAAAATATAAATTTTTCATTTAAAGCTATTTTAACATATATCGAATTAGAATAAATAAAATCTTCACATTCATTATTTTATCTAAACTTGTTTCGAAAAAAAATAAAATGTAGTAAAGCAAGGTTCCGCTTACGGTGAGTTAATATGCAACATAGCACACAAACACACAAATACTTAACTCCAAGAGACAGTTCTGTCTCGTTTACTATCACCATTTGTTTTCGGCGCTCAAAATTGATTCATACATAGACCCAAAAAAGTTCAACTGTAGAATTTTCTTTTAGTAGTGTATATGAAGTAAAGTGAATTTACAAAGTAAATATACTGCATCAGGCATGATTTTATAGTCTATGAAAAACAGCTATTGATAATATTAGCTTCATTTGTTATTGCATATATAATATATATGTGGTATCTCTTTACTCTAAATATAACAACAACTTTGATATCTGCAGTCTTGACTTTCTTCACAACTTTGCAAAAAAAAAATCAAATATATTTTATCAAACTTTTACTATAGTAGAGAGAGATTCTTTGGAGACAACATTTGTCTGCGTAAAACGTATACGTAAGAAAAGGGATTTTTTTTTGTTTTAAAAGAAATAGCACATCAGGCAACAATGCCTATTTAGTCAAGTACCGTGCTACATTCTTTAGGAAAGGGACAGAGAAGAGATGAAACAGGTGGTGAAAGTAGAAGGATAGTCGGAAATTAGCTGCACAGCGACCAGTGAATATGCCTTCATCGCTGAGTAGCACCACCGACAGTAAATTTTTATTTTGTAGTGAAAAAAAACAAGGTCTTCGTTGGGAATCGAACCCACAACCCCCATACTGACAAGCTAGTACACTACCTACTAGCCTACAGGGGCACCTGTAGCAAATGCTCGATGTAATCGAGATCGCTAAACTTTTATAAAATTCTATGATTAAATTTCTGTTTTCGTCCGTAAATACAATTTATATAATTATACAATTTCTGCTCTTATCTGCAGTTAGTATGTCCTTAAAGTTATTGTATAATATTTTTACGAAGATGTTTTATTTAAACTAAAAAAAAATATATTTATCAGCAAAAAAAGTAAACGAAATGTGTATTTTACAAACTGCGTAATTTTCTCAGAAATCTTATACACACAAGACAACAAAAACATTCTTATAAGAAATTCTACGAAACAACAGAAAAGAATAACAACTAACACAGAACAAAAACAAAGCACACAGCCATACAGGCGCCAACACTGAATGATAATAATAACAACAATATGGGGTGATGTTAAAGTAGAATATTCTTGCATATGCGAGATCCGCTCAAATTAGTTATGTAAGCACCACTTGTTGGGCAAATGAATTTAACTTAAGTTGAAGCGACGCGTCGCGACGTTAAGTAAAGACAACAAAATAATAAAGCATTTTTAGGAGTTACAATGGTGAAGTTACCATCGTCTTTATTTTGTGTGTAATGGAAGCGAATAAATTGTTTAACTTAATTTAAAACTCTAAAGTGCTGTGTTATTATATTGCAATAAAAGAACTTAATATAACAAAATGTTTATTAAAAGGAATAAATGTAAAATATTAAATTTAAAGTAACCTAATTTAATATAATCTTTAACTAGTTGTTTTAGTTTTTTAGAAAAAATAAATTTCTACTGCAGAGATTCATTCATTAATAACAATTCTATGAGAAATTGTCTTGCTAAATTTGTTGTATTTACATATCTTTCAATGGTGAAGATTTTTATTTTATGAGTGGCCACTTAAACTTCTTGCGAATATTACATTTTAAAGAAATAAAACCAATATCGTAGTGAATATAATATATTCATAATATTGTTACGTTTATACCTTTTATAAATGTTTTGTTATGAGTTCTTTATTGAAAAATAAATAACACCAGTTTTTAGAATTTTTAAATTTATAACAATTTTATTTACTTTAACTACACGAAGTAGACATTTCAAAACAATTTACTTAAAATGCACGTCTTTACATTATGAGGTTTAATTTTACGCTGATTGACTATCCACTCAGACGATGCCCTTTTATATTTGTCCATTAAAAGTCTAGAAAATTTAGGAATCTTCTACTCCCTGTGTATCATATTTTGTTGTTGTTTGTTGCTTATTCAATATATAGGCGCTTGTAAGTCTGTGTGTATTTTTGTTTTTATGCTGATAAGGTTTCTGCTTGGGATTTATTTCAAAATATTTGTTGTTGTCTCGCGTAGATAAGTTTTCTTAGAAAACTATGCAAATGGTAAACAGCATACATGTTTGTTGTTGTCTTGCGCGTTGAGTTAGTAAACAGAAATTTGTTTTTGTCTTGTATGCCACGGAGTTAGTAAACAGCACATCAAATTGTTGTTGTTTGCGTTTATAAAATTTCTACGCAGTTTGTAACTAGGAATTTTGTTGTTGTACCATAAGTTTTTTTAGCAAGCCACGCAGTTCGTAAACTACATACGCAGCAGTTCGCTTTATTGCTTAATTATTTTATTTTAAAACTTAAGCAAGACACATACATAATAATATATAGAACACTATTATTCTACATACAATTATTGTTTTTATTTTTGATATGTTTTAGTTTTAAATTAAAAAATTTAATATTTTTTAGTAATTAATTTTAAGCACTAGTTCTTATTTAATAAAAAATTTTTTAAAAAAATTTATTTTTTATTATATTTTCGATATTTCGCCACACCGTTGGTTGGCATCATCAGGAAAAAAAAAACAAACGGTGTGGCGAAATATCGAAAATATAATAAAAAATAAAGTTTTTTAAAAAATTTTTTATTAAATAAGACCTAGTGCTTAAAATTAATTACTAAAAAATATTGAAAAAAGGTCAAAAAATTATAACTATTATAGTTAAAAAATTTAATTTTAATTTTTTTAATGTTCACTTTATGATAACATTAATTTATTTTCATGTTGCATATTAAATTTCGTTTTTTAAAATTAAAGAACCCCAAACAACATTAAAAACAAACAAAAAAAAAGAATGGCATTGACCGACCGCAATTATTTAATATTCTGTCAACATTAAATTTAAATAATTAATGCGTTTGCAAACGCTGATTATTTCTGTAGAAATAAAATGGTCACCAACTCCCTTAATGCACAAGCAGTAGCAGCGAAATACTAATCAATTGTCACTAACTTTGACAAACGGCAACAAAAAACGTCTCATTCTGGCACTCATGTAAATACTTAGAAACATAAAGCCATATTGTTACCAACTGGCATTTAAGGTTAAAAAATATTTTATGTCATTTAAACATTAAAATATACAAAACAAACAAACATTATTTCTCGTATAAATTGTCTCTAACAGTTGGTGGAATTTGTTTTATTATTTATTCTGTCATTTTATATGATTTCAATGTTCAGCTTGTTTCTCTGTAACGTAAGAAAATTCAGTTTATATTGAGAGGAAAAGAAAAACAGGAACACTTTAACCTTGAACAGGAAAAAATTATACTACAAGAAGAAAAAAAAACTAGAGTTAAAATTAAACACCATCATTCATCATTTTTAACATTTGATGTAGTTCGTCTATTTGTTTTTAAAAGTGTTAGTAGAGCACATACAAACGTTCAAATATTTTTTTTAATATATTCTAGCATAATTCTGGCGACTGAACTGTGGAATATTATCACAAATTATAGAGCAAATAGTTTAAATTAGATCTTTATTGTTAAAAACCAAACTAGTGTTATGAAGGTATATTTCATTTTAAATGTCCATGACTACTGAATTTCAACAAATATTTATCTCTTCAAGCATATCGTCAGCAAAAGTATAAACGTCATATTACCTCTTGAAAAGGGGAAAAAATGTGATAATTTTTATCATTTTTGCCAAATAGTAGTTTTTGTTAAAATATTTCTAAAACCTTTTAATTTTTGATATCTTTTACAAGTAAAATCTAAATATTTTTTGCAACTTTTCCTTAGATTTCTTACCTGTTTATTTTTAAAATTGAAATTTTGTCTTAAATATCAATGATCGTTTTTCACGGTTTCTTTTCCTTTTCTTTAGATTTCTTTTCCGGTGATTTGACAATTTAAATCTTGTTTTATTAATTTTCTTATGAATTTTACAGTTACGCAAACTTTAGACTTCAGGTCCGATTTTCTTGTTTTTTCTACTCGAAAACTGGATCAAAAAATTTTTTTTTTAGTTAAAAGTTAATATTTCTTATTAATTTATGAGCTTTTAGTAAATTTTTTATTGAAACTTCTTAGTTTTTTTGTGAATGGTCAACAATTTTGGATACACTCAACTTCTTTATATACAGGCTGTCCGCCAGGAACGTATACTACTTTCTTGTTCATTTTTGAATAAATGAAAGAGAATGGATCCTGTATTGATATAAGGTTTTATTTAATGTCGGCAATTCTGTATGGAATACAATATCAGATAAATGTCCGCCCCTATTAGCCTCACAATTGCAAGCCCTTTTCAGCACATACATTTCACGCGGTATTTCATTAACTTCATTACGAATATTTTATTTAAGTTTCTCAAACGTTTCTAGTTTGTTTGCATAAACCTTACTTTTCCGATATCCACACAACAAGAAGTCCAAAGCAGTCAAATCAGGCGACTGTAGAGGCCAATCAACATCACCATTTCTTGAAATAACTTGTTGCGAAAAGAGGTCTCGCAGTAATTCCATTGTAATCCTGGCTGTATGCGAAGAGGCACCATCTTGTTGATACTTGTTGATACCAAATGTTAATCAAGCATGCAGTTGTGGCGTTAAAAATTTTCAATCATATCACGATATCGCCCACGTTTTCAAACTAGTAAGGACCAATAATTCCTCCTGACCAAATTGCAAACTAACTTGTCACTTTTAATGTATGCAAAAGTGACTGTTGAATAATTTAAAGGTTTTCCATTCCCTAAAACGACTATTCTGTTTATTCACATATCCAATCAAATGAAAATGTGCCTCGTCAATCATTATGATTTTAAATGAAAATCGGGGTTGTCATAGATTAGCTGTAATATTTTATTGGCATATGTACGGCGGCGTAAATGGTCTTGTGAAAGAAGCTCTTGTGTCAACTGAATCGTATATGGAAACAAATGCGAATCCTTGTGCAAATTGTGGCCAAAGTTGTTCTTTGAAGACCAAGCTCCTGAGTACGGCGTCAAATTGAGGTTGATGGATTGTTTTGAACACTTTCTTCAACAGCAGTAATGTTTCCAGCTGATCTACCAGTACTTTGTGGTCCATGCTTGGGCCTATTACCTACAGAGCGTTCTTTTTCGAAGTCATTCACTACGCATTTTGTTGGCACTTTGTTTTTCGCAAAAATTTCAAGTAACTTTCTCATCGTCAAAGTAATCGATGATTGATTTTGATAAAATGTTTTAAAGATAAAAATACGTTGACTTATCAAATATCTTTTAATAACAAACTTGTCACGTGACTACTGCACGAATGCCAAATATGAACTGTCAAGACTAATATTAGCCAAAATGGCGACAAAGCAAAGTAAAAAAAAATTTTGAAAATTTTTTTATCTGATGGACCCGCAAGTATTTATACAAGTTTGCTGCGTTTAAATTCTAATTTTCTATTATTTATTGCTTGTTAAGTAAAGATTTATTATAAAATTAAAAATGTTTAAATGCTATATAAAAAGTAATTTATTAAAGTTATCGTATCACAATATATTACCCTATATTTTCCCCATGAAATAAATATTTTACATATTAGAATTTACATTAAATTTAATTTATTTATATTCTTATAGATAAGCGGGATTTATTCTTTATTTCGTCAAAGAAAATCTTTTGATGTCATTTAAAAATGAAAAAATAAAACATTAAAAAAATAAAATATTCTAAAACTACTGTATATTTGAACAAACTGGATTGTTGTCTTACTGTGTAAACTAGCAAACTTGTTCAAAAGTTAATGCAAACAAATTGTTATTTATTTAAAAATAAAAACGCATAAAAAAATAATTACAAAAGCCGTATGTTATATTTCACTTTGTTACACTAACTAAATGAGAGGCAGCAATAATGAAATAATTAGCATGTTTGCACCAACTGAAATGGTTAAAAAATTACCGAAAATCTTTTTTCCGGAAAATAAGAAATAAAAATACGTACATAAATGTAGAACATCATTATGAAAATTGTATTAAAAAATATTTAAAATTAATAATAAGATTATTAATTTTTATGGATAATTTTTAAAATTTTCCTTAATTTATAAAATATTAATAAGTGCACTTAACTATAAAAATTATTTTAATTTTTAATTTTGTCCTACATTCCTTTAAATATTAAATATTTTATGATATTGTCATAAAATATTTATTATTCAACAAATATATTTGAAATGTTTTACCATTCCATATGGCCATTTCTCTACTGTTCATATAGATAGCTCATCAATAGATTTTATCCCAAATTTTGTATGGAAAATTTATGAGTCTTATAAAGTGGTTTTCAACAATAAGTTTGTTTTCTAAAGCAAAATTATACCAAAAATTTAGATTCAGACGATTCAAATTTTTATTGTATTACGAAGAGAAAAGTTCGGCAATTATGAATGAAAAGTAATATCTAGCAAATATCCACCACGAACACGCTGGCAGACGTCGATTCTTTTAGTAAAGTTTCGGTCCTATTTCGTAATCACGTCACGGATTTTGAGTTTGTAATCGATTCGATTGGCTAAGTATGGACTCTATCCTTCACACTGCCCCACAACAAATAATTCACTGATGTTAAATTACCCGATCTGGCTGTCCCCTTAGCTACTGATTGTCGTGAAATTATGCGGTCTAGAAAATTAATTTCCAATAAATTGATCGTTTGACTGTGTGACATGTGACACCGTCCTGTGATATCTACGTCATCAACAATAGGCCAAAATTGAGTTGTAAGCATCTCATGATACTGTGATCCATTGACTATTACCGAATTTCCAGCCTCACCTTCGAAAACAACGGACCAATCACGCCTCCAGTACACATATTGCACTATACAGTAACACGTTGTGCATGCAAAGAATTCTCAATAAGCGCTGTAGGATTTTTAGAAGCCCAAATGTGGAAATTTCGCTTGTTGATATACCCTGACAAGTGAAAATGGGTTTCGGTTGTTCCTTAATGAATTGAGCGAATCTACGGTCAGCTTCAATTCCTGCACCAGTTGACATTTGTAAGAATTTAAAATCAAATTCTTACACGAAATTCGCCATGTGGTGGTTTTTGATAACTCCAATTGTTGAGAACGTCGAGGAATTGACAAATTTGATCCACTTCAACACTGTGGTTCAAGGCAGCAATGTTTTCAGTTGAACGACCCCGTCGATCTCAAAAGCACGATTATGCCCAAAAATATCATGAATTTTATGAAATCTAACTTTAACAGAACAGCCATTTTCATAGTAGATTTAAATTATTTTTGCGATTTTCGCGCAAAATTGAATTTATTATAACAATTGCCAATGCATTTACAATGAATACGTCAAAAAAAAAAAAATAAATGTTAAAACTATTATGTTATTGGTGTTGCCACAATTGAAAAACAAACTTCTTGTTGAAAAACTTTATATCTAAGGCCAGCAAAAAGATAACAAAACCCAAATTAAATTTTCCTTACACACAACACCAATTGAATATAAAAAACTAGAGCTGATTCAGAGTTTCAAAATAATTCCATAAGAAAGAAACTATTTCGTAGACGGCATGAAACGAGGCTTAAAGTATTTCATTAAAAAATTCAAGTTGTTTAAAAACATATGTATTAAAAAATATTGCCTAATTCTGTTTAAACTCTCGATTTTCATTTTAAAATTATCATTTATTAAGTGGTTTTATCAAAGAAAAACATATGTGCCGATATAAATCATTTAGTTTTCCAACCTAAACATTGAGTGCGTAATTTTGAAACAAATGGTGAATTTCATTTTGATACTTGTTGTCAAGGTTTAGATATCCATCGGCAGAAAAAATACCTTCACTTCGCAATCATATATAAATAAATTCACGGCTATACCTGCTATAGGATATTTAACAGCAGCACATATTTTGTTTAAGGATATAGAGACAAATGAAGCTTTACGGAAAAATTTAATAATCTCTTAGAAACACAGGATATAAGATAGTTGGTAACACCAATTAATGCATTGACCCAAAATTAAATGTACAGATTTGTTGTAAATTTTATTGTATTTAAATTTTATTATCTTCTTTAATGTAACGTTTTATTTTGTATTTCTTTTGCTGTTAAACTTAAATAAAAAACATAATAAAAACTTATAAATAAAAAATTCATTTATCAAAAATATTTAATCCTTAATCAAGTACACCAGAATATAATTTTAACATACTACAAGGCTAGAAGGGCCGTTCTGTGGAGTTGTTGAACCCAGGGGGAGCTGGATATATTTATTTTATTATACATGGATTAATACTATTACGAAGATTATTTGTTTAGAACTGGCGTCACATGTGATAGTTGTAAGAAAAATGACAAAATATTGGGACATATAGCTCATGCAATTCGATTAAAAACGGTACTTAGTAAATTATAAAATTTTTTGCAATTCGCTTGTTTTGAAATCAATTGTCTCATATCAATCCCTGTTATTTCATTGTATTAGCAACATATCTCCCCATATATATTTTTAAATACAATTGCTGTAATTTGGCATTTTTGTGAGGCAAAAATATTACATAGTTTGGCATATTGCAGCAGGTGATAGATTAATTTAAACCAAGCTCTGATGGCGCTGAGTTTATTTTTCACAAACTCTCAAAACTTTTGATGATTAAGTAACTTCTTTAGATCCTCTTGAATCTCCTCGACCTCTGAAGTGTGTTTAACAAAAAACGAAAATTTCTTTAAGCTGCTATAACAGCATGGTATTTCCTTGGATTCTTTAGGAGATAAAATTTTTCCCATTGACAAAGTAGAAGCTGTGTGTGTGTAGTAAGTTTCAAAATCTCACCAGCTTTTACATTTATTTTTTTTAATAAACGTTTTCTTATATTGTGTTCTTTTATTGCAAATTAATAACACAGCACTTTAGAATTTTAAATTAAACGATTTATTTACTTTCAATATATAAAAAATAAACACGATGGTAACTTCATCACTGTAACGTCTTAAAAGAAGCTTTATTATTTTGTTTTTTCTCAACAATGGCTCAACTTTAATTAATGCAACTGCCAAGCAAGTAATACTGGAGCTGTTTTAAGCGGTTCTCGCATATAAAAGAATATTCTACTTTAACATTACCCCATATTGTTATTATCATTTAGTGTAGGCGCTTCTTTGTTTTTTGTTGCTTAAGTTATTTCGTAGAATTTATAACAAGCCGTTGTTGTTTTGTGTGCATAAGATTTTTTAGAAAACTGCACAGTTTCTCAAACACACAATAGGTCATTTCGTTTACATTTTTACTGACAATTATTTTTTTTTAATTTAGGAAATAATCTTAGTAACAATACCTTAAACAATAGTGGCAGAGTGTAAAACACTGCATAGTAACTTTATAATTCAGTAATTTGTGTTTTTGTTTTTATTTTGTTTTGTTGTTCTTTTCTATTTTGTTTTGTTCCATTTTATTTTATTAGTATGTAATTAGTTTCAAGTTTATTATCTTTTTTTTCCTGTTTTCCTTTTTGGGTTTCTTTTTTTTTAATATATAAAATTCTTATTTATAATTACCCAATAGTAAATATTTTTTATTATAAAAATTCATGTAACGGAGTTTAGTCTTAAAATTAATTGTTTAGATTAAATAAATGTGGAATGGTAATAATATTTGTATGCCTATGCGTTATTGTTGGCTGGTTATAGAGAAGAAGCTCAGCTTACAATTAAACTTTGGTTTAATAAATATGATATACTAGAAATCTCTTAAGCTTGACATGGAAAAATATCAAATCGTAGGATAGTTTCTTAAATATTTAAGTTGAAGTGTCCATTAATCGCAGCATTCCCGGATTCAACAATTTTTTTTAGACAATTTTACTGAAATGAATTTGAAATAGACATTAACTGTAGAAACAAAAGCTCTGTTTGTTACATATCAAAAATTTATTTAAAAACTATTATAAAAAATAACAACATTGTTTTTAAATTACTACGAAAAGAGGTACATTTTAATACCTTCAACTACAATTTTTTGTTAGTTTCTCACCTTCCTATGCAAGTTATAGGTACCTAAATGCCAACACTGACTCACCAGTACGAATTAAATCATGGCTTGAAAAGGATGTCTTCACATCGAAAACACTCGCCATTTACACCAAACGAACAACAGCCAGAAAGGACAGCGAAAAATAACAACAATAAAATTAGACTTTGAAAATAATACTTACTATGTTTTCTCTATTGCACAATTAGTGTAAATTTAAAAGTTTACGATCCTAGTTCTTACACAAAGAAGAGTGCTATAAATTCGGCTTTATCACCTTTTATACTGCCGACACTGTAAAAAATTCAACTAGAAAGCCCTTTAAAATTTTACTTTACAAGAAGCGTAAAAAGAAAATAAAAACAAGGACAAGAAAATGAAAATAGGAAAATAAAAGAAATATTTGTTTTAACTTTCTCCATTTTATTTTACAACTTTTGGAAACATCAAAAACACTTAAAAAATACTTTCTTAAATGCCAAAAAGTAACATTAGCCACATGTGTGTTTTTAATTTTTCATTTCTACTTTTGAGTATGTGCGTCTATGTAGTAGTTACATAATTTAACTTTTGTTGATTTAAAATGAAAAAACTTTTTTTAATGCTGTTCCTTCTGCATACTTTTCAATAACAAATAAACAAACAAACAAATAGAAGAAACAAAGAAACAAACGTCAAAAAGGCGTTGAACATGAAAATGAATTTGAAATGCTATTTTAAGCTTTTTCATATTTGATATTTAGTTAGGTTTGAGTTGTGTATAAATTTGTAGGTCTTGAACAATAGTTTGCTGCAATGAAATTTTTATTTTAATTTTGATGTTTCATGTTTTGGAATGCAAAAAAGAATATATAAAGCAAAAAAAAATATATTTCAGTCCTGAAACCAAGCTTTATCATAAAATAAAGAATTTTTATTTTGTCAGGAAATTGAAATCTTTTTTGATTAGTTTAAAAATTTTTAAGTCAATAGATAGATATACTACATAAATAAATGAAACAAAGAACACTTAAAGGGCTTTTGCTTATTTACAATAGCATCTACCAGTTATTTTACCTAAACCTAAATAATTTAAATAGAAAGTATGGCGTTCAAAACTTGCTTCTCCTGCAATATTTTCAAGAAACTATTACAAAAAGTTATAAAAAATTAGAAAATGTTGAATATTTCAGCCCATTAGGATGCCAAATAAATTTCCCGAGTTCAATTGGCAGTTACTTACAATGTTATAATTAATTTTTATATAAAACCAAAACTCTATCTTGGATGCAAAATTTTATTTACTTTGTATTGATGTCATGGGGGAATAGTTTAAAGTTATGAATACAATTTTGCTAAAGAAGGCGAAAATAATTTTAAATCGATTTTAATTTTAAGCAGAATCACAAAAAAAACCTTAAACTAGAAATAAGTAATTTTTAATTATGTGGACGTACGCTAGAATTTTCTTAAGAAAATTTAATATGTCAGTAAAGTCTTAAATTTAATAACTTCAACAGTATTCATATCGCTATAGATTGGACTTTTAAGAAAACGAAACTTACTGTTCATCACTAAAAATATAATGTATATTTGATTATAAACGAAACAAGGATGTTCGATTACATCAAGTTTTTTTTTATTATATCAACCCATCTCACATTATTGAGGACAATTCATATTTATGACACTGAAATAATATTAGTGAAAATAAATTATCTAGGTCACGATCTAATGCAGTAACATAAATATAAAAAATTAATTTTTGTATTTGTATTTAGCACTGTGTTTTTTTAAGCTATTGTATTTAACAATAGTTTAAATTAAATCCAGTTTTGCCTTTTATTATTTAAAATCTGTTAAGCCAAAAATTTTTCTTTGGGTATGATTTTATGTCAACCCGCGTCAAATACCCAAATAAATTAAAGCCCGTCGGCGGCCAAAAGTCCTGTTTTTCATAGTCCCCAATTGTAAAATTTTAAAGTTCATTCGGAAGTAGATACTAGCGTACCTCGGGAGCCAAAAAATTAAAACTTTATTTAACCTATATCACACTGAACAGGGCGATTCAAAATAAGCATTTTCAGTATTTTGCTAAAATGAGAAATTTCTTAGCAAATTTTTGATTTTTAAACATCTATAACTTTTTTGTTATACAAGATTTTTAAACAAGACAAACTTTGTATAATAGCGTTAGTTTTTAGCTATTCTGAATTTTTTTTGATTGATTTTTGATTTGTAGAAACTATTTTTTTTAGAGTCGAAACTGTTTCTAAATTCTCTTATTTAATAGAGCATTGTAAATAACTTCTAAAGTTCGTTAGGGAATTTAAAGCATTAGCACTGTATCATAGCCCTGAATGTCCCCTATATCCCATTGTAGGCCCGGTACAATACGACAGTGAGCACAAGAACAAATTTTCTAACACAAGGTTGAAAATTTATTGCAAAATGGAATTAGAAAATGGAATTAAAAATTTATGTTTCTGTTTTGCTATTTTGTAAGCATTTTATTTATTTTTTAAATCGCCTTTACAAGAGACGTTGTTTAGATGAATATGCGTATTTCTAACAAAAATTTTTAGTCAATTTCAAAGTTATGCAGAGTTGGTCACAAAAATATTATGCCTGCTTAAAATAACGTAAATTGATATAATTTAGGTCACAAAAGTACTTTGCTTTTTAAATTGATTTGCACGGATTGTAAAATAGTTTTTTTTTCAATTTGTTAAATTACTTGGAGCATATTCTTAAATTGGGTTATGATTTGGATTTTGGTTCGTTAGGCGAAACAGTGAAAAAAAATAAAGAAAATGACGAAAAAAGACACCAAAAAAACAAATTAAAGAATAATATTTCGAAAAAGGCCTAACTATCGATCAGCCAAAACAAGGAGAAGGGAACACAAATGATGGAAACACTGCAAGAAGTTTTTTTGCAGATCCAGAAACTGCAGCACCTATCACAGGAGTAGATTTGGAACTAATAAGGAGATGTTATTTTACAAGTTCTAGCATGCAGCAGATAGATAAATTCAAAAAAATTTGGAGAGTACGCCAAATAAACAGCTATACTTTACAACGAAAAATATTTTTGGAGATATATGCCATCAATAGTTCATAAAATTTTGTACCATGGGGAACAAATAATTCAACACAATATTCCACCAATAGGAGATCTATCTGAAGAGGCGCAGGAAAAACGAAACAAAGACTATAGACTTTTTCGTGAGCATAACACAAAAAAAATTTCTAGATATTGTACTAATTGATTGTTATTTTATTAAGCACTAAGATCCCTATATGCCTAATATTCGGCAATAATAAAAAAATTACTTCTATTGAACTAGACGCAGAATCGAAACTGCTTCTATTAGATAAAAATCAAGGCTATTTAGAAGAAATATTTACTAAAATTATTTAATTAATAGTCATTTTTCGAAACACAAGAGTTATCTATATGTATTTCATCCTTTTAAAATTTTTAGTACATTAATAAAGTTTTAATCAATTTACAATAAAAGTTTACATATACGAGTAGTATTTATGTTTATTTTGGACTTAAATACTTCTCTAGATAAGTAAATTTGAACCAATGAATATATTTTTATGTTTTTGAATGAATATATTTTTTATTTTTTTGCTACTTAATCAACTAATTTTTAACTCAAATTGTTTTAAAAAAACAACCTTTGGCCTTCATACTAAAAATTTAACGGTGGTAAAAGCTTCGCCCTATCTGAAAAAATTTAAGTTTTTAATAAGTATAAGTTCTAAAGGTGAATCAAAATATAAGACTTTATGTAAAACAAAGTCTTTGAACAAGTTTTAATACTTAACTTCCGTAGCAGCTATAACTTAGAATGTATTTTTAAACCTATCACAACTATTTTTCTAACCGGTCGATTTTGTACCTTAAACGAAAGCCTATGATCTCACCTAGTAGATAAAAAAACCGCGTATCAAAATGACGATCCGTTCAAAAGTTCAATATACGCACATATCGAAAAATTGTTCTATTACTCATGTTCGTTGTCATGTGATCAACTGACAAAGTTGTCACAATTTTATTAAAACGACTTATAAGTATTTTTATGAATATCTACAATGATGGCATAGGAATAAATGAGTGTTACTAAAGCAATCTGCAATACTCTCCATATCAACTTCCATCATCATCTTTCTAGAACTGTTGTACTTCCTTTTACTTAAAAACTGGAGGCTATTAAAACTTACAACACCACACGATACGATGTAATACTTTACTCTCAGAAGATCCTGATAAACAAATTGTTAATCAAAGTTCTTTGAGCTTCCTGTTTTAGCGTAATAAATCTTCCAATATAATAATAAATAATGTGAATTAAAAATTCACTATAAGAATGCTCTGGAAAAATGTAGAGGTAAAAAATTAAAAATAAAGTGATCTTATAAACTACATCTCCATAAAAAAATTTCAAAAGTTTTTATCATAAATTTAAATGAATGTTACGATGCATAAGTATTTTGCAGCTGCTTGTTTATGAAATAAATATATTGGTCCTTGGATTAAAAATGGCAAGCACTGTAAACTCAAAGGCTGCTACTTTCATTCGAGTACCGATTTTTTATGCTACTAACATAAACAAGAATATGTGAAAACACTTTCGAATTCCAATATGTGAAAACACTTTCCTATTTTACTGCTTATTGCATAAATATTAGTTTATATATTTTTAAACCAAATTTTCTATACAGTCAATAAGTTACCTTTTATAAATTGAAAATCATTATACAACGAAATGTTTCCTTCAAAATATGTTTTTAACTTACATTTTACATACGTTTACAAATGCATTCTATACATTACCTATTATACAATAACATTATATGAAAAAAATTTATACTGAAAACATCAACAGCATCATGATGTTTGGAATAATAATTGCAATAAATTTACATAGTCAACGAACTGAAACTAGAAGTGCAATGCAAATCAGTTTAAATTGAAGGTATTTCAAAATCTTTGTTACTGAAAATCATATTCGTTGAAAATATAAATTCACTTGTACTAGAAAACTCATAAATCGCTTCAAATCTTCAACAATAATAAAAACAGCAAAATGTATGCAAAGCAGTTGCAGACGAATGAAGAAAACATGAATTTGCAATTTTAGATAAAATATTTATTACACGTTTACCTAATGCATACGGCAAATGAATGAAGTATTTAAGAATGGCAGACTGACTATTTAAGACTGTGCTGCATTGACTTTGTCCCGCATACTAATTAAAATTTAATAAATACCTTAAACTGCAAATCATTTTGTTATAATGTTAAACAAGTAAAATTCTACAGAATAACATCAACATAGTGTGATAAAAACAAGAAATAATTTGCATGCAGGCACAAGCCAATTTAGTTGAGTGTCAAACACCCCAGAGTATAATCAATATTAAATCTCCTTTCCTTTTACTCATACGCAAAATTGTTTTAATAATTTTGAATTCTTTATTACGATTTTGTTTATTTATGGCAAACTTAAATAAATCAATAAATAAATACAAATCAATTATCTATTAATAAACAAGCAGTCTTGTACAATAACAAAAATATTAAAATTTTATTATCATAAATGTGTATGCATGTAAATGATATTATTCAAATAATATATTTGATGGCTATACTTTCCTATCAAATCAAGTGTATTGAATAACAGTATTCGTTTGCTGATTCATTTTATTTAATTTATTTTTATTTTTTATATAACAATTAAACATTTTGTTATGCAGCATTTAAATGGTTTATTTGGCATATTTTAGTATTTATTTAAGAATTTGCATATTCATCAAGAAATATTGATATTTATATTGAAATATTCTCAAGAGTTCAGTTTTATTAAAAAAAAAAAATACTACACATAAAGATCTAAAGTCTACAAACAACAGCAACAAATGATGACTAACCTATATCTGCAAAAATTATATAAAAATTTTAAAATGTCAGCGACAAAAAAATCGAAATTAAAGTAACTACAACTCACTCACTCAATTGAAATTTTAAAAAATTAAAGGCCACATAAAAATCGCAAACTTAGAATAAATTAAAAATAACACCAGCAAAAACTCTAATCGCATATAAATCAAAACCGTTGAAAGATTAAATTTATAAAAAAGCAATTAAAATTTAGAAAAAAACTAGCCCTAATAAATTTCAAAAATGCGTCGGAAAATATCGGAAAATAAGAGTGTTTTTTTTTAAAGAGAAGCAGCACTTCAGGCAACAATACCTATTTAGTCAAGTACCGTGCTACATTTTTCAGGAAAGGGATAGAGAATAGATGAAACAGATGGTGAAAGTAGAAGGATAGTCGGAAATTAACTGCCGTATATAAGACAGCACACCGACCAGTGACTATGACTTCATCGCTGAGCAGCTCCACTGACAGTCAATTTTTATTTTTGTAGTGAAAAAAACCAAGGTCTTCGTTGGGAATCGAACCCGCAACCCCCATATTTACAAGCTAGTACACTACCTACTAGCCTACAGGGACACCTGTAGATTTAGATTTTCAGGTTTTCCCAAAAATTTTACAAAATAGTATTAAAAAATTAACAAAATGTGTAATTTCACATAACAAATTATTTTCCGAAGACTTTCTTATTCTAAACATAACAGGCTCATTTTTGCGGTCATCGCTCGCAAAAACAATATGAAAATTATGAATTAATTTCCCAAAAAAGGAATCAAAAAAGGAAAACTTAAAAATAAAAGAAACTTAAACTCAAAATATCTTACAAACTAATAATTTATAACTAACAAAAATAACAAAGACAATAGAAAAACAAGTAATAAAATAACAACAAATTCATAGTGAACAAAAAACAAGAATGAATTTACAATTAACAAAACCATGACTACTGAGCCGTATTATATACGGTGTTCTGAATGCTAAGAGAACGTAGCCCTCTATGATAAAATAAGAGGTCCGCATCCAATAATTCCAGCCTCTTTCAAAGTTAACAAGTTCTTTTAAGGAACGTGCGCCCTCCAGGAACTTCACGGCTATTTCCACCAAAAAGACATCCACCCGCGTAAAATCAATTGCACTGTGGATTTATCTATAAGATGGCCTGCGAAACTCGCCACTTGGTCTCCTATAAGGTCTTGGTCCAAGACAAGCAACAAAAACCAATCTCTCCCACATCCTAAGCCTATCCATCTAGTGACAAGAAATTATAAACCGAGCTGGAAAGGCGTAGGACATAACAGGGCGGATTATTTGGCGATACACTAGAAGATGCATTCTTCTATCAGGAGCCCCTCCACGTGCTCCCTGGCACGCGGAGTAAATTTTCTTGCTTCGTCAATATGCCGATAACTTTCAAAATTCTCATTTAAGGTGACATCCAGGTATTACGTGATAAGATTTACATCTGATGGTCAAATCTCTGAGAATGAAATGCAACGTCATTCACGCCCTAGGAAGCCGAAGACTAATTCTAGTAACAGGTCATCCCTAGTTGCAATTTCAGCGGTTCCAAAGCAGGATTGCAAACCACTACTCCTTGCTGAAGATGTGAAGTCTATCCAACTCCTGGTCCAGAATGCATGAATCTTAATATAATTAAGAACACGATGGCATTCATACTCACTGGACCTGGACCATTCATTGTGTTCGTTGTGAATGATCCGGCTCACAAACCCAAACGAGAACCTCAAAACACATAGCCACCACGATACTCCCGAAGGGCCTACCTTAATAATCAGTCAGCGAACAGCTAAATGCCTAAAAAGGCAAATAGCGGAATTCTGGGGCTTTACTGATTCCCGTGGAAATATAGTGGATTTTCCAGTTGGATCCTTGCTGGCCTAAGGGGTCTGGGCTCCCTTTTACCCCTGCAAGATACAAGTCTAGATGGTTGTGTGTTCCATAAAGACATAAAAGCATAAATGTGGGGGGAGGTGACATCCAGGTATTTAAACCTGTCCGAAGTCAAAATAATTTCTCGTCCGAGAGTCTACAATTTGAGTAAATATATATCCACCTTCCCTTAAACATTACGACCACGGTCTTCACAATGTTTAAAGTTAGAATCCATTTTGTAAAATAGTCTGTCAGTATCGTCAAATAGTGATTTAGTTGGTCATTAGTGAGGATATCGCAAAATTAAAGCCAATTACGTTTTTAAAAATTTCTAAATGGGAAAAGAAAACGAAAAATTCGGTTTGTCTTACTACGATTGGTTTACTGTCACACAGAATAGCAAAGCTAAATAATATATATTAAATTAAGTTCCATTCATATAGTTCCTTCATAAAACCCATAAGTTTGTTATTACACTAAACAAAAAGCATAAATATCTCTAACCTAATCAATAGAAATGGAAATTAAAAAGACTTAATGCTTTTATGTCTGACAGTGGACAATTATGACAAATGTAATTTTTACAATAAAGAAACAAAAATTAAACTTAAATAATTATGTTTGAAATTTATGTATTCCATGAAGCGAGGAACTAATTGTGTTATTACCCACGAGAAGTGTTACTGTTAGTATTAAAATGACTGATAACGAAATTATTATTAATTTGCTTGCTCGTATTTTTCGTCCATTGAAATTTTCATTTAAGAAAGAATATTCAAAACATTTTATTTATTTTAAATTATTTATATAACAAATCTCAATAACTTCAACTCAGGTTAAATAACTGTAAAATTAATGAAGCAGTATATATTACGTTTCACTTTAAATAAATGTCAAATTTATTTTATTATTCATATGTACATATGTTATATTGAAATTTCATTTAGTATAATAAACATTTTCAAATATCCATTTAATTTGATGTGGAAATGGCAAATGAAAAAATGGATATCAAATATAACTATCGAAATATCCAAGAGGACAAGAGTACAAAAATAAATTTGTTTAAGTTTAAAGACATTAAAGAACAGCATTTTTAGTGTACATATTTACATATATATTATAAATTTTAAAACATTAAACAAAATGAGAATTATTACAAATCAAACTCTAAAGGTTAATAAGATATTATTTTATTACATAAATAAAAAGTATGATGACAAAAACACTAAGCGTGACGAAAAATCTTCAATGTTGCTAGAATTTTTTCAACGCAAGCGAAACTCGCTACAACTCTTTTAAAAAAACTTCATTGCGCATGGCCTCCGTCAACGCGTTTTGGAAAAGGTGTTTTCACAGCCGCTAGAACTCACTTTTTTACGTTTACGATCACATACTATAGCAAATTATCAAGAGTAGTCAATTGCTTAGCGCAAAAAGTTTATCTTTAACTTAATGGGTATATTTCTAAACCATATTGTAGTGAAACTAATCCACAACACAGCCTACAAAATTAATTGAATCGATAAAAATGCATCGTCTGATACTTTCTACATGTTGTTATCATCATTAGACCATTTATCATCAAAAATGAAGCTGAAGCTAACCATGCAGTTAAGTAAATCATTAACGTACAACGATACATTTTTTATTAATCAGAAATATGGATAACAGCAATTCAGGGCATGTGGCTTCAACAGAATGTCATATGGCAAGGCGATCACAGCCATCGTCTAATTGAATTCAAAATTTGGCGATTAGTTCATTTCTAGAGCTAAACCCATCAATCGGCCACCAAGGTCGTGCAAAGGAATATGCCCCATCAATAACAGCTACGGTAGCCTTACATAATTATTTAATTTTAAATTGGAATGTTATACATAAAAAAATCCTTTTTAATTTGATTAAATTCTGCTATTTTTTTTAAATTTACTTCTAGCTTTATTTTTAAAAATAATAATATTAAATAAATCAACAATAAGCTATTCAAAATAAAACTATAATGATTTTAGCTATTGTATTTTATTCCCTTAATGAGTTACTTCTTATATAGTCCACATTGATAAGATTGCCTACGGATTACCAAGGGCGTCATATATAGTTCACATATCCAATTTTAAGGCTTCCCCTTAAAAAATATGTCGTTTTATAATGTTTCAAGTGCCCATCTGATCATTTTCAAAAAGTTATAGTACACCGGAAGCGCAGCAATTGATTAGATCCAACAGGCAGATGTGTTTCCACAACTAACTTAAATACTTACCGATCCCTTTGTGTTACCTGTAACTAGAAGAAAGAAAAGAAAGAAAGAAAAGCGTAACGATACTTTTACTTCTTATTTTCGTAAAATCAAAAATAATGTAATTTATACCTTCAAAAATTTTAACACACATTTCTTTGAAAGATAGATTTTCAATACCAATATAAAAAAGGATACGTCATGTACGAACACTGAAACTTCTAATCTTGCGTAAGCATTGTTTAGATATTATTAAACCTCATATTGGATATACGAGTAGATTGAATATTAACATAACGATAATGTCTGTATTTTAAAAATCAATTTTTCTATTCATTAAAATATATCGTTTAACCCTAGTAATAGAGTTGAAAATTTGTTCAGTAAGTACAAAAATAGTGGTGACGAAAAAAGTTAACCTGGTATTTATATCCTATAGTAGACTATCAAAAGGTTTAACCTGATATGTATTTTAAATCTGCAAAAATACGAAAATAACAAAATTAAAATCGTAAATAGTGTAAAAGCCATTTTCTTTTACGTCAAGTTTATTCCTAAAAACGTATATAAAATATATGAAGATCCATTATTTTAATTGATTCATACTTTTAGAATTGTGTCTATAAAACTTTGTCATAATTTTAAAAATTATTTGGTGCTTTGAGTTATAAAGACCCAGAAAGGTCTGACCTATGATCTCGGACTACCACTATAATTTGATGCTAGTGATTACTATTAATATTTTGTTGTGACACGACTACAAAATTTTATGTGTATTTTGTACATAACGTTAAATATTTTTAGTACTTTTTAGATGTAATTTTTATCAGACCAACACCAAACAAACTACTCTACCACTAAATGTCTTCGCACATTCATTTTATGGAAACTAGTTTTATTTCTAACACTATCATCCTAATAAATAATGCTTGAATACTTGTGTATTTAAATACGTATCTAAATAAATATCTCCTAAAACAATTTAATATTAAGTGAACTCTTGTTAAACTCATGCACATCCTAGTTTCTCTCTATATTTCAGTGTATATAAACAACTTATCAAAATGATAATTGAAATACGTTGTATGTTGATTCTTTGTATTAGTATTTTCAAGTTTCATTATATATTCATATATATGTATGTGTATATAATAATATATGTACATCTGTGTCAATATTGCTGCATGAGCTAGCTATATGAATAATGTATTTGTGCTGATAAGTTTTCTCAAGTATGTTTTTGTTAAAAAAAATTATTATTTTCTTAATGATATTTATTTTCTTTGTTAAAATGAATAAAGCTGAAGTATAAGTGAATAATTAGAAAATTATTTATGAAAATGTTTAGTTAGATGCATTACAGTGCATTAATATTAGTGTTCAATTAATTATTTTAATGAAAACTGTGCCCTAAAACTTGTTTCGTTCAATGTTTTTACTGTTTTTAGAGCTTTAAAAGTTAGAGGTTATTATTATTTTGAAGGTTTTAATGTCACAAAATTTTTTATAGTTTTAATTTTAAATGTTCTTTATAAAAGTGTTTATTAAGAAATTATTATATTTTTGAAATCTCTGCGAGGTTTTATAATTTTTACCAACACTTTTATTAAAATATTAAGGGAAAAAATAAAATTTAACAAACAAATATATCATATAATACTGGCATGTTACCATTGCTGAAAACTGATGTTAGTAGCAAGCCAAAATAATTAAATTAATAGCAATGAATTTTAATTTTTTTTTGTTATTTTATTTTCTTAAAATGCAACATGCACAACCAGATAGATGCCAAGGTGCTGATAGATAGATAGATGTATCATTACAAAACACGCTAATGTCTACTTTTCCATGTTTTTTAAAAATATATTTTTTCGTTATATATTTTTACGGAGATGATTTGTTAAGTTTTAAGAAGAAATAATTATCAGTAAAAAAGTAAATGAAATGGCCCAATGTGCATGTTACAAACTACGTAGGTTTTTAAGAAATCTTGCACATGCAAGACAACAACATGCTTATAAGAATTTCTACGAAATAAGATAAAAAATCAGAAAATAAAAACAACTAACATAGAACAAAAAGAAAGCACACAGCGAAGCAAGCGCCTAAACTAAATGATAATAACAACAACAATATGGGGTTATGTTAAAGTAGAATATTCTTGTATGTGCCAGAACCGCACCATTTAAATAAATTAAATTTAAATAAATGAAAGTAAATAAATCGGTTAACTTAATTTAAAACTCTAAAGTACCATGTTATTTTTTTTAGAATCAAAGAACTCAAAATTTTTATTTTTGATTTATTTATAATTTATTAACAAAATAATTACAAACTATATGTTAATATTTTTTAAGAGCAATAGCGTTATAGGCCTTCAGCTCGTGTGTTTTATAAATGCGTACTTATATAAGAATTGTTACTCAAGCTAAATTTATTATCATATTATGATAGTTTCTTTTAAGAACTTGGATACCTTCAGAATGGATGGATAGGAAGGATTTGGGGACGGTGTTCCCAATATAATAACTTGAAATAATAAAACCTTTATTTAAAGTAATAAATGAAACAATATGGGCTTATTTAAAATGTAAAAATGATTGGCTTCCAAATTTTCATTAAATAGAGAATGTTATTTCAGTGGCCTGGACACATATTTACATATTAATATGCAGTCGCGTCTTTCAGTGATATATTTAAATATGTTGCAGTGCAGTTATAATCAAACATAAACGAAGTTCCCCCACGGTGGCCATTTAATGTTTTGACGGAAACACACCGTCATTAAATGTATCTTTGGGGGTAAAAGGGAGCCCAGTCCCCTTCAATGCTAGCAGGAGCGAACTGGATAATCCACTATATTTCCACGGGAATCAGAAAAGCCCCAGAGTTCCGCTAATCTTTTTAGTCTTTTAGCTGTTCTCTGACTGATTATTGAGGTTGGCCCTTGGGGAGTATCGTGGTGGCTATGTGCTTCGAGGCCCTCGTTTAAGTTTGTTGATCCGATCATTCACAATGAACACAATGAATGGTCCAGGTCCAGTGAGTATGAATTCCGTCGTGTTCTTAATTATAATAAGCTACATGCCTTCTGGATCAGGAGTTGGATAGTCTCCAACTCTTCAGCAAGGTATGAAAAAGTGCTTCGGCCTATTGAAGTTGCAACCGGAGGATATACGTATCTGAAGGCCTTCTAGGGCGAGGATGACGCTACATTGATTTACAGCTAGGTGCAGATGTAAATCTTATCATTTAGTATACATTAAGAGTTTTTCCCTAGACCGCTGTTAGGTTCAGGAGCCTGCTTGATCAAGCAGCCTGAAGTAACAATTTACATAACTTGGGTTACGATTGAGGCTTTGTATTACAGTTCTTAAGCTGAAAGTCCATACCACGCGTTCTACGCATGAAGTAGGTTTACTTTCTACTTTTCTACGCGTCGCAAGTGCCATGAAAAAATTTCAGCTGTTTTTGACGTTGTATTATTTCTGTTGTTTTAATTTTTCAAACGTTGGTGCAAAAATATCACTCACTTCTCTTTCCAAAAACAAGGGACGCACCTAAAAGCGTCTTCTTTTCTCGTAAAGTTTTCCATAGGTCCTCATTACACAAAATATCATATGCACAAATTTAATAAATTCTGTAAATTCTTGAAAAATTTCAATTTCAGTTTTCATTTTTACTAAAATTTTTTTTATTAGATAATATTATTTACAGCACAGCTGATCATAACAAAAAACTTGGCGCATAAAAAGCGTTGCATGTAACTCGAAGTTTGAAAAGCGTAGAACGCGTAAAAAGCATCAAACGCATACAAAGCGTGTGCGCGTAGAACGCTTGGTATGGACTTTCAGCTTTAGGTTTAAGAAATTTGAAATAGATAACTAAATAATGCAGCAAGATATCGATGAGCCATTAAAACAGCGTGAGACGTATAAACCAAAATCCTCTGTACAAGATTTCGGTATTAAGAAATATGTAACAAAAAAAATTTTTTTAATCATAAAATCAGCACAAATATGAATCAAATCAGCAGATGAGCGGTACAATTTTTTCTACATAATTTAATCAATTTAACATATACAAATAATTTTTTCGTTTCAATTATGATTGACAACTCACATTATTAAGAATTACTTTTACGTTGCTTATTGTTGACTTATTAGATAAATAGGAACTCTTCCCTAACACTCGAAATACTAACAATAAATCACTGTGATGAATTGCAGCATAGTATCTAAGTTAACTGAAACAAACAGATCAAAAGCATGATTTAAGTTAACAATTTAAAAATAATGTTACCTTTAACTTATCCAATTTTCCTGATACCTTCGGGAATACATTATTTTTCGAATATTTTTTAAGTTAGGCGTGACCACAAGTTTAAACGCATACAATATATTAAAACTTAAAACATTTTTGAGATCAATAATAAAGCCTTAACTGTAAACTTTTTTATAAAAATAATATGTTTTTAACTTAATGCTAAACATTAAGTTTTTGTATAAAAACTTTTATACATTTCATTGCACTGCTACTCAAGTTATGCTTATATTGTTTAAATATGTGTGCCAATATACGTTTCTAAAAATATAAGTTTGTGCTTAATGTCTTAACATTTACTTTACTTTTTCAAATAACACTTCGATTTTATTCCATCCAATCACACATTTTCATTCATTGATTAATGGCAAAATATAAATCAAAGCTTTATTGCTTGCAAAATCCTTGCTGGTACATATCTACACTTATTCCTTTTTTATTTTCAAAAGTAAATATTTACCTTGTTTTTTAAAATATTTTATTCTTTCTTGAGGTAGTTTCACCTCTGCAAATTTCGTAAGAATTTTGTTTAATAAATTTCATTCAATTACAAAGGTAAGACTTACAAATCTTTACTTTTCATGGGGTTATTTTAGGAAAACATCCATTTAAGCTTAAATCGAATTATAGTGCTTATTTAATATTAAAGTGGTAAAATATCTGTGATTTTATTTCCTTTGCTTTTTCAAAGGTAATTCGTAGGCAAATTTTATATATGTGAGTTAAATTTAAATATAAAAAGGACGCAGGAAAGAATATATTGTGAATTGAGAATAAAAAAGATTTTTTTTGTTTAAGCTTGAGGTTCTAAAAATTTTAAAGGAATACACTCATTGATTAGAAGAAATATTTAGGGCAAGGATTATTTTGATTTTTATTTAATTAGTTTTCAGATTTTTTATATGATTACAGTTTATTGTTTCTATTTTGTTTTTCTTAATTACTGCTGAAAATTGTTAATTGTTTTTTTCAAATTTTATTTAAGTCAAAATAAGAGATGTATCAACACATCAGAAAAATTTAAACATATATATATATATATATATATATATATATATATATTATATACATATATAAAATGTCGTTGAAAACAAAAGTATATTAATTTTAAAAATGTTCTTTAGTTATTTCTTTACACTGTTTGTAATCTTGATTTGAATTTTATTTAAATTTAAATTCTATTGCTTTTGTTTCCAGAAGATTGATGTTTACAAGTATATAAGTTGTATTAAATATAACTAAAAATTTACAACAGGTTGTGAAATGATTAATTATATAACTTAAGTACTTGTACAAAGGTTCTATTAAGCAACTTTCATTAATTTATAAGAGGTGGGCCAAAGCTTATTAAAAAATTATCAAATTGATAACATTCAATTAATGCAAAAAATTCTATGTTAAGGCGATTTTGTGCTCGTTTTACAGAGTTTTAAATTTGTCATTGCAGAAGATCTGTCAATTTATTATACAAAGGCTCTAATGTTTGCGTCAAATATGTGTATCTAGGAATGACAGATAAAAGGCGATAAAATTTACTTTATCTTAAAACCACAGAATACATCAATACAAAAAATTTCAAAAATAAATTCATTAAAAAAAATACAAAACTAATTCTATGTCTATTCAAAATATTGATAATAAATAAAGCATAATGACATTTGATGTCATTTAAAAAAAAAAATAAAGGCACACCCATATTAATACATTATATTTGCTAGTCGGAATATGTGAAATCATAACAGAATGAAATTCTCGTTATTAGTTTGGCCAGTATGTTTGTTTATGCAGTTATCTGAACTTGACCATACTAAGGGTAACGATAAATCCTAATTAAGAAAAAACTACCACCAAACACTACGAATAAAAAAAGAATTAGGTCCTTTAAGAAACACAAAGAATTTAATTTTTTTAATTTTTAAAACTAATTTTAGATCATTAAATTTTGATATGTGCAGTAAAATTAATATTGTTACGTTTATGCCTTTTATGCACGTTTTGTTGTTACTGAGTTCATTATTGCAAAATAAATAACACCAAATTTTAGGGTCTTCATATTAATTACAAGTTTATTTACTTTAACTACACACGAAGTAAGATTTGTACGTTCGCACTGCAGAACAATTTACTAAAGATGCAAGTCTTTACTTCACGGTGTTTATGTTTTAACTCACTTAGATGCTGTCTTTTATATTTGTCCGCTAGAGGTCTAGAAAAATGAAGAATTTTCTACTTCCTCTGTATTTTGTTGTTGCTGTATTATTCATTCAATGTATAGGCACCTGTTGGGCTGTCTGTATTTTTGTTTTTGTTTTTATGCTATAAAAGTTTCTTGATGGAATTTATGTTAAGATACTTGTAGTTGTCTTGCATGGATAATATTTCTGCGCAATTTGTAACTAGACAGTTGCTGTTGTCTTGCGTGTTTAAGTTTTCTAAGAAAACTTCGCAGTTAGTAAACAGCATCCCCATTTATTTCGTTTAATTATTAATTATTTGCTTTTAAAACTTAAGCAAGATGCATCCGTAACATTATGTTCAAGGTACTTCAGCATAAGGACTTTACAATATGCGTTGCATGATGCTTTGAAAAAAATAAAATTTAATGAGTACGTGCCGCTAAAAATGGAAATCTTCTAACGGCAAATAAGAGTGAAATTGGCAATCATAAAATATAATAAAAATAAATAATAAATAAATAAAAAATATCTTAATTTTAATCTACTTTATTGGAAAGTTCTAGTGTACAATCTTCTAACTCAGGTTTCCTTTTTGAAAGTAAAACGCTGCTTTTTAAACTGTTCAAGGGCTTTCATTAAAAAATAAAACAAGCAAAAATCTTAAGCATGCCTGCATTTTCTTCAATCATTAATTAGATAATGAGTGAAATTAATATTGATTTACAAAAAATATTTTTTATAACGAAGCGAAGATAACGATGAAGTTAATATTTTTTTTTTTTTGATAATAAATAAATATGGAGGTAAAATATTCCATAACTTTGTTGTTTATGTAAATATAATCAAAGACTTGTATTGCAGGCATTTTAATTCACGGAAAAACAAATTCCCATCATTTATCTCGTTTGAAAATAATTTAAAAAAAAAATACGTATTTATTAGATGAAGTATTTGGTTACAATTATATCATAAATTGCATAGTTTTACACAAGTCAAATTTTGTTTTAAATTTCCATCTAAATAAAATTATATTAAAATAATCCAAATTATTGAAATGATTAACGTTGCCGTTGTTTATATTACAAAAATAAAACTTATAAATTATTCCACATTTATTTTCCAAACAAAATTATAAATTATCGCCTATAATAATTTATTTCAGCATTTTTCTTTCAATAACCTTTTTTATGAGCGAAAAAATATTTTACATGTGAAGATTCAGTTTAAAAATGGTCTGTTAAACCAAAAATAGAAAAATTAAAGTATAAAATTAAATGATGATTTCGAGTAAAAATTTTGACCGCCAATTTCTCTAAATCAAATTCCGTTAAGAAACTTAAAATGTGTGGGTACAATTAAAAGAAGTAATGTTATAATATATTTTTAGTGCTTCTTTAATATCTCTCAATTAAATCTCCTAAAGAAGCTAAAACAGAACTACAAAACCAACAACAAAAACAAGATTGTGTTAAAATTACTTTTTGGATCTTAATCAGGCAAACACCAAAAACAATTAAAAAAAATTTAACAACTCTCAACAAGTCTTCTTCACTTAGTTCATGATTATTCGTATTTAACTCTGTGTATTGCAATTCTCATGTCTGCAAAGTAATTTTGTTACGTTGGGCATTATTCACTCTAAAACTGATGTAAAATAAGTGGAATAACCGTTGGCAAGAAAAAAGTAATTTTAAACAGTTACAATAACAATAAAATCAACTAATAGACAAAACAACAGCTCTTAAACTGAAAAAGGCCATAAAAAAAACAAGAGGATTTATTGGACGTCAATCACTTTGTGGAAAATATGCTCGTCAGTATATCAAAGTAGTGCAATCGACAAAACGTCTGATAAAAACATTTACACTCAATGCAAACATGGCATTTTAAAATATTCGTAGTAGGTGACCACATTCAATGAATTAAGCAAAAAATAGGAGAAAGTAGTAGAGGCAAGCAAAAATTAAAACTATAGTTACTTTTATTTCTTGCAAATTTGACCAAACTTGGTGCCCCTGTAGGCTAGTAGGTAGTGTACTAGCTTGTAAATATGAGGGTTGTGGGTTCGATTCCCAACGAAGACCTTGGTTTTTTTCACTACAAAAATAAAAATTGACTGTCGGTGGGGCTGCTTAGCGATGAGAGCATAGTCACTGGCCGCTGTGCTGTCTTATATACGGCAGTTAATTTCCGACTATCCTTCTACTTTCACCACTTGTTTCATCTATTCTCTATCCCTTTCCTAAAGAATGTAGCACGGTACTTGACTAAATAGGCATTGTTGCCTGAAGTGCTACTTCTCTTTTAAAAAAAGAAAAGAAAGAAAAGAAAACTTACAAATTTGTTGGCTATAGATACTACTACAGAGACTACTACCGTAAAAATGTTTTGATTTAAGTCAAAATACGAAAACCATTGTTAAAATTTCTCTCAATTCTATATTTGCCAAGGAATAAAATATTTAAGGTATTAAGAATAAAACTTCACCTGAATTAAATAAAAATATACAAAATAAAATAATTATTAATGAGTTTCATATTTGTGTGGTGTGGTTATATTGTGATATTTTAGTAAGTAAATTTTTAATATCTTTCAGTATTTTGATCAAAACAAATATTTTTAATAGCTCTGAAATTTTAGTTTAATATTTTCTTTAGCTAATAAATATTTTATTGATTCGTGTAAAAATTTTTGAATACTAACTATATGACCTGTATGACTTTGCTCGGAATGATTAATATTTCATACGGAGTTGGAGAAAAAAATTTTAGTACAAAGAAGACACAACTTTTTCTCAATTTATTGTTTAAATAGTTCATAAGGCAGTTCATTAAAAGCTTGATGGTAAACAATATTTTTTATTTTGCTATTGGGAGAGAAAATAAACAGTGCTGACGGTGCACCAACTCTCGAGCATGCAACCTAAAATTTCACATGGGAAAAGCATTGGGATTCTAGGTTTAACCCACACACTTTTAGCGATTGTCTTCGGGATTTATAAATCGTCATTGCGAATGCAAGGCAAACGGGAAATTTGAGACGTTTAAACTTATATGGTAAATCACTTGGTATGATAGGTGTCCTTGAAATAACCAGCTCTTCATCTACAAACTTTCCTATAATTATTATTGCTTTAATTGCGTTTGGCATCAGGGTTTTAACAATCAAGCTAGTACCATTGCATAGCATTGACTGATTCAGGTTACGTAACAACCTTAAGGTGCATTCCCCGTAAGTCCAATAAATTCAAGGATTCTACGGGATGGTTAACAATATTATCTGGATCGGTAATGGAATCAACCGGTTTATACGAATACAATTCGCATAAATTAAGCTTTCGATTTTTAAATTTATTGCATCAACGTATTTGTTTTTTGCAGCTAAAATGGCTCTTTCACTTAACCAAAGGTAATCGCTGTAATTTTGAGCAATATGTGGGAACACATTTGCAATCAGTTCATCTTTAGACGTTGTGAATTGGCAAAAGCCCATTGGAAAGGAAATTTGGTCTGTTATAGAGTCAGTCGGTATTTTCCACTGCTAATGTCTAACAATTGCTTTGAAAAAACATAACCTGATGTATCATTTTAAATTGCAACTCGCATATTTTCTTCTAATTTGAGCTTTGTCGCTTTTTTCTATAATGCTGATTTTGAACAAAAGAATTTTGATATTGGATTTTTTGGCATATAAGCGATATAAATATGTATGTATCGTTAAAATTGTATAGAATAGAAAATATTTTTTTAACTTCAAAGTGAAGTGTAATTGTCGGTGACTTAATATTTTTAAACCCTCACTATCCAATATTTCAAGGATTTTTTCTCTTACAAAAACTACTAATTTTAAAATTATGTGAATCAAATTACACGAAAAATTTTAAAGCACGGATGATGTGCATACATACGTATGTATGTTTTATATATATAGATATTTTTTGTAAAAAAAAATTAAAAATTGCGTTTGGATTTTATTTAAAAAATTTTTATATTACTAACCCATAAACTAATAACTTGGTGACTCCGACGTGATACTATATGTAAATATGATATTTGTATACACCTTACTATTCATATATTTTTTAATGCCACTTTACTTTGATTTGCTCAGATCTAATAATCTTGCCCACAATTTTTTCAAGAATATTTACAGAATTGTATAGATTAATTATAACTTTACCAAACTAAACTTATATCTTATATCTAATATCACAATGATCTCCGGTAAATACACAATTCATCACATTGTCAGACAAGAACATAGTTCAAATACGCAATTTTGCCAAAACCAACACCACCCAAGAATGCTACGATCCAAGCTATAACTATTGTAAGAATTATTCCTTTTTTCATTCGTTATTTTTTTCTTATTCGTTCCCCTTTTTCTTGGTTCGTAATTGAACGAGGAAAACAAGAAAAAGCAAATAATATTTATTTGCTAAAAGACAATATTAAAACATAATACTCCATTCTAAAATACTACTTTTATGTTTATAAAAATTATACTAGAGAAAATAATTTTTCCTAATCTCAGAGCAAGATATAAAAACGTCATAATGTGACCACAAAATTGTTGGAAGCCTTAAATAAATAATTTTCAGCTGCTTGTTGATATTAAAATAAAACATGACCTCCAGTGAATGGAAAAATGACCACGTAAATTTTTTTTTCTAAAGTATGGTCACTTAAACATTTACTACAACAGAAATTAAACGTTATTTACTTTCACTTCATCATTAATGCGCTAAGTAAAATAATAAACATTTTACAGTACATTTACATATCACAGGGTATTTTATAAATATATACAAGCATAGACATACAATTTGTAGTCAGTTTTTAAATTGATGAGGGCGATAAGGATGATAATAATTTCAAGGATTGTTAGTAATAACAGTTAACTTTATTAAAACAGGCACATAAGAAATCCTTTTAAAAGAAAATATAAAACAAATATCTGAGTATGTAAATTTATGCACAGATATTCTGACATTATCTTGGAGCTATTATACATTTGATTTTACAAAGGCCCAGCCTTTATTACGTCTTTATTCTGCTCTTCTCATAAAGATTATATAGACCTGGCACAAACATTGATAACGAATTAAAAGAATAATAGAAATAGAAATAATAAAAATGGCATGTAACAATATTTTAAACATAAACTTATAAAAAATATAAACGTATGTATTTAAAAATATATTTACAAACATTTTTTTATTAAAATTCCTCTCGGGCCACTCAGCCTTGATAGATTTCTTTTCCATCTTGACATGCATTTTCGGAGGTAAAAGGCGATACCAGCCGCCTAGAGTCCGACTAGTGACTGCGAGAGTGCTGGTACCAGGGGAACTAGTTACCCGCAGGGCTACGGTCCTGTTCTGGTTATTGGTAATGCCACTTGGGGAGTTACGTAGTGGCTGTTCGTTGATATGGGTTGCTTTTAAAAAGCTTCCGAAGAGATATTAATTAAGGCTTAACATCCAATGTCCTAGCTTGCGCATGCAACAGAACAAGTAGTTGGATAGTCTCCTATTCTTCAGCAAGGACTCAAAAACTACTACTAACGCGTGTATGCATCTTAGGTGGGGTTTTTCCTACACCCAGTGTTAAGACCAACATCAGATTTGGACCAAACGGCCAAGCGCGCTGACGTAAAACTTATCACATACATTTATATTTAACGATAGCAAAGCTTCTTTAATGCCACAGATATTAAGTTTAAATTTTATAATATTGTTACGGATGCGTCTTGTTTAAATTTTAAAAGAAAATAATTAAGTGATAAAGTAAACGAAATAAATGGATATGCTGTTTACTAACTGCGTGGTTTTCTAAGAAAACTTATACACGCAAAACAAAAACAACAATCTTAAAATAAAATCCATGAAGAAACTATAACAGCATCAAAACAAAAACAAAAATATATACAGACCAACAGGCGCCTCTGCATTGAATGAATAAAATAACACTAACAAAATGTGATACAAAGGAAGTAGAAAATTCTTCATTTTTCTAAACCTCTAGCGGACGAATATATAAGACAGTATCTGAGTGGTTAGTTAGTTAGTTAGTTAGTTAGTTAAAACATAAACCTCGTGAAGTAAAAACTTGCATCTTTAGTAAAATGTTCTGTAGTGCCAACGTACAAATCTTACTTTGTGTGTAGTTAAAGTAAATAAACTTGTAATTAATTTGAAAACTTTAAAATCTGGTGTTATTTATTTTGCAGTAAAGAACTCAGTAACAACAAAACGTTTATAAAAGGTATACACGTAACAATAATATGAGTTAAATAAAATAGTATAACACTATAACTTAACAGTAGCAAGGAGGTTTTATGAAATGATTTCCAAATGCTTCTGGGTATAAAGCAAGCAAAAATAAAATAGTGCTTGATTATATAAAAAAATATAATAGTAATTGCAGAGTGCAGCTGCAAATTTACTTTTTAGTACTTGAGAGGATTATTTTTTGGATATAAATGATTTTGGTATTGCTGAAAAATTACATCACTTAATGTGCAATATATAAAATGGCCTCATAAAATACAACTTCGTGATGATTTTAACGAAAATACCATAATTTTTCTGGTGATATAAAAATATTGTACATATTTTTTGTAAAAATTTTTTGTTTTAAATTACTTTTGTTTTAAATTAGAACTGCGAATAGTATCAAGTACTTTTTCTTAAACATTAGGCACTTCAATTTTCTTTCTATTTTATATGCAATTTAAATAATTTTGTTATCGCTAGCAAGTGCAGTTTACAAACTCGTTTAAAACAACTTAAATGATATGAAAGCCATATTGAATATAAAATATTTAAAAAATATTATAGGAATTTTTATTTTATATATTGATGAAAGTTTCCATGGGAACAAATAGTGCGGTAAACAGCCTATGACACTGCAGGGTATACGCGCTGTTCCCATTAGGCTGAATATCTGAAGAATCACAGCAGATTCGATATAAATACTTAAAATTTGTCATTGGCCATTTTTCTCGAGAGAGCAGACAGCGTAATATTAAAGAAATTGATCTAATCCGTTATTTATGTGTACTTTAGAATAAATAAATGTTTTCTTTAAATATTAGCAAATCCTTTAAGAAATAACTACTTTTTAAAGGTTAATTTTTAAATAGCGGCATTGGTCTTGGATAAAATTTGTATTTTATCAAAAATAATATTATTAACAATTCAATAGAATTAAAACAAAATAATTTGCAGTAAGTTAATATTACTAGTTCATACTGTGTTAGATTCCTAGAAATATTTAAACAATTAAATGATATTCTGAAAAAATATATACGCTTTTTACGTCTTTGATTTAATAAAAGTTATGCATTTATTATATTTAAAAATTTTTTAAGTTCCATCAAAACTTGAAATGTCGAAACACTCTAATTCTAACTGCAATCTAGAATGTAAAAGAGTTTTGCTATTTTATTTTCATATGTTTTAGTTTGGCAAATACCATATCTACTTTTTTTATTTTATTTTATTTTTTACTTTATTTAAGTCTATAAATTTATAATTCTTACAGACTCTACATATGTATATTCAAAACTTAATGAGACAAAAACGAAAATAACAATTATATGCAATTTTTTAATGAGAACAAAATATTACATTTTATTAAATTTTCATTTAAGGAAAAATCAACACAAAAATATAATTTATAAAAGTCTTTACAACATCTAATGAAAGGATCAGAGTTTGCATTGTTCGTTGTAAAAAATTGAATATCGAAAGGAGGAAAGTATTGGGTAGGTCGCTGCGGAACACAAAAAATATATTTTCAATTAAAAAGTTAGAGCAGTTTTTACTATTAATTGTATTTCAAATGAACATGGCATTTCGCATAGGTCTGTGATTTTTCAGAGATAGTAACTTGATAAGAGCAAACCTAGATCCATACAATGGCAAACATAGCTGGTTCCATTACAGTCTACGTAAACACTGCACTGATTCAATTGCGTTGCTGTAAGTTTTGTACTATGGATCCCATATAATTGACCCATATTTCAGAACTGGACGAATCAACGACATAAATAGATATGTCGTGATGTAAGAATCTTCAAATTCTTTTGCCCAACATTTAATGAAAACAAGCTGGCATCTTGCCTTGCTTACAATTAGAGAAGTATGTTAAATAATCTTTAGTTTAAGATCTAGTATAATTCTAAGATCTGTGAAACTGCAAGCAGTTTCCAGCATATTACCGCCACCCAAAAAATATCTAACAGTTAAATGGTTCCTTCGGAAGAAACACATATCGCGCCCTAAATACAAAACGGTCACAACTCAACATTTTAAAATTTACGCGACTCAAAATAACACGATTAACGCAAAAATAGTCTGAACTGTATTCTTTTCAGTTAAAGAAGACAGTGATGTGAAATTTTTGCAGTAGTTAGAGATGTGTACGCTGAATTAATTTATGGAAAAAAAGTCAGTTTTGGAAAATTTTGACCCTTTTGTATTTAGGGTGCGATATATTTACATTTATCGACTTCATTTAAGTCGATTTAAACCAGGAATATAAAGAATTTAAATCTATCTGTAGCAGCATGTGATCATCATATTGATTATATGTAAAAAATATTTTAACATCATCCGCATATATTAGTATAAAAGAATTTTTTTATGACACCAGGTATGCCATTGATAAATAATGAATAAAGTAGGGGTCCGAGATGGCTCCCTTTAGGAACACCAGATAAAACGGAAATTGGCTTAGATATCGCATCTGTTGCCTGGTATTAAGTTATCCAATTTAAACAATCCCATATAATGTAGTTTCTTGATAAGTAGTCCATGGTTAACCTTATCAAGTGCCTTGCTAAAATGATCCGTGATTAGTTTTTCAAATAGTTTAAGTATTACACTCAGTTTACTAAGGCCTCTGCGCAGTGTCAGGTCCACTCTTATAAGAAAATTTCAGTTTTTTTAAACCGTGAAGTACAGATATTTCATCTCCAAATGGCATTAAAATAACTTGACTTTCCGAATTGTGTGCTAGTTGTCTATTAAAGTTAATATTTTGATCATTTCAGTGTTATCATCTGATTCACATTCATTGAATTTCACACTCACAAAATTGTAAAAACACTCAGGGTTCCTCTTAAAGCTATTCTTAATTTTTGTCAAGTAGCAGTTATTACTGTATTCAGTACGGGCAACAAAGTATTTCCAGAAGTTTTATACTTTTTAGACCACTTATTCTTGCAATTCTTAATTTTGGAAAGCAACTTTTAATTCCATGGAGGTCCACATAAATCTGTCGAGTTTTCTAAAAACACTTTAAATTCTATACAGATTGCTGTTTACCACACAAAGCCAATTAGCTTTGTTAATTTAACGAAGAAGGCATTATTTTTGTCACTATTGTTATCGTATTTATTACTTCGCTTTTTGCAGGGGGGGAAACCTCACGTTTTTCATTTTATTTATATTAATTATTTATTTAAAATATCTTAAAATATTTTTCTATAACTTAAGCCTTCTGCTACTTGAATAGCCATTGTATTATTCTCATATATCATTATAAAGGAATTAAAACTTTTCGAAGAAAGCAACTTATTGCTTCCTACAGCACTTTATATAAGCTTCTATTTCTACATTTAAGCCTCTTACAATTTCGCTGGTATTTTAATGTGTAACAATTATTACCATATTGTGGTAACTGACAGTAGATTTTCTATTTTTTAATTCCGTTTATTTTATTTTTTCTCAAATGACATATTTTTTATATTTTTGCTTTTTTATCCTTTTACTTGCTTTAAATTGTTTTGCCATGGAAATTTCCAATTAAGGTATTTTTCTTGCTCTAAACCATTTTACCATCAAATGTTGGCAATTAAAATTGGTTTATTCCCTATCCACTTTATTAAATATTTATTTTTTTTTCTTGACTTTTATATTTTTATTTATTACAAAGAAATTTATAATAAATATTTTGTCAGGATACAAAATTTTATATAAGCACTTTGCTGATGCCATGAGAGGAATTTAAAAATTGTGGTACTGTGCTTAAACAAAAAACACTCCTCGACTGTGTTGTTTATATTAACAAATTGTACACATTCTTTTTAATGAAATCTCTTAATTAAATTAACTTTTTACTAGAAGTCAAAACCAACTTCAGTTTTGTAATTTGTAAAAACTTATAATTTGGGTAGAGGGTAAATTTAACAGAAAATTTTGAGAAGATTTATCGATAAATCGGAAATAATGCTAAATCATTAAACCTATAACAGCACAATTTTTAATTTGGGAGTTTCTGTTTACAGGAATTTCAACTGGTATGAATAATATTGTACAAGATCTTGAGAAATACCATCAGCATTTTTAGGTCACCTAATATGCACTGCTAGTTTTTTGGAAATATTATAACATTGCTAATAATTGGTCCATAAATATCCTACAGCGAGCAGCGCTTATTTAGCTTTATTCATCACTCATTAAAATGTTAAATGTTAATATTTTTTGGCTTCTGTAGTTACATTTCTTTGAAAAAATGGATGGAGTTTTCAGTCATATTTATATGCTAATTTGGATCCATTGGAAAGTAGAACAAAATAAAACATTAAAGAAGTATTTCTTTATGACTTTAATGGTTTTTCTAGGGGGTTCCTTGGACTGATTGCCAAAGCTGTAAATCAATAACTGCGAAGTAAGTAGTACTTTTATACTACAGCTGGTATCATCTTGAAGAAGCTTTTTTCAAGCTAATTTCTGCTAGGATAATTTATTTTTTTTAACATTTTAGCTTTCAAAGTAAGTAATCTTGTCTTGTGAGCCAAGACGATATCCTTTATATGATTTTCTTATGTACAATTATTTTAACATCCTGTGCATCCAACATGCATCGTCTTTTAAACTACACTTTTTGCGAATATCGACTTAATTGTTGATAAATAATTTAATAAAATTAAATCGCACATGGAAACTTTTATCTGAAATTGTGTAAATATAATTTTTAAAGAACAACAAAAATAGAATTTTATCTCAACTGAGTAAATTTATTATATGACACACGAAATCTATATAAATAATATAAAATGCCCAGCTGGTGACCAACCATGTTTAATAAGAGTTCTAGATCAGGCTTATATATAATTTTCAGCAAAGGTCTAAAATGGAATTGCATTGTATTATAATATAACAATACTGCCAATGTTATAATATAGGGCGACTATTAATTTAACAATTAAATATAATTTAATTGAAATTTAAATTTTTTGTAAACTTTTTTTAACATAATTATAAATTCATTTAAATTAATTAATTTTTTTAGTGCTTTGATCCTGCTTAAATAATTTTTGTTGTTTGTCAATTAAATACATGTTATGAAATATACCCCCGATTATTTTTTATTAAGTATTATTTTTAAAAAAAAATCTTTATTTATGTTATGATAATTAAGGTAAAAACTTTATCAAATTAATTTATACCACAAAAAGTAGAATAAAATGTTTTCTTCCAAAGGCAAAATATAGAAATGTTTTTTTCAATTTATTATTTTAAATTGAATTCTTTATTTGTATTGTTATAAATTTTACTTCTGCAGCTTGTGCTTTCCCAGGCGTAAATAATATATTAGTTAAATTTTTAAACGCAGCAGATAAATGAAAGTATAATGTTAGAGCATGTTAAATACGATAAACGCAAATTTAAAAATCAATCAGAAATTTAATTTAAATATTAGAAAATAAAAATCACACAACAAAATTAATACAATTTTAGTTACTAAAGTTTTATAAATACTATTTATAAATAGTACTTACACATCCGATTCAAAAAATAGATGTTTTATAATGAAAGCAATAGTAACTAGTTTTCTTTATTTTTAATTACCTTTCAAAAATATAAAATAAGATAAGGTAATGGTAGGAAGTTTAGCGCATCTCGCTTTAATATTGATAACTAACAGCAAGAACTATGAGTGTCAAATAAATAACACTATTTGCGCTTATACACAAATACATCCGATGGTAACTTTACCACTTTAACAAATGAAAACTGTTGTATCCACTGTTGTGTTTTATTTGATCATGTTGACAATCTGACTAACTGATTCATAAGTAAGAAAGCTTTTATAAAATGTTCTGCAGAGTTCTAACAGAAGTTCTAACTCTCAACATTTAAAAAGAGTTCTGCAGTAACATTTACTTTACATCTTGTCGTTATCATTATTCAATATAGATATTTGCTTGTTTGCTTGCCTTTTTATTCTGTACTCGCTGTCTTTTTTTTCTGATTGTTAATCTTAGTTCGTGGAGTTTAACTGTAGTATGGTATTGTTCTTTTGTGTTCATAAGATTTCTTAGAATCTTCTTGACACAATAGGTTATAATTATTTTTCTACAACCTAAACAAATCACCTTTAAACAATATATTTTACTATTCAAACTGTGATCGACTTATACCAAAAAAATGTGATCATTTTTAAGTACAGTTTCAAAACCACTTATTTTCTTGAAATTGCAATTCTTGCCCTACAAAAAATTTAAATTAAAAATAAATTTAATTGTTTGAAAAACATTATTTTGAAATAAATAATACATAATACATAACAATACATAATAATAATTTTTCATTACGTTTTGTAGATTATAAACTTGTTGAAATTTAATTTAAGCGAAAAATGCTTTTATTTAGCAACGTTTTACGGTTTCCAGCTTTTTGTCACTTTTCTATTCTAGTCGAAAATACCAGCTAATATATTTTTTCACAGTTTGCTGGCCTAATTCGAACCAACAGTTCGACTTATAATTAACCATACAGCTGGTAGTTCGAAGAAGTCAATAAAGAATTATGCACTTGAAATAATTCGGGCATCAAAAATCAAAAAGGAAAAATTAAAACGTCTGCATTACAAAAGGGACATACATGCAGCCAGCAATGAATATTTTTGTCATTTTAACAATTTTAAAAAAATATTTAATCTTATTTCAAAGATTTTTAAATTGATAATTTTTATTATGGCGCACAAATCCTTTTATAATTTTTACATGTGTTAACAATTGCAAAATTAATTTTAAAAAATATTTGAAAACTAAAAATTAATTTAAGTGAGATAAAAAAAAGCTTAATTGATTAATTAGATTAATTGCATAATTCTAGCAAATAAATAATAAACAATTTTTTATATGCATTTAATTTATGTTAAATTAAAATATGAAACAAATATTTAATAGATGTTTAAAAAAAAACGATCTCAAATTATTATTTGCAAAACAATTAAAAGCGCTTCAACATAAATTCAGTGTTATTGTAATGATTTAACTTTAACACACTTTTCTATATGGAGAATGTTTTGACTTATTTAGCATATAAAATTGTACAGAAGTTTTTTTATACAAATATTTTATACATGTCCAATTACAATGTCCAAATGTGTGTGTCTGTGTGTGGGCAAGAAGAAATCCGGCAGAGTAGAAATTCAAATGCTGTTTAATTAAATTTTTTTTAGTTAAATTTTATACACACTCTAACAATATGTATCTATAGCACATGCCAAAACTCTTAATGCGAAAATCATATATGGTAATTTCACAACCTTCTTGGTAACCTTATAGAACATGAAATAGAATCAGGCATGGAAACTTTGATATGTACAAATAATTTTCCACAGTAGAAAGAGTGTTCATTTTTGAATATTTACAATTTTGATAATTTTTCAGAAATGAAAAGATCATACAAATTTTAGATTTCTCATTTATGAAAAATATCATGAATGTTGATTTTTGAATGATCATAAATGAAAAATTCTGAACCCTGTAATTTTCATACAATATTAAAATTTGCCTTAAATCCTGAAAATTTTTAGTATAATCGCATGAAAAATTTTATACAATCAGAAATAGAATAAAAATCTTATGTTGCCGACAGAACTTTCCAATAGTTTTATTTATAAAAAAAAAATAGATAAAGTCATATGAAAGTCATATGTGATTCTATAGTTACATGAAAAACACCTAGTGATATACATCGGCAATATAAGTATGATAATATATAACAGGCATGCGAATTGCACAATTGTATTTGTTTTATAAGAACCCCACATAACAACACACAACATCACCAACATATTTATATCGGCTTTTAATTTTTAATAACAGACACCTACAAATGTTCATATTCCCAGCTAGTCCTCCCTTGGGAGCATGCAGTGTGGATGGATTTCTTCCCCATGATGATATATGTTTTCGCCTAGGCTAGCAGGAGCATCAAACTGGTTTTAATTAGTTACTAAAAAGCTTCCAAAGAGATGTTACCGCATGCAACAGGACATGAAATTGAACTCTTCACCAAGAAGTGCGGGCATAGTCCTGCCACCGTGCACTCGAAAAATGCTACTAAGACGTATATGTTTTACCTCCACCCAGTGGTAAGACCACCCCCCGATTAAGTTAAAACATCCAGGCGCTGACGAGAGACTTATCACATACATTCCCAGAATGTATTCAGAAATCTATTTGGACAAAAATTACAGAATTTGTTTTTTTTTTTCTTTTTATCAACAAACTTAATTTTTATACCAATAATATTATTTTAGGTTGCAGATAAAGCAAAATTCTTGATCCTATGGAATCGATCCTATAGGTTTATATACCTATATATATAGGTATATATACTTATATTGCTAAAGCATTAAAGCACTTAAATTAACCTTAACTAATGACTCTATACAAAAATATTTACAAGATAATTATTAGGTTTTTAATTCATATTTTATGTTATGACAATATTTTTAACCAACTTGTTTTATTTTTGCATTATTATTACTTTTAATTGAAATACAAATACTATGTATTTCTCCTTCAGCTATTATTAAATTGGAAGCAAAATATAGATTATTATACAATTTATCATGAGAGGGGTTAAAGGACGGACGCTATCTGTTATAACTTGTAAATTCCTCCGAGTATATTTCCACTTTTTTTTAAACTCCTTAGAATTATTAAGAGCCACTATATTAAACTAAATAAAATACGTTAAGTGAAAAGCTAATAAACAATACTTCATAAAGTGAAAGTTTTAAAAACAAAGGCCTAAAATGATTCATTGAGATCGTTTTTGATATTTTAAATAAATCGAATCCTTTGTTTACCTACATACCTATATAAATTGAAAAGACAAATGACATGATAAAGCTGTAGCAGCAGGTTTAATAAGAGAGACCTTGGATTAGCAGAAGCCATATTGCAATAAAAGCTTATAGGGAACTACTAAAAAATTTAAAAGAACAAATGGAAACATTAAAAAAACATATAGAAATTATTAAAAAACTCATTATTTGTTATTCACTATTCATTAAATTTATACTTCGATTAATTAATTTAACTTATAAGTAATTTTTACTAAACATCTAAAAAATGGCGTGCATTAATGAGCAAAAGTCCCACCAGTCACAGATGATAATGGATTCATAAAAAATTTCTTAAAATCACATCAATTCTTTAGCAGAGAGGTATGTCGTAAGTAACTTTTCCACTAACGCCTAAGGACTAATTAAAACTCCAGGTATGTGTCCCCTGTCTAGAAACCTAAGCAATAAGTTAAACTTACCTATTCAATTAATATTGAGATATTTAATTTAACTGTTTTTAAACCATAAATTATTTTGCAAATCAACAACTAAATATTATTTTACTCTGGCAACAAATTTGAAGGTTTTTTGCAACAACACAAAAAATACTTGGCAAAGACATACAAAAGCACTTACTTTGTCACAGTTTAAAAAAGCCTATCAAATTGACAAAAACCTTAGATTGACAATCAATTGTAAACTGTTGAATTGCAATAAAAAATCTTTTGTCCTTTTTTTTTGTAAATATCATCATCGCCGTTGGCAAAAAAATATTCATGTATTTCAAGAATTAACTTAAGAACATTTTTAAGTGTAACAAATTTAAGACATTTGAAGAGAATTTTCTATTAGAACTACTAAAAATAGTTCTAAATTTTTACAAAAAGCTGACAAGCTTCAAACAGAACATCTGAAAAGCTGAGCTTAAAGTTAAGGATGAAGCTCAACACTTTGAAAATAACAGTTTAGGGCCGCTTGATGGATGCATTTATAATTTCAATTTTACCAGCAGTGAGTAATGTCACTGACAAAATAAATTATGAAACCTTGTTATTATAATGAATGTTCATTATTGCAAATATATGTACCTTATTTGCATGCTTCTCAGGCGACAATATTACCACAAAAAAATTTAACCATTGCAACTTTGGCAAGGGTATCGTTTATTTACACTAATTTACAAAAAAATGTTTGGAAGATCATGGTCATCTATTACTCTTGGGTCAGGGGCAGAGAACCTGGCAAGCGACATTTTGCTCCTTCTCTTTATGAATGGCCAACAACTAGTACGGCAATTTTCCATAAAGATCTTAACGTCGTACACGCTAATCTTTTTCTTGTAGTGATGGTTAAGGATAAAGATCTATGCAAACAAAAAAAGCTTCAAATTAAGTCTATAACTGTTATCTGATATGCGGGACAGTTGATCAATGGTATATTTTATATCCAATGATATGACCTGCGTAACCAAATAAAACTAAAATATTTACGTAACAGAACACTTGTTAATTTATTAATGAATGCACCAATAATATTAAAATAAAAATCAATGCCTTAACACTCCAAAGCATATGTACATTTTGCATGCACTTTTAGTTACTGGGTCTCAAATGAATTGAGTTATATTATCCTCGATAGCAAACATAAAGTTTATTATTGGTTTTTGTAGATTTCTCTATTTTATAAAAAAACAAACACAAACGCACGACTGGCAATGTAAATCATACAGTTCCACAGAGTTGGTGGAGTTAGATATCATAATGATGATGTTAATAGTACCATGATATGACAATATACAACTTTAATATTAAGCCAGTACATATATTTTTTGCTGCTGCACACAAGTATTCTGTTTGTTTAACATTTGCATTTTACATTCTCTCCTGCCAATTTCATAAGCACTGAAATCCTAAGTCAAACCATAATGTAGACAGCTACTATGCACTAAGCATACAACTCTTAAACACGAAAATATGAAATATATGTACACACTTATCGACAAACTAACATATTCTTAATGGAAAAATATATCATGCACATCGCCGTCATCAAGAGGATATATATGAGCTGATGATGCTGTCAATGGCAGATAAACAAGCAGCTTAAATGCGGATACACATTCGAACTAACGAATAGAGCAATCTGGCAGAATTCTAATTTAATAAAATAATTTCTTAGTAAAATTAAATAACTCAAATAATGAAATAAATATACAATAATAATTTTGAGTAGCAATAGTTTTTACCCTTTTAAAATGCATAGCGTCAAACTGAGTTTTGACAATATACCAAAATTATTAAAAATCAAAATAAGATATGAAAAGATACTACAAAAATGAAATACTGCTCTATAGTATATATACCGCCGTCACTATACTTAATGGTAGAAGAACGACACATTGCGTTTTTAAAAATATTGGTACATATATGGATATCTTAATTTCATGCTTTTATTACACGATAACATTTTTCAACATCACATTCATATTGTTGCATCTTTTAGTTTTAAAAGAAAATATGTATGAGTAACAAAGTAAACGAAACGACCTGTTGTACCTTTTTACAAATTACGTAGATTTTAAGAAATGTTATGCACAGCAGATAACAACAACAATCTTATTTAAAAAACCATGAAATAACATAAACAAACAGAAAACAACAGCAAAAAAAAAACAAATGCCATAATTTCATACTATATGATGTGGCAACTCAATTCAACTTTTTCTGAACAAAAATTTTTAGTGGCAACTCAGTTCAATTTTGCCCGAGCAAAAAATTAAAATTAAAGCAAATCAAGCTGAGAGTTGTCTGGACAAAAAAACTTCTCTCACACTTCTCTCACTCTCTCAGAGATATGTCAAACTTCTTATAAAAAAAAATGTTGTCCGAACAAAAATTTTGTCCCTACAAAATGGGTGAATCCAGTTTAACACAGAACAAAAAAAAATAGCCAAATAGGCATAATGATAACAACAACATGTCATATGTAGTGTTGAAGTAGAATTTTATTGTGTACATGAGAACTGCTCATAATAGTATATGTAAGCTGGGCAATAAAGTTAGTCGAGTAAATTCTTTAGGCTTTAAAGTGATAAAGTTACTATCGTCCATTTTTGTGTAAATAAAAACCAATAAAAGTAAATAAATCAAATAATTTAATTAAAAACTCAAAAGTGTTGTGTATAATTACTTTACAATAAAAGTACACAATAATTTAACGTTTATTACGGGATATACGTTACAATATGTAACTTAAATAGCACTTAAAGACGTCCATATTTATATTTCATATTTTGCAACTTATGCCTGCTATCAACTGTCTTTTTAAACTACATTATGACCTGCATGCATTCAGTATACATTACTTGAAGTAAAATGCACTCGACAAATAGTTTAACTTACTAAAACATTTGTTTTAAAAACGATGCCTCCGGTAAGAGTTTCAATACGATAACAGATATTACTCTTTCAATTAGAAAATATTGATTCTCATGTATTCAGAGTACAGCCTTATAGAAAATCCTAAATTAGACGCAGGCAATGATAATTAGTTTTAGTTTTAAAGTTTCTTGGTATAACTAATAAAACAAAACATACTAAATCATTTCATTAATAATTACTAAAAACATTTACTATCCAAAAATGTTTCTAATAAAATAAACTCTGTTAAAATAATTTAATTATTCAATGACATTTCGGAAATAATTGAAGCTCTTTGAAAATCTTTGATAAAATATTTTAAATACCTTTCATTTCCTTTCCAAAGAAAATTGCAAATCTTTCGTTTGTATTAAATCATTGTACAGGATGACAGCCACAATCATTGAACAAATAATTTCTGCTATTTAAGTTTGTGGAAATTTCACAAAATTAATAGTAATTAAAACTAGAATATGTGTCTCTGAAATTCAAGTTTCATATATGTATCTGTCCATCAGTGACGTAAAGAATATTTACACCCTAAGTTATATTATACCTATTAGATGGAGATGACAGCAAAAAAATAATTATAGAGTAAAAGTAATTGAAAAATATATTGTGAGATATAAAAGTGATATTTGCAATTCTTTTCCATTTTGCTCTATTTTCATAGAAATGACAATTATGTTTGCAATCATAAATGAAAATGGAATTTTTTGGAAAAATACCTAACTTGTTTGTTATTACAGATAGATACGTACTTACAAAGGGTAACAAATACAAAAGTATTACAAAATGGATAATTAAGTCATTCGAAATATACGAGTGTTCAGCTTAATATATTTAATGCAGTTTTTCGGTCTTAATTTCATTGTATAACTATAGTATTATACGAATGTATATGTATGTATAAACACACAATACTTATTTCAATTAATGAAATTAATTTTACATTATGCACAATTGTTACCGACATTCGTAAGAATTTGTTTCTTTTTTAAGAATTAATCACTTTAATAACTAGAAGGGTCGCCCTAATATGAATAAAACAAAAAATATAAGATAATTTCTAAGATAATTGCATTTTTCGAATATAAGATTTTTTAAAACTTGTTTGATTTTGAATTTAATTCTAATCTTAATTCTCTAAGCACAAGTAAATTTAAATCCTAATAAGATTATATTATTTTTAAAATAAAGCGAATTGCGAATAGGGATAAATGCAACGCAAACATTATAACGTAGTATAACAATTCAGTTTATAAAGAGAGATTTGTAGCAAATCTAGTTATCCATTATTATATTTGTCAATGATAATGACAAATAGAACAATACAATACCAATATCGTTAATAAATATGTTAAGTTACTTTGCAGTAAAAATATCAGGTTCAATTGGAGAGACAGTAGATCTCTTCACTAACCCTTCCTGTTATTTTACAATTAAATACATATTTTTCTGTATTCTTGGAGATGTGCCAATGCAAAGACAAACCTGTACTACAAAATACAGTAAAAAACATTTTATGGCATAAATATACAAATTCTAATCAAATTGAAGATTTTTTATTTATTTTTTAGTCAAATATTATATTATATATAGTTTTGAAGCTACACAGAATATATGAATTAAAAAATTGCTGACAAGATGATAACGAAAGGATTTATTAAAACTTTGAGGCGAACGGCCGTGGTGTTCTGAACGGCAAATAATTTATTGAATATCAAAATTATCAGCTAAAATTAAAATTAAATTTCATAGATTGTTTTAATTACATTTTCTTATTTTACATTATATTCTATACATTTGTATTCTTTAACAAGAATATATAGTCATACCGAATTAGGACCTCACAAAGCGTTTTCATATTATAACTTAAGGCCTTAGATATTATTACAAAAAGAAAAGATCAAAGCTTAAAGCTAGTTCGGTCTATATAAAAAGTTATATTTATGAGCATAAGTTTAAATTCCAATAAGGTTCTCAGTAGAATAAAGAATAATTATTGATAATAAGCAATAATAAATTAAAAATGGCAACTCAAACCTCAGGAGTCTCGATTAACACATGCAAACCGTTGTTGTGTAGTCACAGTAGATCATTTAGTCAAGGCACCTGCATACTAGAATCAACATAATATTGTATAGCAGCTTTGGCTAAGATGGCTAAGAAAATAATTGGTAAGTAAGTAAAATTTTTAAGGTGGGAGGAATATATTTAGCGAACGTCACAAACGGGAGAAACACAAGACAAAAATTCAGGAAATCAATAAAAAAAATCGGCATGCTTAGGCATGCAGCCAAAAGAACTTTTACGTTTAATAAGACGAAAAATTTTTTACTTAGCTTCGTAGAAAATGTTGACCTGCAATTGTTAAATTAAAAACATATTTTTTTCATTATCCCTAATTTCCTGAATAAAATAACTTTTTGTATCTGAAATGATTAAAAACTGCTTAATTTTTATATTTGCTCGGAACACGATTTAAAAAAATTAAACAGTTACTTTCAAGCCTTTTAAGAAATTATAATAAAAGGACTTCGTGCCACACTAATGTCAGCTATCATAAACAAACATACGGAAGGATTTAACAAAAACATAGGCAGCAACAAGAACAAGTAAAGCTCTTCACACTTAAAACAACAAATAACATGCAATCATAACATATGCAAACGGCCTCAGAAATTCAACCCATCACATGTCTTGGCAAGCACCCAGGGAATACGACACTAAAAAAAGTGTGTAACAAAAAATCATTAAAGCCTTGAAGGGTATAAAAGCACAGGTACCCATTTCTATACATGCGGATATGTATATGTTGGCCTTTAGAGCATATATGAATTCATTCATTCATTCATTCGCTTATAGTGAAACACAAAAAAACAAATGAAAAAAACAATAAATAAAAACTAAAGAAGAAATAAAAAAGCGAGGCATTTTACATGTGTTTTTAACTATATGACATACTAGGAGCTCATGCTTGCCTGCCTTGCCTTCCTTTATGACACATTAAATTTTCATTTAAAATCTATCACAATATGAGTGTTGGAATTTTTTGTCGTGACTAAAAGTACAAACATAAGTTTGTTTTAACTTTTCTTTTAGCTGGCACTCGGTCAAAGGTAAAACGCATAAGTAAATAGAATTATACACAAAATTCGTGAGCACATTGCAAACGATAAATAATCCAATTACAAGAAGAGCTGTTAACAGCAGCCGAGTAAAAAAGGCACTCACAAAATTTACAAACAGATACAAAAAAACTTTTAACAACTACTACTTTAAGATAAAGTCCAGTCGAATATAAAAAATAATGAATATCAAATTTAAAAAATAAACAAAAATATGAAAATAATTTAAAATATCAAAGGAAAATATATCATAAGGGGTGTTTTTAATAGATGTATATAACTTTGAAATGAATTCTTTTTTAAATTGACATGAAATAAACTTTATTGGCAAGGCGAGTCACGAGTGGCTCGGACATAGTCAAATCTGGAGGTTCAATTTTCGATAACGTTTTCCAACAATTGCGTTTCCCTCCAAGAGGCCAATCGTTTCGAGTTTATTGGCGTAGACTAGCAACTTTACATGCCCCCACAGAAAATACTCCAGCGGCCCCGCACAATCTCGGAAACTATTTCACGGGTGTGAGCATGTGAAACAAAAGTTGTTCAATGATAAACGAAAAAGTCGTTAAAAATGGCTTTATAAGGACCACTATCAACTGACACATACTGGCTAGCATCGTTTTTAAAGAAGTGCGAACCAATGATTCTACCAGCACATAAGTAATAACAAGCAGCCATTTTTACTGCATGTAACGGTGTCCTATAATAAACTTGATTATTATCACCAATCGAATTACGGCAGTTATGTTTATTGACTTAACCATTCCAACAAAACTAAGCTTCATCGCGAAAAAAACACAGGAAAATCGACATCGACGGCAATCTTTTTTGGGCTCAATTTGTATCACTTTGAAGCGTTCTTCAGAGGTCAGTCTATTGAAGTTAAAATGTTATATCAAACAAAACATACATACACACTTGACAGCAAATAAACAGGCCGCAAATTAAAAAAGTTTCCCCATAAAGTTCTGTACTATTAGAAAAAAAACGCCCGATATAACATACGTACAGTTTTAGAATTACCCTACATTTAAATCGAGCACGCAGAAAGATTGAAAAGCAATTATAACAATATTAATGGTCGCATTTTGTAAAAATTAAATATTAATAAGTTTGTAGAATAAATAATTATAGATTACTTATTTCCATTGCATGTGCCCGTTGCTTTTTTAGAATTTTGTAAAATAATTTACAAATATTTTTTATTTTCTGGAATTTTCAAATTACATATGAATGGTTTCTAATGGAAACCCTTATGTAGAAATGATTGAAAATAAAGAATGTGTTTTGTTGTTTTGAAATGTTTTGTAGTGTTTGTATGGAAGTGTCTTTGAGTCTTGCTGTCTATGCTATGTTGATTTTATGAAAAAATTCTCATAGAATCAGTTTGGCTTTTGATATAAGACTCTTAGGTTTTTCTACACAATATTGGGGTAAAATTCATTGATGAACTAGTTGAGCAATAGTGAAATTGCAATATGGATGTGCTCTCCCCCATTACAATACATTTCAAATATTTTTATTTTTATTTGGATAAATGTTTTATGAGAATATCATAAGATGTTTATTTTTTAGTAAAAATTTTTGTAATAAATATTTTGTGAGAATATCATGAAATATTTATTTAATGGAATCAAGCACGAAATAAAATTGCTTATGTTGAAAATGATTCCGAATAATTATAGATTAATAATAATAATAATAAAAACTTCGTAGGAGAAATATTAAAGCAGACTATTTAAAGTTGCTTATTAGATTCATTTATAACTAAATGAAGTAAAATTACGACAGTATTCTCACACAAAATCTATTTATCTAATGAGGTGTTTTCAAGTTTTAGGGTGTTGGCTATCGAGATTTTCCTATACGTCAAACGATATTATCTTACTATCGCCAATGCTTTGACATTTATGGAATCCATAATTTGGGTTCAGGTAGCAGAACTAAGAGTAGATCAACTTTTTACAATATAATGATCAATACATACAAACTCGCAGCAAAATATAGAGTAATAATAGTATGTTTGAAATATATGTGACATATGTAACAAAGTAAATTTTTACCATGTTTAACCATAATTAATTTTGTATAATAAATCAAACACAAACAGAACCACAAATTTAACTTCACTTGCATTTGCATATGTTTTTACTTTAATGTGTAGTGACATACACTTATACGTTTCATTAGGCGAGGGCATTATTTCATTATGACCAAATACAATAAAAAGTTTAATGGCCACCATATTAAAAAAATTAAATTGATATTCATACGTCAAATGCATGCCTGAATAGATATGCATACGTATATACATACATATATTATATATATATATATATATATATATATATATATATATATATATATATATATATATGTAGATAAACCATACTAGTATGGTTTATAAGAAATATAAATAAAATAATGTATTTAAAAAGTAACTATATTTTTGTAAAAAAAACCCCGCTTTCGTCACGGCCATGGCTTGATGAACCCGGAACCTTCCGTTGCAACATCATGCCATGGCTTTTACCTTTATGACGCGGTATGAATCAAAAAATTTCGGTCTAAGCTTCAAACCTCCACCTAACTGAATTACCTAGCTTTGGCATAAAATAATCACGACAAATCAGTTCTTTCTAACTCCAAAATGTCCTTTATCATATGCTATACAAATAAAATCTCGGTGAATGGCTTTCGCAACTAGTATTAGTTTACAGTCGACCAGTTTATAGAGAATATCGTCTTTTAAGAAATAATCATTACAGCTTTTTTTAGCCTTCAAAATTTCTCTTATTGTTTGCAGGTCTGCTTTCAGGAGTTAACATCATCATTGGATAGCGTGATAAGACACCAACATGCATCATTTGAGTGCCTGAGCAATGTTCGACGATATAATTATACTCTTGAAGCAGAGTTTTGGTAACAGCGTTACAATAAGTGACAAGTTTAAAATGAGTTCCTAGCAAGTGGATCTTGAACTTTTTAAGGGCTTCAATAACAGCCAAAATTGCCAACTCATAGCTTGAATAATTTTTCTCGGCTCAATTAACTAAAACCTTAAAATGGCTGTATCTCCGTAAATATGAGAAAGGTCTTAGTAGGGAATCGAACCCACAACCCCCAGACTGATAAGCTAGCACACTACCTACTACCCTACAGGGGCACCTAAATTTTCTGAAATTTCCAAAAAATGTACTATTTGTTTAATATTTCGGGGAATGATATGATAAATGAATGAAATGATAAATTCACATCCTAAGCATGGTATTTTATTATATTTAAGCACGCTATATTAACTTTTGCCATCTTTAAGACAGTTTAAAATATTTTAGTGATTAATTGTAATATTCAATACAAACAAAAACCCATACAAACGAGTTTATGAAACTATTGATTTTGCATTTAACACTTTTCCATATATTTACTTATAACAATAATAATAATAATAAAAACTTCGTAGGAGAAATATTAAAGCAGACTATTTAAAGTTGGTTATTTAATTCATTTATAACTTAATGAAGTAAAATTACGACAGTATTCTCACACAAAATCTATCTATCTAATGAGGTGTTTTCAAGGTTTAGAGTGTTGGCTATCGAGATTTTCCTATACGTCAAACGATATTATATTACTATCGCCAATGCTTTGACATTTATGGAATCCATAATTTGGGTTCAGGTAGCAGAACTAAGAGTAGATCAACTTTTTACAATATAATGATCAATACATACAAATTCGCAGCAAAATATAGAGTAATAATAGTTTATTTGAAATATATGTGACATATGTAACAAAGTAAATTTTCACCATGTTTAACCATAATTAATTTTGTATAATTAATCAAACACAAACAGAACCACAAATTTTACTTCACTTGCATTTGCATATGTTTTTACTTTAATGTGTAGTGACATACACTTATACGTTTCATTAGACGAGGGCATTATTTCATTTAAAACTTAAAATTGCTGTATCTCCGTAAATATGAGGAAGGTCTTCGTTGGGAATCGAACCCACAACCCCCAGACTGATAAGCTAGTACACTACTTACTAGTCTACAGGGGCACCTAAATTTTCTGAAGTTTCCAAAAAACTTACTACTTGTTTAATATTTCGGGGAATGGGGAACTTTTTTAAAGCTAAAATTTTATCAGGTGATGGAGATATTGCTTCATTTACAATTATATATCCTAAAAATTGTAGTCGTTTCTTCAAAATGTGACACTTTTTAAGGTTTTGTTCTAGACCTTACTCTTGACACAGTTTATTTTCGTTTTTTTATGGAATAATTATATCATCTATGTATGGAATAGCTATTTCACGTCTGGATAAATCTGGAAATATTGCGTTGACATGTCTTTGAAATACACTAGGATAGTTAGATAAACCGAACGGAACTTGGTACAAAAGAAGTGTATTTTCTACTCGAATGCTCTACTGAGACGTAAATAAATCCATTTTTCTGGTCTATTGTTGTAAACAGCTCAGGTCCATGCATTCGGTCTAACTGGTCTTCTATTGGAGGCAAAGTAATTCAATCTTTTACAATTACTTTATTTATCCGACGATAGTTTATACAAAGTCTTGACGTAGCAACCTGATTTTTAACCAAGATGACAGGACTACAAAATTCAGCCTCAAAGTTCTCGATTATTTCCTCATTCAGACATTGCTCATTGTTTAAACAATGATTTTACGACGTCTAAAATAATCTTTACCTCTACGTTCGCCATTTTAGTTTTAAGTGGTTCATAACTTCCAATCACAAAGTTGACACTACAGAACAATTTATTTATGATGCACGTCTTCACTTTACCAGGTTTAATTTTACACTGATTGGCTATCCACTCAGACGCTGCCCTTTTATACTTGTATATTAAAAGTCTAGAAAATGTAGGAATTTTCTACTACCTTTGTATCACATTTTGTTGTTGTATGTTGTTTATTTAATGTATAGGCGCCAGTATGTCTGTGTATATTTTTGTTTTTATACCGATAAAGTTTCTTTTTGGAATTTATGTTAAGATATTTGTTGTTGTCTTTTGTAGAAAAGGTTTCTTAGAAAACTACGCAGATGGTAAACAACTTACATGTTTGTTGTTGTCTTGCGCGTATAAGCAGTTTCTAAGCAGTTAGTAAACAGAAATTTGTGTTTGTGCATGTCACACAGTTAGTAAACAGCATATAAAATTGTTGTTGTTCGCGTGTATAAAATTTCTACGCAGTTTGTAACTAGACATTTTGTTGTTGTACCATAAGTTTTCTTAACAAGCCATGCAGTTCTTAAACAACATACCCATAATTATTTCATTTTAAAACTTAAGCAAAACACATCCGTAACAAACGTGTTAAATGAAATGAATTCATGAAAATGTTTGAATGTTAAAATTTATTGTTTCTGTAGTTTAGTTTAGAAACAATAAACTTTAACATTCAAACATTTTCATGAATTCATTTCATTTAAGCGATCTACTTTTTAACACGTTTCCTCTATCATGATACACTTGCAATTGTTTTCAATTCACTTCCGCTTTTTTGCAAAGCTCATTTATTATTTTATAGATATCGCAGTTAACTATTCATGTTCTACTTTTTTGTCACAAAATAAAGCATTTAAAAGGTAAAGCAATAATAACAAAGCAGCAATTAAAATCGTGACAGTGAACAATAAAAATCATATATAATAATTTAAAATCCTTATTAAATATAAAAGGAAAAAAAGCCTACAATTTAATGTTAATTGGAAAATTTTATCGAATAATCATCTATAGCAATAAAAGAAATTTGAAGGAATTGTGCGGAAATTTATCAGAATATGATCATTCTCAGTACACCACAAATTTATAAGAAAATGCAGAAAATATGTTGTTGCCAGGCTGAAAAATTTTCAGAGAAATTTAATATCCTCAAATGTGAATTTTATATATGCAGTTCATATCATCAGTGGATGTTACCCCAAATTTTAAATAATCCAAATTGTTTAAATGAGTATAAGTATATACTTCATATATAAATATATTATATAAAATAATTTTGTGCTATTACCGAAAAGGTAATGTGTCATTTGGTATCAATTTGGTAATCGAAAAAATAATTAAATAATCGCAAATATTAATTATTTGTTAATATTTTCCTAACGTTTATTTAAAAATTTCATAATTCATTTATTAATAATAAAAATAAATACAAAATTTTAAAAGACTTATAATCAAAGCTAAGAAGTTCTGTAATTTTTTTCCAAAGAGGCTTTACTAATTAATGGAATACTAACAAAGATAACAATGAAGATGTGTACTACAAAGTGGGGATAATATATTCGTATAGACTTCCATGATTTTATACGTTTCATCATTATTTATATGATACTATAGGATAGATAGGTGGCTATCAATGTGTGTTATTATATTATAGAAATACTTTCTGCAAAAAGATTTTATCGGATAAAGAAATAACTTTGAAACATTTACAGATTTCTGTCACTTACATGCACACATTTTAGATTGTCAAAGGAGGAAATGAATAAAACTATGATCGCTACTTTTTATCGTAAACGAGATCTTAATCTTTGTGTACCATTGATTAGGTATTAAAAACATTAGACGTAATAAGATGCTATTTCTAAAGGTAAATATAAATACTTTTGCCATACCTTCCGGTGCAAACCGTCATACTGGCTGCTTGTTTGATACGATGATAGTACTGAAGAGTTAGTATTAGGTGTGTTAGTATAAATAACGACGAGTTTAGGTAGCTTTTCATTAGGGTTGTATCTATTTGTGTAGTTAAATTGTCATTTGGCATTTTATGCGGTGCGAATTTAATATAATATATTAAATTAATTTATATAATAATATAATTTAATACAATAAATTAAATTACTATTTACTGTTTACTGTACCATATTTACTATACAATAACTAAAAAAAAACATTTAAAAGATTTAATTACAAATCATTTTTTTTTAACTTTCTTTTATTTAATTGCTTTTTTACAGCTCTTGTTACATTTGCGGTATGACAACGAACATATTGTAAAACAACATGACGCATAGCTGTGATTAAACGCTGCTTTAAGACAAGAAGTGTTAAATTTCACTGGAAATACCAACATTTTAATTTACATTTATTTGGTCAATTTTCGCTGACATCCCTGAACATATAAACACATCTTTTGTAATAAATATCCAAATACCAAATATTGATATTAACATGGAAATTCATCTGCTGTTCATTTAAAGCTGCATTATCACTACATAATTTGTGGTTTTATACTTTGACAATATTTACGATATTAAGTTATTTTATAATTTTATCTTTAAACAACATGAAATAACAACAGAAGCCCAACAACAATAAAATTTATTTTAAATTTTGTGTTTTTTAAAGATCTGCATTTAATATGACGAAAATATTAAATAATATTAATTTATATAAGTCAATAAATCTTGAATTGTTGTATTTTATTTACAATCTTTATTAAAATTGTATTACGAAATTATTGTTGTATTTATTCCTAGGAAATACTTTATTATAAGTGACGTTTGTTTTTGGTTTAGTGTCCATTTCATTCATTATTTTCACAACTTTCTGCTAACTACTAAATGGTTTATTTTAATTTTTAACACTTTATTTTTATTTGCAGGATATAAATAATTTTAGTGGTTTTTTGTTTATTTCAATTTAACGCTAAAGAAAAGGCAAATATTTTTATTATAATTAATATTTAAAGATAGCAGAAAATTTATTCATATAATACGATCGGAAGAATATATATTTATTTTTATATATTTATTTTACTATAAGTGTGTGTAACAACATAACATTTAAGTATAAAAACTAATAACAACAGCTTTATTAATTAACTACATTCCTATAATAATTCAATAACAGCACAAATATCTAAAGTTAAACGCCTTACGGAAATTAAAGTGACGTAAATGAAATTGAAATCAATAGAAGTATGCAACTAGCTGATTAGGTAACCCACACATACAAAACGAATAAATTGATATGCAATTCAGAGTTCAGGCAATGCCTTCGCTTCAAATTGAGAAAAAAATCAAATTCTAAAAATATGTTGCTTTTAGCACATGGAGTGTAAGATATTTATAATCCAATATAACTTGTTTCGAAGTAGGTGGAAAAGCTTTTTAGATATATTTGATTAACTTCTACTGAGAAGTATATTTAATCTAGAAAGCAACACAGTGTACACTGTAATTTGTTTAATAAAATTATATATTTTTATTTGCCTTTCGGATGTAATTCTTATTTTATAAATCAGCTTCAGACAGGAAAAAATAAACACGGATAAAAAAAATTAGCAGCCGCAAAGCAGCTGTAAGAATATTTTTTCCTCACCTGAAAGTGTTTTTCTAGTAACAATTTAACACAAGAAAATATTTTTTTTAGAAAATTAATTTTTAAGGAGAAGTTTATTTTACTCATTGAAATCTTAATTCTAATTAGTTTTTACTAGATTAGTAAAAGAGAAGAGTTTTGAATCACATACAAAACTATATATTATGTAGTCGAAAAGAAGAAAAATCTTAAATTTAATTTATCGATCTTAATGAAATATTAATCATAAAATTTGATAAAAACTATTTTTTCTTTAGAATAAGTAATAGCTAATAAAATGACACAACAAAAACTTCTTCTTCCCTTTTTCATGTAGAAAATTATATAAGAACACAGCTTTTTATACAAAATCTCAATGTGAATTGCACGTCTGAAATATAAAAACAGCATTTAAGAATTTTTACAAAATATTTGTATATATTTCTCTTTTATACTGCAAGTGAAAACTAACCACTAGCCCAACAAAAATAATTTTATTCAATGCAAAAGATTTTTAAATAAATATTTTATGATAAACATGCTTGCAAATTATTAATTATGTTAAAAAATAAGTTATTAATTAATGTACTGCTGCAATTGCTTAGGCTATAAATGACTAATATTTTCCTGGTGTTAATTAACATATACTATTTTATTAACATATATTAAATAAAGCATTTTGTTATTGCAATTTTTTACTTAAATTGGGTTAACAAATTCATAACAAACAACCTGCAGGCACGTACATACATTTTTATACTATTTTTTTCAATATTATATTATTTTACTATTTTCCATAAAAAAGCTGCTGATAGCATAAGCAATTTTTAACAATATAGGATAAAAAATACTAATCAAGAAGGAATGGGAAGGATTTAGTATTTCTTTAAATAAAATTAAAAGACCATGATATTCATTTTGGAACAAATGAATAACATGGTCTTTGCATAAAATAATGAAAACAATAATGAATAAAGACAACCCCATATAAAAAATTCTATGAATAGTGTTAAAATTCTAAATATTATAAGATAAATAACAACTGAGTTCCATCTCGTTTTTATTATTTTTATGTTGAAAAGACAGAATTTTTTTAAATTTGATATGTTTCTTTAGATATCTTTAAATAAATTTAATTCTTTATTTTTAAGCATGGTGTACTAATATAAAATTTTATCCCATCACAATTCTGGCTTGTAGCACTTTTAAAATGACAAAAATAACAGACTTAAATTATTTTAAATTAACAAAATGTTTTCTGCATATAAGGGTTGAAACAATATTTTATATCTTTAAATGTGTAGGATACCTTAAGTAAAATATCTAAGCAAATACATACAGAAACTCTTAACTCTTTTTTTTCACATTGAGGCTAACAACCCTGAAAATTACCACCCAATTGCAATTTGGTCTACTCTTTCTAAAGCAATGGAATGTATGATTAATTTTCATCTTGTGAGGTACCTGGAATTCAACCGCTTACTTAGCCATCAACAGTATGGGTTCCGTAGTGGCCCTCTACAGGTGACTTGCTGGGTTTCCTATCGGGACAATGGTACAACTCATTACATCATCTCGGAAAGAGTAAGGTGGCTGCTGTAAATATTTCCAAGGCATTTAATAGAGTGTGGCATGATGAACTTCTGTCTAAACTTGTTGCATTTGGTGTTTGTGAAAATTTCTTCAGATTTGTATCGAGTTTTCTCAGGAATCGCACTATACGCGTTCTTATAGATGAGATTTCATCAGACGAATTCAAGATTAATTCAGAGGTACTACAAGGCTCCGTCTCCTACCCTATTTCTTATTTTTATAAATGACCTTCTTTAACAAACTTTCAACTCTGTATACTCTTTCGCAGATGACAGCTGCATTTGGCATTTGTTATCATATAGTAATAAAACGGACCAGTTGGAGGTGGATTCCAAAAGGCAGAACATGAATGATACGCTCAATCACGATCTTGCAACAATCTCGGAATGTGGTCGTGTGAATAGAGTAGATTTAATTACACGTAAGACACAATGTTGCATTCTTACGCATAGATCAGTGTTCTGAAATGATGCTGCATCTGTTACTATGGGTGATATAGGTGTTACGGAATCAAAAGCTCTTGATGTTCTTGGCATGAAAATTCAGTGTGATGTTTGACGAACTAAATACATTTTTCAGGTTTCTAAAGAAACTTTCACGTGCCTCGGTTTTCTAAAACGGCGTAAGAAAACGCCGTCCGATCTTCATACTATTTATATCATCTATATCTGTCCAAAGATGGAATACCACGGCGGCCGGCGCCCAAAAGTCTATTTTGGAGTTGCTCAACCACCTATAAGGGAGGACCAAGAGGTTCATTAGGGACAGTAGGGTGTCTAAATCTATTGATTCTCTCGATCATAGAAGCAATGTGGGTTTATTTCACTGTTTTATCGTTTTTACAATGGTAGGTGCCCCTGTAAGCTAGTAGGTATTGCACTAGCTTGTCAGTATGGGGGTTATGGGTTCGATTTCCATAACGAAGCCCTTGCTTTTTTTCACTACAAAAATAAAAATTGACTGTCGGTTGGGCTGCTCAGCGATGAACGCATAGTCACTGGTCGCTGTGCTGTCTTATACGGCAGTTAATTTCCGACTATCCTTCTACTTTCACCACCTGTTTCATCTCTTCTCTATCCCTTTCCTAAAAGAATGTAGCACGGTACTTGACTAAATAGGCATAGCTGCCTGAAGTGCTACTTCTCTTTTAAACAAAAAAAAAAGAGCTCTAACGAGATTAGGGAACTGGTTCCCTTTACTCGCACGTTTTTGCGTTTAATTAAATTTTAGTGGAGAGATCATCCATTTATGGATGATTACCTAGATAATCGCACTACGTACTACAAGGAAAATTTTTGTTTTAGCAGAACAGGCCGCATGTGAAATAAACTCGCTCCAAAGGTCTTTCCTCTCACTTTCAATATAGGAAAGATTGAATTGCATTTCCACAAACACTACTCCCTTTTTCCTCTTCACCATATCCTGATTTCTTAGTTCTGGCACAATGCATTGTATGTGTAGGGGCCATCCCCTCAATGCTGGTCCGAGAAAAACATATTCCCTTTTAATTTTAATTAAAAAGGTCATAGAAAGATTTCTAACTAAAATTCTAAAAACCGCTTGGATATAGTTAAATTTCTTCAAAAAATCACGAAAATGGCGTGTACTAAACTGAAAACTAGAAATCATAAATTTATTATTTTATAAATTTTTATCATATAACAATAATTTTTTTAATATAAAGCTCGGAGTAAGGTTTAAAAAATCCTGAATATTTATATTAGATCAAGTTCTTCAACAAACGTAAGTGCAGTTACGGCATATAGCAAGCTCTTAATGACTTATCAATACATTTAAAATGTAAACAGGTTAAGAATTTCTTACGTCCCGGAACGTCCCGACTATAAAATTTAAAAATTCTCGACTATAAAAAATATATATTAAACAGCTGACTCATTGAGAACGAATTTATGAGATCGCAAAGACGAAACGCAAACAAATAAGCTCGATGCCCACCACGGCGAATTTATAGCGTGTGTGTATTTTGAAGTAAACAACGGTCAATATTTACGCAAATGCGATACTACATAATATCAAAACACAGCGAACAAAAATATAATTGAATACACAAAAATTCATTCAAGTCAATGCAGACGTGTAGTTGCAGTGTAGTTTAATAACCTGGATAACGACTGCAGCGCCATCTGCCGGGCTGGTTTGTGAATGTAAATCATCCAAGGTAGCACACAAACGCATGCAAAAAAATTTATTCAGTGACTTACACACGTACAGTAGAATTATATACATAAAGAAGATGGGAGGTACCACGCGTCTTTATCAAATCCCGCATATATTTGTAGCAAAACTTTAAATATAATCACTCATCCGAAATACCAAATTTTGTTCAAATACCGTTATCAGGAGCAGAAGTAATAGATTTTTAATTTGTTGTTTGTATGGGAGGTGCCACGCCCCTTTGTACAAACCCGCCCATATTTGCAGCAGCATTTAAAATATTTACACCAAATCGACGTACCAAATTTTATTCAAATACCGTTATCAGGAGCAGAAATAATAGATTTTTAATCTGTGTTTTGTGTAGGAGATACCACGCCCCTTTGTCTAATTGGACCGAATTGTAAATCTAAACCACCCGGGGAGCCAAACAAACGCATACAAAAAAATGTATGCAAATCGGTCTAGGCGTTTGGGAGGAGTTTAGTCACACTACACGTACATTAGAATTATATGCTATCTGTATTAATAAACAATTTTAAAAAGAAAACCCATTAGATCGCGCATACACCTTTTTTGCAGTATGGCATTGAAAAATTTAAACCGTTTTATTCTAAATCTATTCTTTAGCTTAAGTACATAAATATTTATGCAGATAAAATCAACAACCAAGGATTTTATTCAAAATAAGAATTTAAATTTATTGCAATAATTGCTAATCAAATATAAATTCAATTGACACGTGTATTTCCATCTCGTTGACTTTGCAAAATTAATCCAAGGTCGTATGAATATTTCTTGTAATAAAAATAAAATATAAATCATACGCACCATAAACCACAATTTAATTATGGGCATTAAAAATGCAAACTAAATGTGGTGGTCATGTTTAAACATTAAAATAAATTCAAAACTTCCTGTTCCTTTTTGTTATAAAATTAAAAATTTTCAACCTAATAAAATTAAATAGCCCCAAAAACAACTTAATATTCAGTATGGCCTATTAAGTAATTAACTTAAACACTTGCTAACATTTTGTTAACTGAGGATACCATTAGTTTTGGTAAAAAGCAAAAGAGCATGTGGAAAAAAATTATTACAGTTCAACATGCAAGCAAATATTTTATTCATATAGAAACAAATATACATCCTTGGTGAATTTTTGAGACGAAAAGTTAAAAAAATGCATTTGAAAATTCGTTAAGATTGTGACTAAAACCAAATCTAATTTCATTATTTATATTTGTGGCAGTTTTACAAATAGGCTTCAATGTGTTTCGTAAAATAAAATGTTTGCTTTGCATATGATTTATAGAGAACTTATAACATAACAATTTTCATAACAAAAATAAAGAACACATGTTATGAATTTTTTAAATATTGTCATTAAACTAATTCATTTTAATTGTTTCATAAAACTCGTTGCACTCAGCTGCGAAAGGGACAAAAAGCAAAACAAAAACCTTCACCTAGTTAATAATATAAAATAGTGTAAATGATTTTTTTTTTAATTTCCTGGAATGGAGTTTTTCAAGATTTTAAATTTCAAAATACTTTTATAATGTGGATTTAATTTCCCCCCTCGGAGCACATTGTTATGACTTGATGAAATCTCACCATCATTACATGTCTTACTGGAGGTAAAAAGGAGTTCCTTCCCATAAAGGCTAGCAGGAGCCAACTGGGCAACTCCACGTTATTTCCCCGAGAATCAATAAGCCCCAGAGTTCAGCTCTTTAGCTGTTCTCTGACTGATTATTGTGGTTGGCCCTTCGGGAGCATCGTGGTGGTTGTGATTTTGCAGGCCTTCATGAATGATTAAGAACACAGGGTGACCAGGATTTGGAAAGTCTCTTAGCAAGAAGTGTGGTTAGTGGCCTGGTCCAAGCTTTTGAAGTTGCAACTAGGAGTGGTTAGAGGATTGACAAGGCTTCCTAGGACGAGGGTGACGTTACAAGTGGTTTGATCCACCATCGAGTTATGGCTTACATGGCTTGGTACCGATGTTAATCTTATCACGCATGTGTTTTCAATTATCTATAGCAAAGTGCTCCGCAGTAAATGGAAAACATATTATATCTTTATTGTGATAAACTTTGATAAAATTTAGTTAGAGAAAATTTATAAAAAATATTTAAAAACAAAATCTAATAATTTGAACAAAACACATTAACTAAGATTTTAAAAAAATCCAATATTTTAAAAGCAAATAATTTTCTAGCGGTAGACAACTTTACGATTTTGATGAAAAAATACTAACCCTCGAAAAAAATTAAAAGTTAGAAAAACCCTACTTAAAAATGAATATATGCCGCTTCTGCGTAACATTATATAGTAAGCCAATTTCAAAAACTATAATAATTAAAGAAAAAGCTCTTTCAAATGATGCAAAATATATTATAAAAAACCATATCTATGGGAAAAAAATCCTCTTCAACTCATTTAATATTTCTACACATATTCTACTTTAGAACTCAACTCATGACATATCAACATGTAGAAAAATAATGGCAAAATTTTATAAACATATTTATTTCAAAAACTTTCTCAATACATCCCAAACTATTGAGTAGATTGAAATCAAACAAACCATTTTTATGTTATACTTATGGCGTTATGGTGTATTTAACAGAATTTTATCCGTTGATATTGATTTAACGATATATCTTGAAAACCAGAGTCGATTTAAACAAAAAAGGCTAAAAACTCTACTCTCTAAAGTATTTAAATTGATTTTTAGATTTTTCTCCAGCAAAGCAATCAACAAAGCATTTACTTTGAAAACGTTTGCTGTTCCTTAAGCAATAATTTGTTATTTGTTTCTTCTTTTGCTGCTGATTTTTATGAAAGAAAAAATAAAACACAATTAAATGGTGTAATAAAAGCAACGTTTTTAAAATGTACTTCCTTACGTATTGTAAGTTATAAACACATTTTCAATGTAAAAAGGGGTGAAGCAGCGAGCTACAGCAAGAAACAGCAATCATAGTCAGCCACAACTTCCTAGTAAAGCGTTAAGCATAAACAAAAATAAAAATAGAGAACAACTGATTGCTTGAGCAAAAGCAAAGATGTTTAAAGTAATTGCTTTGCTGATTGCTTTGCTGCAGAAGGAAACAAATAGCCAGCTTAAGCAAAGAGTTTTCTCCCTTTTTTCTACAGTTGCTTTTTGCTTTTGCTGTACATTTTTCCTAAGCAACATTTAAGCAATTACATATGCATTAAAAAAAGTCAAAGCAAAAATAAAAAAAGAACAACTGATTGCTTAAGCAAAAGCAAACATTTTTAAAGTAATTGCTTTGCTGATTGCTTTGCTGCCTAAGGAAACAAATAGCCAGCTTAAGCAAAGAGTTTTCTCCCTTTTTTCTACATTTACTTTTTGCTTTTGCTGTATATTTTTCCTAAGCAACATTTAAGCAATTACATACGCATTAAAAAAAAAGTCAAGCATTTTTAATCACTGCGTTGAACTCATTTTTAATCCCAAGACATCTGAAGAGTAGTTTCGAAGATAATTACTTTAATCTTTTATTGAATAAAATATCACTGATACCCTGAATACAAAGGGAGTTTTAGATATATAGAACTTTAAGTTGGCAATATTTTCTTAACTGACGGCAATTTTGTCAACTGCCAAGTAATTTATGTTTAGCTTGGTTTGGTATTTTAGCCTGAATAGACTGTCATCTGAACAACACCCGATTTGTACAAATTACCACAACAAGATTGCCGTTGATCCCGATTTTCATAAGTGAGTTATATTTAGCGATGAAGCTAATTTTTCTTTAAATGAACAAAGAAATAAATTAAACTACTATATTTGGATTGGTGATTATTATCAAGTGTATATAGAGAAACCGTTCCATACGGAAAAACTGTTTGTCGTTCTTTGTGTGCTGGTGGAATCATTTCTCCGTACTTCTGTAAAAACGATGCTGGTCAGAACATAACATTGCTGACTTTTTCGCTTATCAACTGAACAACCTGAATGAGCTGTAGTTTCCACAAGACGGTGCAATATGTCACACAACTCGTACCACGATTGATTTATTGAAGGAAACTTTTGGTAATCGCAGAGTTTCACGCTTCGAACCCGCGCTTAAGATCGTGCAACTTACTATCGCTAGAATATTTTCTGAGGGGATATGTAAACTTACTAGTCTACGCTGATAAGCTTGAAACTACCACTTAAAGGACAACATTCGCCAAGTTATTGCCAATATTTTGGCCACAAATGTTTGAAAAATCACCGAAAACTGGACCTCAATATTACTCTCCGTTCAAACCAGCCGTGGCGATCATATGCCAGAAGTCATATTGTAGCACTTCAGGCAACAATGCCTATTTAGTCAAGTACCGTGCTACATTCTTTAGTAAAGGGATAGAGAAGAGATGAAACAGGTGGTGAAAGTAGAAGTAGTCGGAAATTAACTGTCGCATATAGACAGCACAGCGACCAGTGACCATGCCTTCAACACTGAGCGTCCCCACTAACAGTCAATTTTTATTTTTGTGGTAAAAAAAAAATAAAGTCTTTGTTGGGAATCGAACTCACAACCACCACACTGATAAGCTAGTACACTACCTACTAACCGACAGGGGCACCTACCTAAATTAAAATTCCAAAAGGTTATCTTTCGAATAAAATTAATTACAGGGTAATTTAAAAAATTTATTTTCTTTTATTACATTTCACAGTTCTATACCTGCATTTAAAAACACCCTTTACTTGTCTTAATATAATTTACTTTTATTTGAAATTTATTCATTGAATTTCACACAAATTGTCAGCGTTAAATAATTGCCATGCTAAACATTATGAATTAATATATTCTACGACTTTTATATCGCGATTTAAACAAGTTAAATTTGTCTTTAACGAACTATGGGGAAATGAATGTAAATAAATGAATTTCATTAACTTTTCTGCGAATATTTGTTTAATTTACAATTCGATTATTTTAGCAGGCATCTTATTGAAATAAGAATATAACATTTGTGTTTAAATTTATATAATCGCCCAATTGTTGTTTCAGGAAATTTTACTCCCTAAGCAAACGAAAAAGAACTACAATAAATAAACAAATAAAAAAAAAATATATTGTTTTTAATTAAAATGTGTTATATTTTAAATAGTATTGAATAGAATGGAGAAGGAATTTTTGTCCCTTTTGAATTCCCATTTGTAAGGAGTAAACATTTTTATTTAAATTCATTAATATTTAATTTGACTTCAATAACAAAAATGAACAAGCATTTTCAAATCACTAAGTTCGTGATGAGCATAGAAGTATTGCACAAATATTTGTTTATAAATTCAAGTGCTTCAGAATACCAGCTTTTTATGTTAAAAGAAAAGAACAGCTTATTTCTCACAAATAGAATTGAAATAACTCTCTCTTTCTTTGGGATAAAAATTCTACGTGTTTAAAGTCTGAATATCTTGAGTTATTTTTTCGTAGGTATCATATTGAAATCTTGACTTCTGCTAATTATGGCCAACATTTCAATAATGCTCTCAGGTAATAATTTGGATAAATTTTAGTTTAACAATTAGTCGTAAATGTTGAAATTATCATTTTATAAATTTGGTAATTTATTACACGAAGCGTTCAAACTAACTGATTCTGTCGTATTTATTAAAAAATAAAAATTCCCTTAGCTCTTTATAACGTCCAACTTGTTTAGGAAGTAAATTATACATTATTTATTATTTGATTTAACAATTTAAAGCTATTCCAACCCAACATACTGTAAGACAATAAAAAAATTTATTTCATTTTCCCAACGCTTCGTCAATTTTTGTTGAATTTTCTATTAATTAAAATTCTTATATTATTACGATTTTTTTAAATACCAAAATAGTCTACTTACAATGTAATCTTGTTCATATAACTTGTATAACTTAATTTTAATAATTTTACATTCTCTATAACAACTAGGGCAAAGATTATACACACATAGTTTTTCTATTATCAAACAACACTATTACAACTGACTTATAACAACACTATAACTAGCATATACATCATTATCTTTGTTTTAAGTTTATGATATTATTTATTATATTCGGAGAGTCTCTTTTCTTTTTATTATATATTCAAAATTTTTACATCGCAAAGTCAGGCTCATGTCCTGTCTTTAATATGTGTTGTGTTGTTTCCCTCTGTCTCGCAATATCATTTTTATGTTCACACATTCCTGTCTCTATCACTGGCTTTACATTTTATTTTATATACCACATTGCTTTGTTTTTGTTTTTCTACATTATCTTGTTTGCAAAGGAGTGGGGGCGTTCCTAGCTCTTGAAGTTGCAATTAGGAGTGACTGGAGGATATATGTATCTGAAGGCTTCCTAGGGCGAGAATGACGCTACATTTCCTCCACAGTGGTATGATCCACCGTCAGGTTAGGGCTTACACGGCTAGGTACTCACGTAAATCTTATCACGCATGTCCTTATTAAAATTGTTATTTAGAGGATATTTAACTACCAGTTTTATTTCCACTTCCTTAATTAAATTATTAATAAGTTTTATTGGAAAGATATTTCGGTTAAGTATTTGTATTGTATTGTATTGTTGTGATCTTATATATATTTCTGTTGGAAAATTGATCTTCGCTAATATTTAAGACTCTAAAGATAAAATTTTTGACAGTACTGATTATTTGCAAATTGCGTTATGTAGCGTTAAAATTCATTAGTCTTCCAAACGCTTCGTGCCAATCGTAAATTATTCTGCCATTGTCACGTCGAACCATTGTGTCCAAGTATGACAATTTTTTTATTTTTCTTCAACTCAACAGTAACTTGCATTTTTAGGTGGTAACAATTAAGAGATTTTAGAACTTTATCATCAAGTCTGATTACGGCTGAAACGTCATCTACATATTTTACTATGTATTTTACACTGATATTTTTATTCTTTAATTTATTCAATGCTTCGTCCAGTAGGTTTCCTAGTATTACGAGGGCTGCTATTTATATTTGTGGCGTAAGGATGAAAACACAAGCATTTAAAAACAAAATCTATTTTATTGTTTTTCAAAATATTCTCCATGAAGATTTATACACTTTTGCATGCGTTGGAACCAATTTTCAAAGCACTTTTTCCACTCCGATTTAAGTACTGCTAAAACAGGGGTTTTGAATGCAGAAACTGCTTCTTCAGGTGTAGGCAACCGTTGTCCACGTAGTTTTTTCTTGATGTTTGGAAACAAAAAGAAGTAATTAGGTGCAAAGTCAGGGCTGTACGGCGGATTACCCATCAATTCAATGTTTTGCCCTGTCAAAAACTCCATTACTTAAGCCGATCGATGACAGCCCGCATTGTTATGATGCAGAATGATGCGTCTCTTCTTTGACTTTTCCCGAAGTTTCTCAAAGGCTTCTGGCAAACAAATAGTGGTGTACCATGCCGAGTTAATCGTCTTACGTTGCTCTAATGGCACAGTCGCCACATGAGCGATAATGCCGAAGAAACAGGCAACCATTTGCTTTGATGTGCTTCTTCCACGAACAACTTTGGTGGGATTTCGCTCCTCTTGACAACCCATACGGTGGATTGCTGTTTTGTTTCAGGATCATATGAGTATATCCGTGATTCGTCACCTGTGCAGATATTATAAACTGCTTTTGATGCATCTTGGGCGAATTTCTGCAACATTTTCTTGCACCAATCAACACGAGCATCCTATTGTGCGTTTGTCAGGTTATGCGGTATCCAACGTGAACAAACTTTTTTCACATGCAAATGTTCATGCAAGATCTTATTGATGCTTGTCATACTAATCCCTACAGATGGCTCATTCTCGCGATATGTTACATGACGATCATGCTTTATCAGCTCATGCACAGCTGCGATGTTTTCTGGCACAACAACCATTGTTGGACGACCTTCACGGGATTCGTCCTGGAGTGATTGCCGGCCGCGATTGAGAAGATTAAGAAGGTGCTTAATTACGATATAAGGAATTAAGTTCATCTGTGCACTATTGTCGTGTCAGGCCACGTCGAAAGTTATGAAAAAATATTGCAAGAAAATGTTCACGAGATAATTCCATTTTCTCCTAAGATCACTTTTTCAACCTGCTATCACTAACACTAAAAACAACAAAATGACAAAATATTTTGGTTGAGGTCATGCTTAACAATGTGAAGGTTGCATTGAAAACATCAGCTGGTGCCTAGCTACAGTCAGTGTTACCAGGCCAGAAATATAAATAGCAGCCCTCGTATATTAGCTATAGTATGCGAAGGTGGGTTTGTAAATCTTTCCATCTGATTGTAAATATTTCCATTATACACAAAGCAATTATTATCGGTTAGACAAAATTTTAGTATCCTAAGAAACTTTATTCTTGGTATTCTAGTAAAAGTCTCAATTATGTTCCATTTTTTCAATTATGGTTCTGATAGCAATATGCACGGAAATGTTTGTAAAAAAAGAAACTACGCCAAATAATATGAGGACCCTCTTTTTCTCTAGTCTTATTGATTTTAACTGTTCTTTTAATTGTCCATAATTTTTGATATTGTATTTATGAGATACAATTCTTCCAATAATTCGTCCAATATATTTTGGTACTTGGTAGCAAGGCACATTCATGGAGGACACAATTGAGCGAAGAGGACTACATTCTTTATAAATCTTAGGAAAACCGTAAATTCTGGGAGCGAAATATTAAAATAAATGGTAGCAGTGAAATTTGTTTCATTACATCTAAAACAAAACTCTTTAACAACAAAGTAAACTAAATAAACTTTTTTCAATAAATACAATAAAAACAAAATCAAAAATAATAAAAATAAATTAAAATTATAAATATAATGAATTGAAAAACCAAAATGTGTTTTTAACATTAGCAAGCAACTAAGGAATTAGTAGAATAAAATAAATAAAAAATAATTAAGTTGCTGGCATTTACTAACTGCAATTTTGGGTCATAGTTTAGCAAAAACAAGTATGGACCTTATTAGGGAATAGTCATCTATAACTTCAAAGTTAACTACAGTGAAGCTCGTAATACCTATTATATACTAAGTTAACTAACAAAAGATATAAATTCTAATAAAATTTGCTTATACAAATTAAAGATATATTAACTCTCTACAAATATGAGAAAATTTATCAAAACCTTTAAAGTGCTGTTGTAACAGTATTAGCAAATGTTTTGATAAAGTTTATTCATTCCACAAAAATATTGATGATGGCATCAAGTAAAGAAATATATACAAGGTGTCTGAAACTAAAAGCCTTGCAAAACAAATGCAATTAGAAATTTTTTGATTCAATAACAGACTTTTCGATGCCTGCATCTATCTCACTATAGTTTTGTTTTTCAGTTTTTTCCATTTTCTCCAGTCTTTTAACATGTATCAATACTCACTTTTGTATATTTTAATGGAAATGTGTTCTTATCAATGTTTAACCATTTTCCATTTCCTTTTTTTTCTGTTTTACAAATGTATTCGTTTCCATCATTTCAGGCAAAAATTAAATGCTAGATTGGAGAGTTACTAAAAACCATAACAAACACTAAAAACTTAAAAAGCTAACAACAATACTATAAACAAAAAAAATTGTCAAAGAATGCAATTGAATCGAAGACCAAAACAGAAGAAAAGTTATAAACCTTAAACTTTAACGTAATATTATAATAAAAAAAATACTCGCTCTTTAATAAAATTTTTGTTTTAATGAGATATTCATGGAGAAAATAGTGCAAAGCTTGATATTAAGATTTTGCAGGTCAGATAAGCAAATTTTATTAATATAAAAATTAATTTAAACACGGTCAGAGCAATAGAAACAAAGAAACTAGAGAATCAATTTTCTTTCAGAGACCAAAAATAACCATTTCTTAAAAAAATATTTTTTTATTTCCTCTAAAACGTACTTTCATTCTAAAAATTTTATCCCAAAGTGCTTAATATTTGAATGCTACGAATTGATCTGTTTTTCAGTATTCTACCAAAAAAAATGAAGAAAAAATTTGCTTTGAATCAACTTTCTACTTTAAAAACCAAGTGATTACTTCCGCTAACACAAAAGAAAAATCCTCTTAATAAAGAACAATAGACCAACTATGAAAGAAGAAAATTTTTGTCTTAAATGAAGTTATAACACGCAAATGTTTTTAGCCTGAATAAGGTAAATTGGTAAAAAGCTAAAACTCTATTGTCACCTAAATACAATGTAGAAAAAATTATAGACTTAAAGTACTGAAAAAAGAGATAAAGACAATCTTTGTAAAAACGTCAACATTATCAATAGTATTTCTGATGGCACAACAGATTTGTAAGTGCTTCTTTATAAACCGAAAAGCACATTTTTGCATTCTTAATTTTCCTTAGAAAATAAATACGGGAAAAATAGCAACTAAACAAAAAGTAATTTTAAGAAATAATGTCTTCTTTAACAGCAAAATTATAAAGACTCTAGGAAACCAATATTCACAATATTCTGGCATAAAAACTCCTCAATTTGCAATTATTAAATTCTTAAAAAAATAATGTTGGGCAAAAATAATAAAAGAAAAAGTTAATTCGTTTCGCCATAGTTGTTATCGCAAATAAGCTAATAATAATTTTCTTGTAATCAAAAGAACGTTCTTTATAAAACAGATTATTGAAAAAAGAAAATTATACAAACACTTACTTAAATTACACACAAGTATTTGACTTGAAGGTTCTTAAAAGCCAAGATCATCTGTTATCTCTGAAATGTTTGTATATAAATTGAGGAAATGCAAGTTATGCAAAATCATGAACGGCATTATAAAAATGTTTTCCATTCCAATTGTTATTACGTAGTTTTTTTTGTTGATTGAGGAATCTCAGTTGGTTTTTAAGTACAGTGAAATGAAGGAATTATTAACAAAGTTTTCCAGTAGAAGTATTGAGATGTTAAGAACGTTTATTGTATCACAGCATCAGCCAAATCCATATCATTGTATATTTTTGTCTGTAAAATACTTATTTTCGACGAATTTTGAGTTTTATTGATGTAAATGCATTATTTAGTTGTTCGAATGGATGAAGTGAAAATGAGAAGTGAACGCAATTACCCACTTCTTAACATGTTTAATCAAATATGGCGGTTGTGTGTTTTCACTTATTCGCTTATTGTTCATTAAATAGGAATTAGGAACCTTCTCTACTTATAATTAAGATTCGTCATTTTTCACATTTCATTTCAGTACTCATACTCGTATAATACTATAATTGTCTTAGCTAGATTATTTTTAATAATAATTTTTTCACTGTATAAGAAAAATTACATGTAAATTAAGAGAGTGAACAAAAAATTTTAAACCTCCAGTGTTTTAAATTATTTTGATTAAAGTTTTTCTTTTTCATAGAATATTTCTGTATTACATTTTTCTTCAAAGTATAAATTTCTTATAAATGCTTTAGTGCTTAAAGTTTCTACTAGGGATGTTTAAAATAAAGAAAAACTTTGATAATTGATTTCAAAAAAAATTTATATAAAATTTAAATTTAAAAAACTATTAAATTGCTTATACGCATTTTTCTTTATCCTTGAATTTGGTTAAAGATAAATACTTTGACCATTTTCTATTTAATATTATGGATAAAATAAGAGAACAGAAGAGATAAATTAATCACACTACATGGCGTTTGAGTGATTTTATTAACACTCAATGTCAACAAACAACAAAAGAAAGTGTTGCTTCACATTTGAATTCATGTTCGCTTAGCTCCTCAGGATATTTGGCAAGAAATGAGCAACAAAAACCAGAACCACAATACAAAAATAGTTAAGCATTCTTATCATAGATTTTGTTTTGACCATGATTGAATGTGGTTGTTCATTTGGCAAAAATTTTTACACGACTGCATTTTACTATCCTGGGAAATAAGTTTAATATATAAGGGACTTTTCAATTGTTCACCTGGCTTGTAACCCAAACTTAAACCAAACGTATACATTTCATAGATTTTCTTCTTTGCATCCTTTATTAAACACAATCATTTAGAGTGCAATAACAATATAATCAATATAATACTTAGAAATTATATCTAAAAAAATAAAAAAGAGTAACGTGATAAAACCTTAAAAAAATGCAATTAAAAATTTTATAATTAAATAGTTTCTTAATAGGAAATATTTTATAAAATTAACAGGACAAATTTAAACTCATTTTTATCTGTTCTAAATTCAATAAAATATTTACATTCATTCTGCAAAATTAAATTAATTTCGTTTAGAAGAATGAAAACATGAATGAAAGTTATACGCATAATTGGTTTGAGGGAAAGGTAAGTCAAACAGCTTAGCCAACCTGAAATTTTTAGTAGGTATATAAAACGGTATGCTGTAGAGCAGATCAGGACAAGAATAATAATGTTAACTTGCAGAACAGATTAAATTTTTCTACGTGATTCGAAAGTGTATAAGCCTTGTAACGACATGTTCTCGCGTTATGCTGGGGTAAAGCTCGCGGCGTACAGAGTTCGTTACAAAAAAAATGTTTGCTTCACTAACATCACAAGAAACACTTTTGTTTTACAAAAAAAATTTTCTTTTATTATAATAATCCACTTCTTAAACTAATTTAAAATTATACTACATCACTACTGAGCACGCCAACGACGATCAACCGCCTCGTGGCCCTCAAGAGTTTTCGTCTCCACTCTCCGCTGGCTGCCTACTGCTTCTCACACTGGAGCGAATAAAATTCTGGTCCAGTCTGAGCAGAATAGTTTGCCTGTCCACCAGTTTTTGACTTGTCGCGGTTGTCACGAATTAGATTCTGAGATAACCTTTCCACGTTAAAATTGATGTTAGCCTTTTGACGATCTTGTCCATCTTGTTCAGCTGGGGCGAATAAAATTCTGGCCTTGCTAAACAAAGCGTGGCCTGGCTCTGAGCTCCGTCACTTGGGCGAATAAAATTCTGGCCAGGTGAAGTAGCGACAGCACTTGCTTGGCCGTAGACCTGATCTATGCCCAATTAATTCAAAGTCGAATAAAATTCTGACTCTGGTTAACTGGGCTGAACCTATTCGCAAGACTATTTTAATTAAGTTGAATAAAATTCTAACTCACTTAAAAGAAGTCTTGCCCGGTTGCTTGCCCGTGGCCAACTCCCTCCAATACGTAATTATCTCGCTTTTACATGTTTCTGCCAGTCACACATACACACCCATACCACTAAACTACAGCTGATTGCTACTGTTTAGGGTTGTGTTTAATGGTATGTTCTTCTCACGGATGTATCCTCGTGTTAATAGATGGCGCTTTTTAACAGCTATTATTTGTCTTTCAAATTAATACATTATAAGCAGCAATTTTATTCGTGCTTGATTCCTTTTCAAATAAATATTAAGTGATATTCTCACAAAATATTTATTACAAATCAATTTTCATTAAAAAAGAACATTTTATGATATTCTCATAAAACATTCTTTCAAATAAAAATATTTGAAATGCTTTGCAATGGGGGAGAGCATATCCATATTGCAATTTCACTTTCGCTCACAAAGCTCATCAGTGAATTTTTCCCCAATATTGTATAGAAAAACCTAAGTGTCTTATATCCAAAGCCAAATTGATTTTATAAGAATTTTTTCCATAAAATCAACATAGCCTAGACATCAAGACTCAAAAACACTTCTATACAAACATTACAAAACATTTCAAAAACAACAAAAACATTGTTTATTTTCAATTTCTACATAAGGGTTGCCATTGGAAACCATTCATATGTAATTTGAAAGTTCAGAAAATAAAAAATATTTGTAAATAATTTTACAAAATTCTAAAAAAGCAACGGGCACATGCAATGGAAAAAAGTAATCTATAATTATTCGGAATCATTATCAATATAAGCAGCAATTTTATTCGTGCTTGATTCCTTTTCAAATAAATATTAAGTGATATTCTCACAAAATATTTATTACAAATCAATTTTCATTAAAAAAGAACATTTTATGATATTCTCATAAAACATTCTTTCAAATAAAAATATTTGAAATGCTTTGCAATGGGGGAGAGCATATCCATATTGCAATTTCACTTTCGCTCACAAAGCTCATCAGTGAATTTTTCCCCAATATTGTATAGAAAAACCTAAGTGTCTTATATCCAAAGCCAAATTGATTTTATAAGAATTTTTTTCATAAAATCAACATAGCCTAGACATCAAGACTCAAAAACACTTCTATACAAACATTACAAAACATTTCAAAAACAACAAAAACATTGTTTATTTTCAATTTCTACATAAGGGTTGTAATGTTTGTATAGAAGTGTTTTTGAGTCTTGATGTCTAGGCTATGTTGATTTTATGAAAAAAATTCTTATAAAATCAATTTGGCTTTGGATATAAGACACTTAGGTTTTTCTATACAATATTGGGGAAAAATTCACTGATGAGCTTTGTGAGCGAAAGTGAAATTGCAATATGGATATGCTCTCCCCCATTGCAAAGCATTTCAAATATTTTTATTTGAAAGAATGTTTTATGAGAATATCATAAAATGTTCTTTTTTAATGAAAATTGATTTGTAATAAATATTTTGTGAGAATATCACTTAATATTTATTTGAAAAGGAATCAAGCACGAATAAAATTGCTGCTTATATTGATAACGATTCCGAATAATTATAGATTACTTTTTTCCATTGCATGTGCCCGTTGCTTTTTTAGAATTTTGTAAAATTATTTACAAATATTTTTTATTTTCTGAACTTTCAAATTACATATGAATGGTTTCCAATGGCAACCCTTATGTAGAAATTGAAAATAAACAATGTTTTTGTTGTTTTTGAAATGTTTTGTAATGTTTGTATAGAAGTGTTTTTGAGTCTTGATGTCTAGGCTATGTTGATTTTATGGAAAAAATTCTTATAAAATCAATTTGGCTTTGGATATAAGACACTTAGGTTTTTCTATACAATATTGGGGAAAAATTCACTGATGAGCTTTGTGAGCGAAAGTGAAATTGCAATATGGATATGCTCTCCCCCATTGCAAAGCATTTCAAATATTTTTATTTGAAAGAATGTTTTATGAGAATATCATAAAATGTTCTTTTTTAATGAAAATTGATTTGTAATAAATATTTTGTGAGAATATCACTTAATATTTATTTGAAAAGGAATCAAGCACGAATAAAATTGCTGCTTATATTGATAATGATTCCGAATAATTATAGATTACTTTTTTCCATTGCATGTGCCCGTTGCTTTTTTAGAATTTTGTAAAATTATTTACAAATATTTTTTATTTTCTGAACTTTCAAATTACATATGAATGGTTTCCAATGGCAACCCTTATGTAGAAATTGAAAATAAACAATGTTTTTGTTGTTTTTGAAATGTTTTGTAATGTTTGTATAGAAGTGTTTTTGAGTCTTGATGTCTAGGCTATGTTGATTTTATGAAAAAAATTCTTATAAAATCAATTTGGCTTTGGATATAAGACACTTAGGTTTTTCTATACAATATTGGGGAAAAATTCACTGATGAGCTTTGTGAGCGAAAGTGAAATTGCAATAAGGATATGCTCTCCCCCATTGCAAAGCATTTCAAATATTTTTATTTGAAAGAATGTTTTATGAGAATATCATAAAATGTTCTTTTTTAATGAAAATTGATTTGTAATAAATATTTTGTGAGAATATCACTTAATATTTATTTGAAAAGGAATCAAGCACGAATAAAATTGCTGCTTATATTGATAATGATTCCGAATAATTATAGATTACTTTTTTCCATTGCATGTGCCCGTTGCTTTTTTAGAATTTTGTAAAATTATTTACAAATATTTTTTATTTTCTGAACTTTCAAATTACATATGAATGGTTTCCAATGGCAACCCTTATGTAGAAATTGAAAATAAACAATGTTTTTGTTGTTTTTGAAATGTTTTGTAATGTTTGTATAGAAGTGTTTTTGAGTCTTGATGTCTAGGCTATGTTGATTTTATGGAAAAAATTCTTATAAAATCAATTTGGCTTTGGATATAAGACACTTAGGTTTTTCTATACAATATTGGGGAAAAATTCACTGATGAGCTTTGTGAGCGAAAGTGAAATTGCAATATGGATATGCTCTCCCCCATTGCAAAGCATTTCAAATATTTTTATTTGAAAGAATGTTTTATGAGAATATCATAAAATGTTCTTTTTTAATGAAAATTGATTTGTAATAAATATTTTGTGAGAATATCACTTAATATTTATTTGAAAAGGAATCAAGCACGAATAAAATTGCTGCTTATATTGATAATGATTCCGAATAATTATAGATTACTTTTTTCCATTGCATGTGCCCGTTGCTTTTTTAGAATTTTGTAAAATTATTTACAAATATTTTTTATTTTCTGAACTTTCAAATTACATATGAATGGTTTCCAATGGCAACCCTTATGTAGAAATTGAAAATAAACAATGTTTTTGTTGTTTTTGAAATGTTTTGTAATGTTTGTATAGAAGTGTTTTTGAGTCTTGATGTCTAGGCTATGTTGATTTTATGGAAAAAATTCTTATAAAATCAATTTGGCTTTGGATATAAGACACTTAGGTTTTTCTATACAATATTGGGGAAAAATTCACTGATGAGCTTTGTGAGCGAAAGTGAAATTGCAATATGGATATGCTCTCCCCCATTGCAAAGCATTTCAAATATTTTTATTTGAAAGAATGTTTTATGAGAATATCATAAAATGTTCTTTTTTAATGAAAATTGATTTGTAATAAATATTTTGTGAGAATATCACTTAATATTTATTTGAAAAGGAATCAAGCACGAATAAAATTGCTGCTTATATTGATAATGATTCCGAATAATTATAGATTACTTTTTTCCATTGCATGTGCCCGTTGCTTTTTTAGAATTTTGTAAAATTATTTACAAATATTTTTTATTTTCTGAACTTTCAAATTACATATGAATGGTTTCCAATGGCAACCCTTATGTAGAAATTGAAAATAAACAATGTTTTTGTTGTTTTTGAAATGTTTTGTAATGTTTGTATAGAAGTGTTTTTGAGTCTTGATGTCTAGGCTATGTTGATTTTATGGAAAAAATTCTTATAAAATCAATTTGGCTTTGGATATAAGACACTTAGGTTTTTCTATACAATATTGGGGAAAAATTCACTGATGAGCTTTGTGAGCGAAAGTGAAATTGCAATATGGATATGCTCTCCCCCATTGCAAAGCATTTCAAATATTTTTATTTGAAAGAATGTTTTATGAGAATATCATAAAATGTTCTTTTTTAATGAAAATTGATTTGTAATAAATATTTTGTGAGAATATCACTTAATATTTATTTGAAAAGGAATCAAGCACGAATAAAATTGCTGCTTATATTGATAATGATTCCGAATAATTATAGATTACTTTTTTCCATTGCATGTGCCCGTTGCTTTTTTAGAATTTTGTAAAATTATTTACAAATATTTTTTATTTTCTGAACTTTCAAATTACATATGAATGGTTTCCAATGGCAACCCTTATGTAGAAATTGAAAATAAACAATGTTTTTGTTGTTTTTGAAATGTTTTGTAATGTTTGTATAGAAGTGTTTTTGAGTCTTGATGTCTAGGCTATGTTGATTTTATGAAAAAAATTCTTATAAAATCAATTTGGCTTTGGATATAAGACACTTAGGTTTTTCTATACAATATTGGGGAAAAATTCACTGATGAGCTTTGTGAGCGAAAGTGAAATTGCAATATGGATATGCTCTCCCCCATTGCAAAGCATTTCAAATATTTTTATTTGAAAGAATGTTTTATGAGAATATCATAAAATGTTCTTTTTTAATGAAAATTGATTTGTAATAAATATTTTGTGAGAATATCACTTAATATTTATTTGAAAAGGAATCAAGCACGAATAAAATTGCTGCTTATATTGATAATGATTCCGAATAATTATAGATTACTTTTTTCCATTGCATGTGCCCGTTGCTTTTTTAGAATTTTGTAAAATTATTTACAAATATTTTTTATTTTCTGAACTTTCAAATTACATATGAATGGTTTCCAATGGCAACCCTTATGTAGAAATTGAAAATAAACAATGTTTTTGTTGTTTTTGAAATGTTTTGTAATGTTTGTATAGAAGTGTTTTTGAGTCTTGATGTCTAGGCTATGTTGATTTTATGGAAAAAATTCTTATAAAATCAATTTGGCTTTGGATATAAGACACTTAGGTTTTTCTATACAATATTGGGGAAAAATTCACTGATGAGCTTTGTGAGCGAAAGTGAAATTGCAATATGGATATGCTCTCCCCCATTGCAAAGCATTTCAAATATTTTTATTTGAAAGAATGTTTTATGAGAATATCATAAAATGTTCTTTTTTAATGAAAATTGATTTGTAATAAATATTTTGTGAGAATATCACTTAATATTTATTTGAAAAGGAATCAAGCACGAATAAAATTGCTGCTTATATTGATAATGATTCCGAATAATTATAGATTACTTTTTTCCATTGCATGTGCCCGTTGCTTTTTTAGAATTTTGTAAAATTATTTACAAATATTTTTTATTTTCTGAACTTTCAAATTACATATGAATGGTTTCCAATGGCAACCCTTATGTAGAAATTGAAAATAAACAATGTTTTTGTTGTTTTTGAAATGTTTTGTAATGTTTGTATAGAAGTGTTTTTGAGTCTTGATGTCTAGGCTATGTTGATTTTATGGAAAAAATTCTTATAAAATCAATTTGGCTTTGGATATAAGACACTTAGGTTTTTCTATACAATATTGGGGAAAAATTCACTGATGAGCTTTGTGAGCGAAAGTGAAATTGCAATATGGATATGCTCTCCCCCATTGCAAAGCATTTCAAATATTTTTATTTGAAAGAATGTTTTATGAGAATATCATAAAATGTTCTTTTTTAATGAAAATTGATTTGTAATAAATATTTTGTGAGAATATCACTTAATATTTATTTGAAAAGGAATCAAGCACGAATAAAATTGCTGCTTATATTGATAATGATTCCGAATAATTATAGATTACTTTTTTCCATTGCATGTGCCCGTTGCTTTTTTAGAATTTTGTAAAATTATTTACAAATATTTTTTATTTTCTGAACTTTCAAATTACATATGAATGGTTTCCAATGGCAACCCTTATGTAGAAATTGAAAATAAACAATGTTTTTGTTGTTTTTGAAATGTTTTGTAATGTTTGTATAGAAGTGTTTTTGAGTCTTGATGTCTAGGCTATGTTGATTTTATGGAAAAAATTCTTATAAAATCAATTTGGCTTTGGATATAAGACACTTAGGTTTTTCTATACAATATTGGGGAAAAATTCACTGATGAGCTTTGTGAGCGAAAGTGAAATTGCAATATGGATATGCTCTCCCCCATTGCAAAGCATTTCAAATATTTTTATTTGAAAGAATGTTTTATGAGAATATCATAAAATGTTCTTTTTTAATGAAAATTGATTTGTAATAAATATTTTGTGAGAATATCACTTAATATTTATTTGAAAAGGAATCAAGCACGAATAAAATTGCTGCTTATATTGATAATGATTCCGAATAATTATAGATTACTTTTTTCCATTGCATGTGCCCGTTGCTTTTTTAGAATTTTGTAAAATTATTTACAAATATTTTTTATTTTCTGAACTTTCAAATTACATATGAATGGTTTCCAATGGCAACCCTTATGTAGAAATTGAAAATAAACAATGTTTTTGTTGTTTTTGAAATGTTTTGTAATGTTTGTATAGAAGTGTTTTTGAGTCTTGATGTCTAGGCTATGTTGATTTTATGAAAAAAATTCTTATAAAATCAATTTGGCTTTGGATATAAGACACTTAGGTTTTTCTATACAATATTGGGGAAAAATTCACTGATGAGCTTTGTGAGCGAAAGTGAAATTGCAATAAGGATATGCTCTCCCCCATTGCAAAGCATTTCAAATATTTTTATTTGAAAGAATGTTTTATGAGAATATCATAAAATGTTCTTTTTTAATGAAAATTGATTTGTAATAAATATTTTGTGAGAATATCACTTAATATTTATTTGAAAAGGAATCAAGCACGAATAAAATTGCTGCTTATATTGATAATGATTCCGAATAATTATAGATTACTTTTTTCCATTGCATGTGCCCGTTGCTTTTTTAGAATTTTGTAAAATTATTTACAAATATTTTTTATTTTCTGAACTTTCAAATTACATATGAATGGTTTCCAATGGCAACCCTTATGTAGAAATTGAAAATAAACAATGTTTTTGTTGTTTTTGAAATGTTTTGTAATGTTTGTATAGAAGTGTTTTTGAGTCTTGATGTCTAGGCTATGTTGATTTTATGAAAAAAATTCTTATAAAATCAATTTGGCTTTGGATATAAGACACTTAGGTTTTTCTATACAATATTGGGGAAAAATTCACTGATGAGCTTTGTGAGCGAAAGTGAAATTGCAATAAGGATATGCTCTCCCCCATTGCAAAGCATTTCAAATATTTTTATTTGAAAGAATGTTTTATGAGAATATCATAAAATGTTCTTTTTTAATGAAAATTGATTTGTAATAAATATTTTGTGAGAATATCACTTAATATTTATTTGAAAAGGAATCAAGCACGAATAAAATTGCTGCTTATATTGATAATGATTCCGAATAATTATAGATTACTTTTTTCCATTGCATGTGCCCGTTGCTTTTTTAGAATTTTGTAAAATTATTTACAAATATTTTTTATTTTCTGAACTTTCAAATTACATATGAATGGTTTCCAATGGCAACCCTTATGTAGAAATTGAAAATAAACAATGTTTTTGTTGTTTTTGAAATGTTTTGTAATGTTTGTATAGAAGTGTTTTTGAGTCTTGATGTCTAGGCTATGTTGATTTTATGGAAAAAATTCTTATAAAATCAATTTGGCTTTGGATATAAGACACTTAGGTTTTTCTATACAATATTGGGGAAAAATTCACTGATGAGCTTTGTGAGCGAAAGTGAAATTGCAATATGGATATGCTCTCCCCCATTGCAAAGCATTTCAAATATTTTTATTTGAAAGAATGTTTTATGAGAATATCATAAAATGTTCTTTTTTAATGAAAATTGATTTGTAATAAATATTTTGTGAGAATATCACTTAATATTTATTTGAAAAGGAATCAAGCACGAATAAAATTGCTGCTTATATTGATAATGATTCCGAATAATTATAGATTACTTTTTTCCATTGCATGTGCCCGTTGCTTTTTTAGAATTTTGTAAAATTATTTACAAATATTTTTTATTTTCTGAACTTTCAAATTACATATGAATGGTTTCCAATGGCAACCCTTATGTAGAAATTGAAAATAAACAATGTTTTTGTTGTTTTTGAAATGTTTTGTAATGTTTGTATAGAAGTGTTTTTGAGTCTTGATGTCTAGGCTATGTTGATTTTATGAAAAAAATTCTTATAAAATCAATTTGGCTTTGGATATAAGACACTTAGGTTTTTCTATACAATATTGGGGAAAAATTCACTGATGAGCTTTGTGAGCGAAAGTGAAATTGCAATATGGATATGCTCTCCCCCATTGCAAAGCATTTCAAATATTTTTATTTGAAAGAATGTTTTATGAGAATATCATAAAATGTTCTTTTTTAATGAAAATTGATTTGTAATAAATATTTTGTGAGAATATCACTTAATATTTATTTGAAAAGGAATCAAGCACGAATAAAATTGCTGCTTATATTGAGAATGATTCCGAATAATTATAGATTATTAATACATTATGATTTAAAATATTTCATTCAACAAATAATAAATATAATTTGAAAATATGACAAATATATATATATATAACAGTAAAAAAATTAATAAATGTGAAATATATATATGTATAGAGTTTAATTGCCCGTGATCTAATTGCCGTGTGATCCAGAAACAAGCCTGCCGACTTTTGGTCGTCACAGCCTATAAGCAGGCATTTAGGCTCATAGGTTACACCTTGAATGTGATAATAAACAAATATGATAACAAACAAATTTCAAAAAGATACGTTGAAGATGATAATGCGTGATAAGATTACACCGATAGAACTCCAAATTGCAGCATATTCCGGTGTATGGATTAGCAAAATCAAAAATAATTGCTTTTAAGAAACCAAGCATTTTTTTCTAAGGCCTGGAAAGTATGAACTGAAGATTAGTAACGAACAATGACAAGCTATCAAACACCACTTTTAAATCAAGTTTAGAATAAAATATAAAATACAAATAACAAAACAGTGAGACTCAGAAGCAGGCATAAATACAAGCAATTAAGACGGCACTAGTCATACTAATTATCAAGCTCGCCTTGTATAATAGCCTTATCACCCGTAAAAAATTTTAGATCATTGGGGTATAGATGTTACTTAACTTCAATTTCAAATACCATTGACACGCTTATTGAATGTAAGTGGGTTAAGTATCCTACCTTGAAATATATCCCACGTTTACAAATATAACTTCAAATTATAACCTTCCATACACAGCAATTTCTATTAGATAAGTATAATAACAGCCCATTTACAGTTTGTTAAACTGTAAAAAATATCATTATTAAAACTTGCGTGATAAAATTGAGCTGGGGCTGAGACTACAATACAACACACGATCCTTGGAATTGTTGACTTGCTGTGTATTTCTGTAGGCGCATCACCCAAGAACATATAATATTTTATGGGTAATTGCCTCAGCAACTAAACCAATCTTTTTCCCAAAAAAATATTTCATTTAAAATAATATATAAAATAAATGAAAGTACGCAATTTTTTCCGATCTGCAAATTCCTCCTTTATTTGCCAATAATAGATTTTTTAATGTTTTAACATTTTAACGACATAATGATCAATGATCTGAAGAATCTTTTCTGCCCATCAAATAAGATTCTTTTTTTTTTATAAAGAGAAGTAGCACTTCAGGCAACAATGCCTATTTAGTCAAGTACCGTGCTACATTGTTTAGCAAAGGGATAGAGAAGAGATGCGACAGGTGGTGAAAGTAGAAGGATAGTAACGGAAATTAACTGTCGGTGGGGCTGCTCAGTGATGACAGTCAATTTTTATTTTTAGTGGAATCGAACCCACAACCCCCAGTCGTGCAAGCTAGCACAGTACCTATTAGCCTACAGGGGCACCTAAGAGAAATGCCAGTGTTTAGTTTTTTTTTAATGGACACTTGTGTCAGTTTTTTCCTTTAATTTACCAAAAAGTGATAAACAATAGTTATTGTCCATCTATTAATACTTTGAAGTACTAACTCCTAATATCAATTTGTAAAAAGTAAATAAAAAAAAAATGAGTTCAATCTACATTAGTTTTAAATTTATTTCCAAAAATTTACTTAAAAATATTTAGCTACACTGGCTGTTGTGTAATATATATTTGTATTTCTGCCAAATACTTAATGTTATACTAGTAATATTTGAATAAACAATTTCACCCATAAATTGACTAGAATGGTTGAGAAAACCTTTTGGCTATAATTTTTTTTTTACTTATTTTAAGTTAAAATGTAGAAAAGTAGATATTGCATTTATATTTCTTAAATTGAAAGATATTTCGTTATACACAAATAATGAAAGAGTGTGAGCAACAATATTTATTATAAATTCGTATGAGTATGAAGTTTTATCTCCATGTGTGGGAGTATAACAGTGAAATCATTTATCTTTTATATCTCTTAAAGCAAATCCAGATACTTAAATGAAATTAAAAATTTTTGTAATTGTATCATCATATAGAGTCATCACTTTTAAGTTTTATTATATTTTCAAAGTAAAAAAAGCATAAAGAATATAGTACGCACAAAATTCTTTAATTTTTTAAAAATTTATAAAATTGCAATCTTTTAGAAATATAACTAAAGAATAAGCTTGTCTTTGAAATTTCTTAAGTAACTTTAAAGCATTTACTGCTTGTTGCTTAAATGAGAAAGTATGTATAAATAATTCCAAAGGATATAGAAGTTCAGTTTTTGATCCTACTGTAACCTTATTCACATCTCTTTTCACAAAAATAAAATTATATTTTATTATTATTTGTGCTTGAATAAGTTTCCCAAATAGCAATTGTACACTTGATCGAGTTTTACCATCCTTCACATAATCACAAACATTAGATTGGCATTCATAAAAATCGTCTTTTAGTTCATATATATTTCTATTCTTATGTGCAAAGTGTGTGATATTGAATAAACTAGTTACGTATGTTCATGAAAACACACACAAAGTTAATAAACTGCAAATGAACGATTTCCGTTATATAAATGAGATACATTCAAGAAATCATTTTTAGTTTAATATATATATATTTTTATACTACTTTCATTAATATTCTATATATATAAAGGTTATGTTCGTATGTTGAAGATATATGTGGTCGTCAATTTTATGTGCTCAATAGAATAGCTAATTTATGGTTTAGAAGTAAATTCTATCAATATCTTATAATTTATAAAACCAATCATTAATGAAATTTTTGTTCCGAATTAAGCTTCTGATATTTAACGTAATAGCAAAATCTAGATATCACATTAATTATCTAAGATCCACCATATTTAAAACTAATGTTGAACAGTCTATGTTTATTAATATTAGTTTTTATGCTCCACAAAAAATTATTATTATTATGATTACTATTGTTATAAAAAATAAATCAAATAATCCATGTCATGCTTGTGTAGTATCATACTTGAACCAATTAGAAGTACAATATGATTGAATTATATTAGAACGGAAAAAATTATTCTTGTACTCTGGTAATATAAAATAGCAACGCCTTCACAAAATATAATGATTACGGAATATGTAATTACATGGCTTTAGCGCAAATAGAAAATGGCTTCTGTAGGTGAAGCAGAAGTTTTCAAAGAGAAAAACAATTGTTGGATTATGGCGATAAATTGCTTTAAAGGTGGCCAGTATGTTGTAAAAGCGGACAAGATAGTTGAAGCACCTAAATAATAAAAGCAGAAATAATTTCGGTTGGCTGATCAATTTTTCCACATTAAGAAACTCGAATAACTTTTTGCAAAGTTTATTTAATTTATTTTTTAGTAATTTATTTAAAAAATAATACATTTTTATTTTTGAATGTAATTAAATTCAAATGCCCTCCACCCTCGGTCACACATGTTCGACATCTTATCAAAAAGTTATTCATTAGTGCCTGGAGTATTGCAGCGGGAATTGCCTCAATTACCGTTCGAATGGATTGCTTAATATCATCCAAATTTGTTAGGTTTTTTTTTGTAAACAGAGTTGAAAGCGAGTCTCTTTCGGCGTAATTCTGGAAAGAAAAATTCTTGTAACATCTTTAAGTAACGGTCTCCATTGACCGTAACAGTAAGACGGGTTTCTTCGAAAAAGTAAGGCCCGACAATGAACCTTGAAGAAACTGAATACCGCGAAGTGAATGTAATTACATCTGATGGAGTATCTGTGGGTTAGAATTACTCCATATTCGACAATTTTGTTTGTTAACATTGCCGTTTATATCAAAATGAGCCTTGTCAGACATGAAAGTGCAGTACAAGACGTTTTCATTCTCTGATGCCATTTGAATGAACTTCTCACAAAATTCCAAGCGAATTGGGAAGTCTCTTGGGTTCAGTTTGTTTGTTAATTGAATCCTATATGGAAATAAGTTTAAATCTTGGTGAAAAATTGTTAAGCTCCTTGTCGAAACTCGAGGATTGGGTTATATGACAGCAACGATAGTTTCCTGCGTCCGAACTAAGGGATCTCGATGATAAGGCGCTCTTACGAATGTGCCACGCTCAGCAAAATTCTTCACGAGCCTCATTATAGTCCATCTGTTAATAGGAGTGCCACCAAGCGTGTGCCTATATTCTCTCTTTGGACGGAAACTACGGACTCTAAAGCTTAAAAGCGTTGCACTTTCCAAATTCTTGATACGTTGTGTCCCAATTCTCCATTTTAATTAAATTTAAAGATCAATCTATAAAATAAAATAAGAATGGAACTGGTTGGTTATACAGAAAATAAGTTGCGTTTTTTTTTTGTTTTGGTAACACCTTTCATCAGCCACCCTGTATAATAATAACAATAACTGGACGTCAAGTGAATAATTCTTTTGAATAGTTGTCAAAAAACAAAAAAATTTGAGAGACATTAAATATTTTTCTGAGTATATTTTTATTTACATTTTCAATAAATACCTTTTTTCTTTTTTTAGGTCTTTTTTTATATATTTTTTCTTTTCAATATTTCGCTTTCCTTTGGAAAGCTTCTTCTTTTTTTTTATTTTTAAAATATTTAAAAATTTTATAGAAAAATTATTAATTTCTTATATAAAATTACACAACTTCTTCTGTACATCTTAAGCTAATTATTTTCTGGCATACCTTTTTTTTAAAACTTAAATTAATGTAATAGAATATGCAAAGTAAGGGTAACATGTAGTTAAAAGCCAATACAGAACAGAACATTAATTTTTTTTACATTTTTGACTCGTAATGATAATGACGTTGCATATAAAATAAGGAGTTAAATAATTTTAATAAACTTGTTATTTTCTAGATACACATCCACTACAAGCACACAAAAATACACTCAAACAATTTTATTATATGATAATAAACACTTTATTATTATTTTGTCAAGGTTATCTCTTCTATCACTTGATTCTTGATTCCACTATCTCTCTCTCCCACTGTCTGTTTCTTCTTTAACTATTTCAATTGTTGCTTTGTGCCTTGAGAAATTTTGTATTTAGGTTACTTCAAGTAATTTGACATTAAAATTTTAATACGAGCATAACACCGTGATTAACGCGAACGTGACAGATTTTGTTCCATAAATGAAAAAAAAAACAAATAAATACAAAGTAAATTAAAAAATAATATATAATTTTATTATATATAAATAATACATAATTTAAATATTTAAGTAGATAATTAAGGATTTTAAGAGGTGCTCGCCGAATTAAAACATAACATAGTTTTTTATTTACATAAAGAGCCTAATAAAATATACATATGCTATGTATAGGAAATTAAAGATGACACTAACCCTACAGTTTTAGTTTTTGCGCATCACACCAGAGATCATGCATAATCATACACAAAATGCAACACCAATTTTAAACTGTTTGGTGTAAATTTTCGATTTAAATCATTATTCAACCATTCGAAAATCTATCTAAAATTTAACTATTTTATCTATCATTTATGGCCTAACGTTTATTGCTTCCAACATCAATAATGACTTTACGAATGCAAGAACTAATTTTTAAATAAAATAAGAAAAAAATTATCTTATTGCAATTTAATTCTCATTTAAACTAAATTTTTATTTATTAATGAAAAATTTTGTTTAAATTTGAAGTTTTTGCTAATGCTGCATTTAATGTTTCAATACCAGTAAAAAGCATATAAATAGTAAATTTGATATTAAGTTGCTTGAATTTATTGACGATTTTATGACAGTTTACACTGAAAGAAATGACGACAATATAGTAAATTTTACTAAAAATTTTAATAGTAATTTTAATCACAGTAATCAATAAAATTAAAAAGAAATAACAATACCATTAAAAAGTTATCATTTAGTGAGTTTTTAGTAATGAGTAATATTTTATTGGTAATGCAAATTTACTTAAGTTAACAATACAAATTAACGGATTTCTGAAAAATAATTGAGAAATCCCTATTCATTTGTTTCTTACTAAAAAATACCTGAGACCAATCAAACAGCCAACATAGATGCTCAGGGCTATTAACTGGGACACTAAAGCAACTATCCTGTGGTTGAGAATCTATTTGTTCTGGGGCCTGATTCTGAGAGTCGATAGCGTTCGAAATTATAGTCGTACAATCGAAATTTCGTGCTTTTGGTATTCTGTCAGTCGATATCGCTTAAAGTGTATCGGAATTACGTATTCTATGAGTCGATAGCTATCTATCTAAAGAACGTGAGCCTTCGCTATTTTGCTCGATAGCAAATAAGCCATCGCAAAACGTTTAGCGCCAACAAAAAAACCCAAAAACAGAAATAAAACCTAAATAATGTTTTAAAATACACCAGAAATCGCATAAAAAAGGATTTATAAACAATAAGATTTAAATTTTTTTCATCATATTTTAATAAATGGCACATAAATATGTTAATAACAAAAGCATAAAATCACACAGTTTTAACAAGGTATTTTTGTTTTTGTTTTTAAGAACAAATCAAGAAAATTTTTTAATTGAATTTTTGGGGGTACGCTTGTTGAAATTACTCCGTTGACTTGTATTTTGTTTAGAACATAATTGAAGGCTTCTTTCGTTAGTCGGAATCGCTTTACAAATCTGTAAAAAAGAGAGAATCAAAATTTTTATTAAGATATAATATTTTAACTTACTCTGAGTATGCCAATATTAAGGGATCACTTTTTATGCGGATTTGTATTCTAATGCGTGTTAAATTACACTCTTCTTAAACCGAAGAAGAGAAAAAACAAAATTGTATCCATTAGTCAATTGCTGTTTATTTTTAAAAATTTTGCATATAATTATTTTCTATTTTTCACGAAACATATGTTTCTTGCTTATGTTAATTTACAGTGTGGGTAAATTTTTTCTTGCTTCCGTTTTACAGCACTAAAACACAAAACGATTCGTTACGTTTCGACTCATAGAATTAGAAAATTGCGAACTATCGGAATTAATTGCGACACGCAATTATTTCGCTATCGACTCTCAGAATCAGGCCCCTGACTGAAGAAATGTTTCCTTTTGCATTTTACAGATCTGGTTATCATAAGCGCTAAAATTCCTGTATCTTTTATTAGAGATGTTTTTTAAAAAGCTCCATTATGATGGAAATTACGACTACGTATAATGAAAAAGTTGTTTATATATACACATATATATATATATATATATATATATATATATATATATATATATATATATATATATATATATATATATCCTAATTTATACTGCATACTGCTTGTTGCATTAAATTAAATGTTGAGAAAACTTTTCAATTTAAAAAACTGATTAATGACCCAAAAATGTGATTTTAATTACTTTCAGATGGAGAGTAAAAGAAGCAGCATATATCACAGTAAAATTTTATTTCAACTGTTATTAATTAGAGAGATCCTTTCTGCTTAAATAAAAGATTCCAAACAACCCTCATGACAAGCAACAAAATGTACACAGACACAACACGAATCAATCGTTATAAAATTATTTCGAAATTTTTAAGAATAACAAAACAAGTTTAAGATATTTTATGCATTCACAAAATATTTATTAACTAAAATAATCATTAAAAAAAATTCCTAAATATTTTTAAAAATATTTTACCAGCAGAAAATGAGTGTCCTAGACCGTTAACAAACCAACATAATTTATATTGATTTATGGATCCTTCTTAATATGTCTACAAGTCATTTTTTTAAGCTTAGTATTTATTATGTCGAAAAGTCAATGTTTAAAGGAAAAATAAATCACAAGGAATCAGTTGTAAATTATAATTTTATGTTATTGTCTTAAGCAGGCGAATTAAAATGTCTTTGGAAACAAGAAGCACAACTGAAACATGTTGTGTGCGTTACATTGTGGTCTGTTGAGTGAATTTTCATTAACTTCAGTTTTTTTCCTTGTTTTTGTGTGCATTGCTGTGTCGTTAAGAATATTTTTGGTGAATAGTTACCGCAAAGGCAACACAAACAAAGTACAATAAAAGATGCGAAAAGAGAATGGTATTAATGGAAACTGTTTCATTGGCCTTTAAAATAAAAGCTCCTAATAAGTTTGGGACGGCCGAAAATGCATGTTTAACTGGAAGACTTTGGAATATTATTATTAAATATTAAAGACTATCATTACAAAACTTTCAGTTTAAAAAACTAATTTAATCGTTTTTTATTGTTATCAAATGATATTTAAGTTTAATTTTAAAAATTGTTCTGTGTTATATTCAATAACATTATTTTTCATTATTACCTTGAACAATTTTAAGATGTTTTATGAATAAAATAATTTATTTTTTTAGCATCCAGCTTTAAGAATCAATAACAAGCTAAATATTATATTAATTGTTTCAAATTTTAACAATTCTCTATTTAATATAACTAACTCCTTTTGATAAAAAAAAAATAAAGTTGTTGAATTTTGTCCATTCACGTGTTTTAATATTTTTCATATATAAAAACAAAAAAAAATTTGTGGGCAAAGATTAAGTTGACTACTTCCATTTAAAATGGCACCATACTCTAAATCTGTGGTTTTGAAAACCCTGGAACATATCACTGGTTACTCAGAATATTTCAAAATTTTGGAAAATGTTAGGCAACATAAATTACAGGGCATCACTTATAAAATTGAATTCTCTAATTCACACAAATTTTCATCCTTTGTCTTCCTCAACTAATTGAGGAGTTTATAAGTTAAACAGTTAACTAATTATATATGCATTATTCCACAAAATTACATCGAAAATATGTGTAAACAATATTTGTTCGAATTTTTGTAAAATCTTTCTCATTGTTAATCGTATAAATATGTATATAATAAACACAAAAATCAATGATTAATATGCTATTGTAAAATGAAAATTTATTTAAAAAATGAAAATTTATTTATTTTAAAATTTATTAATGTCTTTTATAAAAAAAATTCACACTTTTATTATAATATATTTTTATATTGTTACGTTTATACCTTTTCTAAATGTTTTGATATTACTAAGTTCTTTATTACAAAATAAATAACACCCGATTTTAGAGTTTTCATATTAATTAAAAGTTTATTTAGTTTAACTACACACAAAGTAAGATTTGTAAGTTGACACTACAGAACAATTTACTAAACAGATTTATGTTTTAACTAACTAACTAACCACTTAGATGCTGCCTTTTATATTTGTCCGCTAAAGGTCTAGAAAAATGAAGAATTTTCTACTTCCTTTGTATCACATTTTGTTGCTGTAATGTTATTCATTCAATGTATAGGCGCCAGTTGATCTATGTGTATTTTTGTTTTGGTCTTTATGCTGTTAAAATTCCTTCATAGAATTTATTTTAAGATAGTTGTTGTTGTCTTACATGTATAAGTTTTCTTAAAAAACTACGCAGTTAGAAAACAGCATGCCATGAAAGTCCATACCACGCGTTCTACGCGCACACGCTTTGTATGCGTTTGATACTTTTTATACGTTCTACACTTTTCAAACTTCAAGTTACATGCAACGCTTTTTATACGCCAAGTTTTTTGTTATGAACAGCTGTGGTGTAAATAATTTTATCTAATAAAAAATTTTTTGCAAAAATGAAAACTGAATTTGAAATTTTTCAAGATTTTTATAGAATTTCTTGAATTTGTGCATATGATATTTTTTGTAATGAGGACCTATAGAAAACTTCAAGAGAAAACAAGACGCTTTTGGGAGCGTTCCTTGTTTTTGGAAAGGAAAGTGAGTGGTTTTTTTGCAGCAACGTTTGAAAAATTAAAATAACAGAAATGATACGTCAAAAACAGCTGACATAGAAAAGTAGAAAGTAAACCTGTTTCATGTGTTCTATGCGTCATAAGCATTCTATGCGATGTGCTATGTAACTAGTCACATACAATAACACTAATTCTACTTTTTTGACAGACGCGTATAAAGCGTGTACGCGTAGAACGCATGGTATGGACTTTCAGCTTTAACGTTATACGGGCCTTCCATGAGACCTTCCATGGGAAAATGTAGAATTATTGAAATATACATGTACATAACTTATGAAAGTTAGATATTCCTTGTTTCGAAACATTTGCATAATTAACTTATATTTTTATATATGCGATCTTTTTATAAGGAATTTAATTAGTCTCGAATAATGTAAATTATTATTACAACACTATTTCTTATATAGTATGAATTGGCTTATTCCCGCATATTTTGAGTCTTCTTTCCTCTTTTATATGTAGATGAACCAAATACAAATGCAGGAACTTCTATAGTAGTTTTATGAAATATTTATTATGGTTCAGTTTTCAAGAATTTTATTCATAGTATTGCAGCCAAAAGATACATTTATCCTCTGTATATCTTTCTTTTCTAGTTGCTAACTCTTCTAACGATTTTGTTGAAATAAAACATTTGTTTTATGAATAATTATCTTGCTCTTAACAGATTTTTCTGTTTTTCATTTCTATCATTCCTAAGTTACGGTCATACGGTATAAAGGATCATTCTAAGTTATAAGTAACTTAAAATAAATTATACTATTTCCTGGGCACCATAAAAACTGTCGCTACGTCTCGTACACACATCTTCTAAAGAAACAGCAAGTTTAGCATACGAAAGCGAAAAACTCAGTTTTGGATACTTTTTATTTGGGCCACCTTTATAGTTATAGTCAAACATTTTTGATTAAATTACGTTATTTGTATTATTTTTTTAACTTTAGCCGTTCTTAAAAAATAAAATCGTAAAAATTTAAACTTTATTTATTTACAAAACTTTTATAAATAATTTAAAAATATATAAATGTGTAAAAGTAAATTTTTAAAAATTTTTGTTTATTCAAAAATTTGATAGAATAATAAATTTTTTGTTAATTGCATTCCCAGCGGTAAGGGCGCAAAAATAAATTTATCTTATGGTAACACGCAGGGTTTGCAACATCGGCGTATGTATAAATTGATTTCTCCGTTATTCGTAGTATCCTTGAACTTTATTTAAGATATAAAATTCACTTCATCATCAGCAAAGACAAAAAGAAAAGCAAGTTGAATCCTTAAAATACTTTGGATGCTGCAAAAGTATACAGTAGCATTCAGGTTCGAACAGACAAGCAAAGAGGAAAAGACGCACAGATATTTTATTCTCAAAGCAAGGTTTTTCTTTCCTATCTTTTCAGGATGTTAACAACAGCAGTTGTTTAAGTTAAAAGCTGTAATAACATAACACAAAACCAACAGTAAAATACGTAAAATTATTGCAACTTTGTTATTTTAAATGCTTTCATTGTTATTTTTCCTTTTAAGTTCTCTTGTGTCATTGCGGTTATTTCATTTCAAAACTCTTAACCCTTCTGCCAGCCATAAAAATACTCTTCAAAATATTTTTCCATTTGTTATTCTGTTTGAAAATAAAAAGAAACTAAATAACATTTAATTATTTTGTTTGCTCTTAAATAATATTAAAAATAAATAAAATATATGGCGAACAAAAATTAACGCTTTTCTAAATTAACTTAAAAAATAAAAAAATATCATTATAAGAGTTTTTAATACCAAGAACCACAGAAGTTAGAGTGTGTTTACTTTATTTTCCTTTTCTTTATAGTATAGTATCCTTCTTCAACTTTGAGAGAAAAAAACAAACATTTGTTATCATTGTTGTAGCTGTTTAAACAGGATTATACTGCCGCACTTCCTTTTAAATGACGTATATAAGTACACTTAAGAAAATTTGTGTAATTAAATTATAACAAAAGTTTAGTGATAAATTATTAATTATATAATCAATAACAAAAAAATTCTTAGAAACTTTTTCGAAAATATATTCAATAAAAATATGAAAGTAAAAGTTTGCAATTTGGAAAAAGAATATAATTTTTTTAAGTGCATAAATCTATCTATTAAATAGCTACGAGGATAATATTTGGCCACTAATCTTTTAAAAGTTCTTTGTTCAGGTAAATAACAATAAATAAACTTGTCTTGGGTTTTAAGTTTCCTGTTGAAAAGATGGCAAATGTGCCAGCCATTGTTTAGTTTTGTTGGACGGATGCTAACAAAAACTATGACATTCACTTACGGACAACTTCATGTTGCACTTACACATCTTGCAACTTGATTACACGAACGTAAATTAAATGTAGGAAAATAATTTCCAAGCTTGCCCTGTGGTACATTAATAAAATTGAAATTAAGAGTTTAAGAGAAGAAAAATACAATAAAAACATGATAGACATTTTGTTATTTTACAACAAGCACAACGCCTTACAGAAGTTGTAAGTTTTTAATTAAAAAGAAACTACCGCGTATTTTGCATACGGTTTTTGAATAGTGGCGTATTTATTTTAAGAACCTTGTTCGTTTAGGGTAAATATGTAAAGAATATATGGCATAAAATCAAAAATTAACAAACAGGTTAAGTTACTAATTAATCAAAGCGACTACCTTTGTGTGCAAAAGTCGTCTCCGTAATTATTTTTTCTATTGAAAAAATTTTTAAAAATATTTTTTATTTAATTAAGTAAAGCAAAAGGTAAATAATTTCACTTGGAAATCTCTCCGATTTCTGGTATTTCAACTAAAAAATTCTTACTTTCAGGGAAACTTAAAATATTAAACACGCAATAAAATTTTTTTGTAAAGCATTTGAGTGAATACTGTTATGCGTGATAAGATTTACGTCAGTACCTAGCTGTGTAAGCCATAACCTGACTGTGGATCATACCACTGTGAGTGAATTTTAGCGTCACCTATGCCCCAGGAAGCCTTCGAAGATGTCTATTCTGCAGTCACTCCTGGTCGGAAATCCGAGAGCTCGGAGCAGGCCGCAGCCCTCACTTCTTGCTGAAGAGTTGGAGACTATGAAACTCCTGGTCCAGAACACATACAAGCTTAATAATATTTCACAACCACAAGCATGCTCACTGAAGCAGGACTATTCATTGTGTTCATTGTGAATGAGCCGACCTACACAACTCAAATGAAGGCCGTGAAACCACAACAACCACGATGCTTCCGAAGTGTCAACCTCAATAATCAATCGGAGAACATATAAAAGGCTAAAAAGCCAAAAAGCTGAACTCTGGGGCTTTACTGGAAATAAAGTGGTGTTGTCCAGTTGGCTCCTGCTAGTCTTTTAGGGGACTGGGCTCCCTTTTACTCCCGGTGACACATGTAATGACGGTGAGATTCCATCAAAATATATCAATGTGCCCCCGGGAAGTAGTGAATACTGTTATCATTGCTTTCAGTGAAAACCGTTGTTACCGGCTGTTTGCTTGGTATGATCGACGAGAGTTTTCGATGCGATGACGTCACTATCAAGCCGGGTTTCATACTCTTCAGACAGTTTTCACCGTAAGGAATGACGATAGTATTTCATTTACTGGGGAAACAAATCCAAACAACTTAATACCAATTTGCGTAAAGTTTGGTACGTATGTGTCTGCAATCGATTAGTGTAAAGAAATAAAAAAATTCAATATTTTAATTAAATTTTAGTTAAAAATCTGGGTACATAAAAATATTCGAGCATCAATGATAAAACTTTTGAAAATAATAACAGACTAAATTAAAGATTTCGCTAAACCAAAGTAAACTGATTCCACTTTTTAGCAATTATCTCAGTTTATCAAAAAAAAAAAAACGATGTTTTAAAAAACTTTTATTTTTCAAATCCCAGGAACCTGGTTAAGATAGCTTTAAAAAAATGCGACATCTTGTACTCAACACTGAAAAACTTGTAAATAGCTTTTGAGCTGTAGAAAAATGTTTAATCTAATAAAAAGTCCGAAAAAGCGACTAGCTTCACAAAAATATACATTTTTGATGTCCGACACTTTGTGATCCGCTACCGCCATAGGAAACGCCTTTAATATGTTGCAAGCTTGAAGTATATACATAATAAGTTAAACTATTTCTAATTATAATTATGTGTTAAGAAGATTGATGGAATTATTCATGTAGAGACATTCATCACAAGTCTATCATATGTTTGGCAGATCTGGCAGCACTATTATCATTGAATCACATTTTAGAATTTTTTCTTAAATGTACTTAAGTCAAAACAACGCAAGTTTACTACGAAAATTGTGTTTCAGTTATAGAACTCAACCGCTGTACTATATATCAGCAAAATGACTGTTCGATAATCAGATGTTGCACAGTTTCAATACCACTTATTCGCTGAGTAATTGGAATCCAAAACATACAAAGTACAGTACATATCAGATCACTCATTAAGAGAATAAAAGTTTACAAAAGTTTATTCACTGCCTTATCTCTACATAATCTTTGGCTCAATGTGCATTTGATGTAAGAAAATCCCACGGCAAATTATTTTACCATCGCTACTTTCACAAAATATCACTGAAGACACGCTTCATGATAGAGAAGGTCACTTGGAGTAAAGTTCAGTTAATAAAAGAAATATTTCACGAACGCATTATTTCTGAAATGCTTCGTTCAATTTTAAATTTAACGTTGAAGTGTATCTTGTAGGATATTAATTTACTTTTAGGACCCTCATGTTTTGAGAATTATTCTTTTTAATTATGCTCAAAAGTCGTCCGTAATAATGGGCCATTGTATATTGGCTAAAGAAAACTTTAATATTTTAATAAAAGAATTTTTTTTTATAAGCAATTTTATTTCGTGCATGATTCCATTAAATAAATATTTCATGATATTCTCACAAAATATTTATTACAAATATTTTTATTAAAAAATAAACATCTTATGATATTCTCATAAAACATTTATTCAAATAAAAATAAAAATATTTGAAATGTATTATAATGGGGGAGAGCACATCCATATTGCAATTTCACTATTGCTCAAATAGCTCATCAGTGAATTTTACCTCAATATTGTATAGAAAAACCTAAGAGTCTTATATCCAAAGCCAAACTGATTGTATGAGAATTTTTTCATAAAATCAGCATAGCATAGACAGCAAGACTCAAAGACACTTCCATACAAACACTACAAAACATTTCAAAACAACAAAAAACATTGTTTATTTTCAATCATTTTTACATAAGGGTTTCCATTGGAAACCATTCATATGTAATTTGAAAATTCCAGAAAATAAAAAATATTTGTGAATTATTTTACAAAATTCTAAAAAAGCAACGGGCAAATGCAATGGAAATAATTATAGATTACGATTTTTTTTTTACTTTTTAGTTTTGCATTCAATGAAACAATGTTAGTATATTTTCTTATCTAATTTAATTAATGTTTACTTTTTGCTATCTATTATTGATAATTTTTAGAACTAACAAGTAAAAACTAGTTATATTTTCATAAGGTCAACGATATTTAATCAAATTCAATACTTTAAACAGCTTTAAACATTTGATTGCGTGCAAAAAATTCATTACATAATTGCAGTTCATTTATTGAGTTTTCTGTTACTAAGAATCTGCTTCTTACTTCTCTAAAAAAATATGATAAATGTGTTTTTGAATCGGTTAATTACTCATTCGATAGTGTGGTGGCGTAAATGTATTAGTCAATAAATCTGATTGTATGCCAAGTGGAAAATTATGTATGGGAAATCCGTTAGATATTGAACAAGTTATGAGGTTTATTGTATACAAAAAGCTTTTAAGTCAATGAAAGAGCGCAGTTGCGATAGCCAGGTTATATTAGTCAATAGCATATCTGGTCATCAGGTTAGATTCAACCTATGCATCTGATAAGAGTGTTTATGCACCTTCAAAATTTACCGTAATAACTATAGCGGAAATTTATCGTCAAGAGATCAAAACATAAGCACTAAAGTGATAGTAACTATAAGATATTTCTTATGCGTTATACAGTTTAAATAATTTTATTGTTTAATGAAAACAGGAATAATACCTCAATGCATGAAGCATATGTTGGCTGCGCTTTTTAAACAACAAACCATATCACAAGGCATTACTATACCTCATATCCAATTCATGATAATTAGATCAGTTGGGGAAATTTACTAAAGCATAATCTTTTTAATTATTAATAATAAGTTTTTTCAAGTAGTTAAAATTCCCTTACATGTATTATAGCTAAAGTTAAAATAAAAGCATTTAAGTTACGCATAGAATAAAATGGAAATTAATTAAAAACGTATACAGGCCCGTCTGAGGGTCTAGGATGCCCTTAAAGCAAACTTTTCACTCCCATATTTCTTTCCATATATATCTTAAACTAGTATATTTAAGTTAACAACTTTTAACCCAAAAACCTTTTTTACTTTAAATCTTGCAGATAGCTATTCTCCTTTTGAAACACTGCCAATGACATTTACTATAATGTGAGAAGTAGGATTTTATTTAATTAATAATATATTTATTTATAGGATTATGAATATGTTATTTTAACTTAAACTTTATATATTTATTTCTTCTATTAGTTTTAGTTTTCTCTGAAGATATTAATAGATCATTAACACTCTTCTTTAAAACATTTATTTGGCAATGATACACAAAAAGAAATAATTAAGTGCAATAGGCTTATTAATGAAGAATACGTTTACGTGTAATCCATATGATTGTAAAGAATTAACAGTTATTTCCAATGAACAAAACAAACAAAAATAAACATCAAACATAAAACACAGATACTAAAGAATATTGTCTGTCTTCAACGACTATCTCAAAGTGTGTTTTTTCAACATTTCGCCATATACAATAAATACACATGTCATGTACTCAAATGTCACTATGATTTTAGATACTTCATAATATGTGCACTACAGTAAGGCTGAATCAAAATAATGTAGAAACATTAACGGCTTGCTCTGTTGATACAACGAATAAAAGGAATTTAGCAGACAAATAGCATATCTAGTCATCAGGTTAAGTTTTGATAAGACATTCGCTAGACCTTTTTATACTTTTTTTTTTTTATTTTTCGGTCATACTTTTGACATAATTGCGCATTAACTACAATACTGAGTTGTTTTTGACAGGCTTACTGATTAAACTGGCACAGTGGTAAAAGCGAAAAAAATAACGATTTTTAAAAATTCGAACTACAAAATTTGGTCTTTTTACAAATAAGCTCAATAAACGAATCAACCGAGTGATATTTCGACATCGCAAACAAAGGTTTCCGCACCAGCATAAAAAGGGTTTTACATCTGTGTACAGATTCGTTAAATTCACTGAGGCTGTTATTATTAAATGAGACTATTGACTCTTTGCGGACGTTATTTAATATTATTGTTGTATATTATATTGCTGCCACAATATACAACTTGTTTAACTTGTTCAACTTGTTGTCTGCAACTGAAGGACAAACAAGCTTGGAATATTAATAGACTTACGTGTTTACGCTAAGGGTACGAAAATCTAAAAACACAAATTTTTCTCTGTCGATTATTTAAACTTGATTTTGTAAAATATTTTTGTTAAAATTTCATTTTACCGACCGCACATATCGGGGTCCTTGGCAGCTCTATATATACAGAAAATAAATGATTATAAATTATTTTTATATATCTTAATTGAGTGCAACTGAGTTTTCTTGAGACTTTAACGGTCTCATGTCATCTCTAACATTTTGTTTTAATATATTGTTACACAGATGTTTAATTTAAGTTTGAAAAGAAAGTAATTACAAGTAAATTAAATGACCTATTGTGTCTGTTATAAACTGCTTATTATAATTTGATTATTATTATAATGATTATTAAAAAATTTGAGGAAAGAAGCTAAACAACAGAAAACAAAATCAGCTAACACTAAACAAAAACCAAACACACAGCCAAACAGGCGCCTACACTGAATGATGATAACAGCAACAATATGTCATGATGTTAAAGTAGAATATTTAGTATATGCAATAACCGCTTAAAACAAATATATAAACACCACCTGCTAGCAATAAAGTTGAGTTCAATTTGAGAAATCATTGATTAAAGACGTGAAGACAATAAAGCATATTTTAAACTTTAAAAAGGTAGAGTTGCCATTTTGTATTTTTGTGTGTATTTAATGAATAAATCGCGTACTTTAATTTTATTTAGAAACTCTAAAATGTTGTGTAATTATTTTGCTCTTTTATTAATACTTGGTGTATTATTAAAAGCAATAAACGTAACAATATGGGTTAAGTGTAACAATCTCTTCACTGCTTGCTGTAATAAATTGAAAAAAAAAGAATGTTTGAAAACAAAATTAAAGATATTTTGCATTATATTCAACTTTATTGATCATTTTCGCTTCCAATTTTATTATTCATTTTTAAATATGAACTAATTTTTAACGGTTTTTTAACTAATTTAACGATTTTATTTATTTCTTTCGATATTTCGCTTGAAAAGCTTCTTCAGAAAAAAAAATAATTTCCTGAAGAAGCTTTCCACAGGAAAGCGAAATATCGAAAGACAAAAGTAAAATCGTTATATTATTTAAAAGACCGTTAAAAGATTAGTTCATATTTAATTAAATTAAAAAAGGTCGAATAAAAATAAAAGTATTATTCATTTTTAAAATAACATTGTTGATGATCTACTTTGCATACGAGCGAATTTGAGTTATTGATTATAGTTTATTTCATTCATTTTAACAAAGCTACAAAATGAATATTGGCATAATTTAGAGAAACTTACCGGCTGGAGCCCCGCACATTTATAAGCGGAGGATATCTAAATTTTAAATAGTTGAGAGTCGATGAGCCAATAGGCCTGCTAGTTAAAGTTTTAGAACATGTTTAAAGCAAGAGTTGTTGGGAATTTTGCCCATTAAAAATAATTCACCTAAATCGCGTAGAAATATTTTTAGTTTTTAGCTTTACAATTCACGAAAACAGATCTAGGAAACATTCATTTTAAAATTAATTTTCAATTTATAATTTTTTGCTTTTAAAGGATTTCCCTCAAATAATAAGAACTGTGCAACTTAAACAGATTCCACCATATCCAAACATAATAATACATTCGTAATTCGTTCATACATGCCATACATGTCCGTACAGCATATAAATGTCTATGTATATTTAAAAGGTTTACCAAGATTAACTTCATTAGAAACATTGAAATAATTTCCTTTAATACTCTTTAGAAATTCATACCAAAGTTAATATTTTCTAAAACAACTTTGATCAAAAGCTTAAACAATAAAACCCAAATGATACAAAAGAATATCACTGCTATTGTTATGTTATGGCTTAGTCTGTCTTCTTAATAAAAGAAAGGACAAGATGTGTTATTTGCTTTGAGGTCTTTGTTCATAATTATTTTTAGTACTAAAGTGGATCATAGTAATAATCTGCACACAGTTTCAATTAATAAGAACATTTGTTACGCACAAATGTAATAAAAAAATTATACATGGTGGCAGACAACTATGAAAATTATGTAGAAATTTTATTTTTACAAAAATTTGGAAAGAAATATAAAAATAACCATAAACATATATAACTATCTTAATTATAATTTTACAAAACAAATTAAAATTACCTACAAAATTAAAATTTATAACTATAATCTAAAACAAAAAGTTACTATTTGCCCCGAAAATCTAAAAATTCGCTTGAAGATTTAGAATTTCGGCAATAAAATAGAAGCATAAAATTCAATATAAAATTAGAAAAAAAGAATAAAATTTCGCTCAAAAATTTCGCAAAAAATTTAATCTAAACAAAGCAAGTATAAATCTCCTTAATTTAACTAAATAGAAGAGAATTGATTAAATAAAAGTAACAAATTTAATATTCGGGTTCAAAGTCTTTTTGAATAAAGATTTTTTCTTTTTAACAATTATTTTTTAAGAGAAAGGCTTCTATATAAAGTTCTATTTCGACAGCAAGAAAAATTAATTTGGTTATTTTTATAAATTGAAGAAACTTTTCCGTGTTGACCACAATATATCATTTTTTCCATCATTTCTACGTTTGTAAAATATTAGACGATTCTAAGTGAGAAAAAATAACCAAATTTATAAAATAACTATGTGGAAGTAGATTGTTTTACGTTTTTCCTTCTAAGAAACGTTTTGTTATATTAAGTTCTTTTATTGCAAAATGATAGCACAGCATTTTAGAGTTTTCAATTAAATTAAACAATTTATTTACTTTTAATACACACAAAATAAACACGATGGTAACTTTGTTGTCTTTGTTCACTAATAACTCAACTTGAATTAAATTATTTTCCTCACAAGTGGTGTTAATATAGATGGTTTAAGAGGTTCTCGCATATACAAGAATATTTTACTGTAACATCACGCCATATTGTTGTTATACTCATTTTATGTAGGCACCTGCTTGGCTGTGTATTTTGTTTCTGTTCTGTGTTAGTTGTATTTGTTTTCTGTTGTTTAGCTTTCTTCGTGGATTTTCTTAAAACATTGTTATTTCTTAGAAAACCCAATTTATAAAATAGACAATAGGTCATTTCGTTAATTTTTTACTGATAATTATTTTCTTTCAAAACTTAAAGAAATCATCTTTCTAACAATATATTTATGAACATCATTTTTTTCATAAAAAACTTAAAACCCTAAAATTTATACACAATAACCAACTCGTATGATAATTATGATTAATGGATATACTTATGTAACAATTAACTAAGAACAATTCTTACACTTAAAATATGATATTAAATGCTAGTTCGAAGATACTTAGGACTGCATATTTAATTTAAAAATGGAGTAATCATTGCAACTGCTTCGTTATTCTTCAGCCAAATTTGAAATATATCTCCATGAATTTCCACACTTTACGCAGCAAGAGTATTATTATATTGATGACTGTTTAAATTTCCTTTGTTGGAAAATAAACAGTCACCAATATAAAAAATTTTTAAATTTAAAATTAAATTTTAAAACTTATTGAACTCCACTGGGCCATTTAAGAACAAAAACAAAAATTTGTTTGAATTTACTTACTAAATGTTAGCAAAACTAAGTTATTCAATAGTCTTTATTTTCTAAAAGGGAGATTAAGTATGCGACATCTTTTTAGTCTTTCCGTTTCATCAGTTGCATTCAAAAGATTAATGGCAAGCAGCTTTGAATGATTACTCCACCTTTCTAAATATATGTCACAAAATATTTTTAAATTCCTGTTTAACTGTTGGAATACTAAAATGGCGATATATATTTTTATTACTTATATGGCTAGTATTTGTTCTCGGGATTTTAGACTGATATCTTTGAAGAATTTCAATATTTGAATTGCTAGCTGTTTTCCAAAGGGTTATTCCGAAAACTTTTATGTAATATTATTTTGTTCTCCATTGTCAATGTAGCTTTCAGCCCTAAAAGCCAATACATTTTTTCCAATTTATTATTAACATGACGTTTTCTCTCACCTTCTATCTAGGTTAAGACCTACATCCCTTGATCCCTTCAATAATGCTGATGGACAGTAATTTTTTCGAAGTGTGAATGTTACTTGAGCAAACTTTTCCGTGGTGACCACAATATTCCATTTGTTCAATATTCCTCCTCTAGGTTTGTAAAATATTAGACGTTTCTAAGTGAGAATTTTGCAAAACCATTATAGCACTGTCAACGGCATATATTGCTATAGTTGTATGATTTGTTGTTGGAATGTCGGACGTAAAAAGTGTATATAGTACTGACTCCAAACAAGTGTATATAGTATATAGTACTGACTTTCTTGTGTAACGCCAAATTGAATCCATCCAAATGCAGAAGTTTTACTGTTGACTCTAACGATTAATTTTATTTCATCTAAACAGAACTTTAGTATGACATAAAATGGAGCTGCCAACATAATTTTCAATTTTAAATACCAGAATAGAATTCGATATTCTACCAAAAGCTTGTTGTATATCAATGAACAGTGCTATGCAATATTTTTTTCGTTCCATTTCTTTAGAAATAACGTCCACAATACGGTGACACTCTTCTGCTCTACCGTACCCAAACTGTTGGTCTGGAACTATGTTTTGTATTTGCAAAAGAAGTATCACTCTTTTGAGTAGTAACTATATTGGCAATACGTTCTAAGATATTATGCACACTATTATTAAGTGTTTCGATTTATTTTGTTCAGAAATCATTATTATTTCTGCATACTTTCATTGAGATAGCAAATAACATAACCGTAATATAAATTTACGAAAACATAACAAATTTTGCAATAGTTTTAGATATATAAAAATGTTAAGTAAAAACAAGCAAACTAAATTTAAGTTTCTCAAAATATATAACAAAATTTATACATATGTGGAAATTTTATTACAGAAATTTAGAGTATGTCATGCAATTTGCATTAAAAGCTGCAATCTCAATTATCGTAAAAAATAAACACTAAAGAAATTCTACTGACCTAAAAACAAATTGAGAATTTTTGATTTCACACAAGAAAAACAAAATTTAAACAAACATAAATTTCAAGAAAAAATAAATATTCAAGTTAGAAGAGGAAGGTATTATTGGGAAATCATGCGATAACATTAAAACAAATATTATTTCTATGTTACTATTTTCTTTGTATATATGTATTTATGGCAAATTTAAGCCAGTGCACAGAGGACTGCTGAAAAAACACCAAATCTATGATGACAGACAAAATCTATTATTGCTCATGTTTAAGACTTTTTCATAACACGATACATATTTTTGCTATGGAAATAAAAATAGAAAGCATATAGATAATATTTTTTGAAAATTTCTGAACCAAAATCCAAAAGTTGGACATGCCAGTACTGTAGATAAATATAGACCAATATCCGTGCTCTCTACTATTGATAAAATTTTTGAGAAGATATTGTATGATAGGCTTTTATTGTATTTAGAACAAAACAATATGCTTTATAGCTATCAATTTGGATTTAGGACGGGCATTGGTACGCAGGATGCGTCATAAGGTATATCTGCAAAGGCTTGGATGAAGGCTACAGTGGAGTTGCAGGAATGTTTTTTGATTTTTCAAGGGCCTTCGATCTTGTGGATCATGATATAATAATAGAAAAGTTAGGTTCTTATGGTATTCAAGGTAGGGAGCTTTTATTGTTTAAGAACTATTTTATAAACAGGAAGCAGCGGGTTCAGATTGGACAGTGTAAAAGTTTTATTGGCACTGTTGAATGTGGTGTACCACAAGGAAGTGGACTTGATCCCTTATTGTTTTCAATTTATATTAATGTAATAAAAAATTTGGGTCTTGATGGCCAGCTACACATGTTTGCTGATGACATATACTTGTTTTACCCCTATAAATTTGATTTAAAACACATAGATTTAAAAACACATATTGAAAGAGATGCAGCATTAATTGCAGAGTTTGCTCGCTTAAATCGCTTATTAATAAATTCTAATAAAACCAAATTGGTTCGTTTCAGACCTCATTCGGCGAGTATGAACCAACATTTTTCTGTATATGTTGATGGTACATCTATATGGGAGACTAATTCTATAAAGTATCTAGGGGTTACACTACAAAGCAATCTTAGTTGGGATCTGCATATTACTGATATCAAAAGTAAAATATCTCCAGCCATTGGGATTTTATATAAGTTTAAAAATAAATTAAATGAGAAGGCAAAGTTAATGATATATAATGGATTAATACAACCACATTTAAATTACATGGCATGTGTATATGCATTCAACAAGAATAATACGTGTCAAAAATCTCTACAACGTTTGCAGCATAAAGCACTAAAAATAGTATATAATTTACCATGAACTTATCCTACAGTATCGCTATATAAAGAAATTAGTAGATCGGTACTACCATTATATGGGTTACATATGTATCAAGTTTTAATGTATGTTTTTAAAAGCATACTTAACGTAACAGAACCCACAATTTCATTTTTACAAAAACAATTATCAATGTTTAAACTATAGTGTAAGAATTATTTACATAATATAGTTGAAACGCATCTTCTGTAATTAATTTTTTCTTTTATTTTATTATTTTATTTTTTATGCAATTATAAAATGATTTAAGTACATACTATACATTTAGTTGCCAAGTTGCCTCAAAAATGCCTTTATGGCGCTGAGGTCATAATGTAATTGATTTAATATTGTATGCAAATTTTTTTTAGAAAATAAAATAAAAAAAAAGATATAAACATGTTAATTTTTTGATTTTTTTGGGGTTTTGTGTTTTAAAAGTCTACTAAAGAAATTCGGCTACAAAATTTGATTATGCTCATACAAATTGAATTCCAAAAAATTTTAGAATAGCAATAAAGTTTCTTCTAAAAAATTCTCAAATTATGATGAAATATTACATTTTTCTAATTAACTGAATAATATATACATAATATAATATAATATAACATAACATAATATAATATAACATAACATAATATAATATAATATAATATAATATAATATAATATAATATAATATAATATAATATAATATAATATAATATAATATAATATAATATAATATAATATAATATAATATAATATAATATAATATAATATAATATAATATAATATAATATAATATAATATAATATAATATAATATAATATAATATAATATAATATAATATAATATAATATAATACAATATAATATAATATAATATAATATAATATAATATAATATAGTATAGTATAATATAATATAATATAATATAATATAATATAATATAATATAATATAATATAATAAATATAATATAATATAATATAGAATTTAAAATAAATAGACAACTGCATGCTTACTTAATTAAAGCTCATGTGAGGTTCATTGCATTAAATTGATATTTTTAAAAATATATACAAATAAAAAAATAACTACATCTAATATATTAACACTGCGATATTTCAACTACATACTCATGTAAAAATGAATTATAAATTTGTATAATTCATTGATTAAATTACAAAAAAAAAACTATAACACCGAAAACAGTCGGTGGGTGGTGGAAGTGAGTACATAGTCGTTACCATATTGGAAAAATGGATGATTCACATTAAACTAATTTAAAATATAAAATTATTATATGAAATTACGTGCCTTCTGTAGTTCCCTCTAGAATAAAAATTACGATAACGATGACTATAAAAATCAATGTTGGTTTCAAGTAAGAAAAATAAATTAAGCGCATCAACAGGGTTCTAACCCTGACTTAATTTTGAAAATTGTTTTTTTCATTGTTGTTAATTGTATAATTATTGCACAGTTTGCGCTGTTCTATCTAATAGTTATCGCAATAACAAAAATATAAAATAATCAAAGTGTTTTAGTTTATTAATTAATTGTGTTTATTATCATTTATTACACATGTTTGTCCCTGTTTCAATTAATTGAAACGTTGCGTGTGTATGTGCAAAAAGTAGGATGACGGGTCTGTACAATTTGCTAATCTTTTTAAGCGTTACATTTTTTTTTCTTTTGCATGGCAGTGTGATCACCACAATTTAGTAGGTTTCTGAACTTTATCGCACAAATTTTATTATTTCATATTTTTTTTTTTACTTATCCAAATTAGACAGTTGAAAAAAACTTACTTTTTCTACAGATATACAATTTTTGACAAATTTAAAGATGGCTTTCAATTAACGTCAAAATATAGCGCTTTTGTTTCATAAAATTAAATTTTCTGGTTTGTTTTTTGCTTTGATTAAACGAAAATTTACAGAAAAATTATTTGATAGAAAAGTTAAAATAATACAAACAACAAATTATTTGATAACTTTGTAATTAAAACATTTCGCCAACTGGTTTAATAGTCATTTCATGGATCTGAACATGTGGTGGAGTGGAGATGGCAAACACCACACCTTGAGAGATGTCCTCAGATTTCAACAATGTATCACCAAGAATTGATCTTGCACTGTCTGGTATAATTTCAGTATCAACAGCACCAGGACTTATGCTCTATTAAATCACAATAGTAATAATAATTAAACTTTAATTTAATTTATTTTCTTCTTTCGAATTTATTTTTTTCCTTACCGTAACTTTAACCTTAGTGCCCAAACCAAAAAATTCTTGTCTATATATTTCCGTTATGGCGGTAATAGCGAATTTACTAGGTGAATAAATATTAGTTTGTGGTATAACTTTGCTAGGTGATATAACTTTATGACCAACTATACTATTAATTAATATAACATGGCCATCAAAATTGCGTTCCTTCATAGATTTAAAAGCACGTTGGGTACAGTACACGACACCCATAACATTTGTTTGTAAAACCTTTTCAATATTATCAATGTTACCGGTAGATAATAAGCCACTTATCATGCAACCAGCATTATTTACTAAAATATCCACACCACCAAATTTTGCAATGATTTTATCGAAAGCTTCATTAACCGATTTTAACTCAGAAACGTCACATTTGATAGCAGTTAATTTTGATTGTAATTTCGTTGGCAGATGTTGTTTAATTTCCTCGATACGTTCTAAACGCCTGGCAAGACCAACAACTTGCAAACCATTTATGACGAGATCTCTTACAATGGCAGCACCAATGCCTGAACTGGCTCCTGTTACTACAGCTACCTTATTTTGCCAACGTTCCATTGTGTTTTTATAATTTTTTCTAATTTAATTACAAATTTGTGCAAAGTGTACTTTATACCTTGACGTTTTAAAAAACACTATTCGATTTATTGAAGCTTTTATTTATAGTGATTTGATTAACTGCCAGTCACAGTGACCCCCCAACAAATTAAAATTAATTTCATATTTTTAGCTAGTAACTTAATTAGCTGAGTACTTAAATTTTATTTAAAAATGAAATAACTTGTTTTGCACTTCAGCCGTTATAATTTGTTTATTTTCATTATCTAAAGATAAGAAATAGTTTAAAATAGAATTGTATTTGTTGCAAAATTTTATATTTAATAAATTTCTATATTTATTTTTTATATTTTTTATTTATATTTTTTATTAATACCTTATTTACGCCAAACTTGCATAAAAAAATACAGGCAGATATTTTCTTATTGTTCTATATAATTATTAAAAAGAGATATAATCAAAAGCAAAGCAGTTAATATATAATATGCAAATTTAAAAATATTCTTTAGAAACAATTCGTTTTTCTAGCACCACTTAAACTGGGCTTTTGCCCATAAAACTTGCATCTGGGCACATTTTGGAAATAAGTAAAAAACAAAAACTGTTTAGGTATTAGATCATAACAAAATTAGAAAATAGTTCGCATTCGAGGAAGTGCTAATATATTTAGCAGACAAAACTTTTTATACAGCTTTTATTTATAAGAAAAATATTTTTAAAAATGAAAGCCGCATTAAGTATTTTTTTTATAAATAAAGGCTTTTTGGTGTAAAAAGCAAATACGCTTTTAACCGATCACTCCTTTTAGAAATTGTTAAACATTTTTACAGTTTTAAAGCCCTTACGACCCACTGTGTGCTGCACTTTTTCTTTGTAATATTTTTGTTGAATAATAATGATAAACAAAAAATTTTAATATTTGTTATTTATATACCAGTATATAAGTGTGTTATTCTAATAATGAATTCGTAATTTTATGCGTCTCTTTCAAACTATTTAATAAGCATTTATTAATCACCAGATGATTGATAGGTGCTACCCTAACAAAGCTAAGTATTAGTATGGTCAACTATTCAACATTAGTAAATTTAATAATTAAAGTTAATTTAATTAGTTTTTATTTATTTAATTTTTCAAGTTGAATTTGTTTACTGCAAAATGAGATTTATATTAAAAATACATATTTACAAAAAACTCCAAAGCTAGAAACTGATATGGAAAACATTATATTATTTATATATATATGAAAATATAAATTTCCCTATAGTTATTATATTTTTCTAAGACTGCATCAAATAAAATTTACTATTTTTTTACATTGAAAAAAAAATTTGACATTTATTTTTTAAAATTACATATTTTAAATTCGGCTACAAAACTTCATTTTATAAATATAAATTTTTTTAATAAATATGTTTTTCCAAAAAAAATTTTTTTTTCCTGAAGAAGCTTTCCAGAGGAAAGCGAAATATTGAAAAGAGAAAAAAATATATAAAAAAAGATCTTAAAAAAGAAAAAACATATTTATTAAAGATAAAAAAGATCGTTTAAAAACTATAAAAATTATAAATTTTTTTATAAGGTTCTTCTAAAAAAAACTCTTTAATCGTGATGAAAACTAATTTAAAAAAAATGGACAATTACATGCTTACTTAATTAAAACTCATGTGAGGTTCATTGTGTTCAATTGATATTTTTAATAAATAAAAAATAATTATATCTAATATTTTAAAACTTATAATCCAACTACATACTAATTTAAAAATGACATTAATTTTCAATTAGGATGAAATCAAAAAAAAACTATAAAATCGAAAAAAATCGGTGGGTGGTGAAGGTGTACACGAAGTCATTAACACATTGGGAAAATAGATGATTCAAACAAAGCTGGTGTAAATGTAAAATATCAAAATATTAAATTATTTTAAATTCTCGTATTCGACTTTGCAAAATATAAGCTTCAATAGAATTTTTTAATATTGTTACGAAGATTTTTTGTTTAAAAAGTTTTTCTCTAGAAAAAGTTAAACTTTTTCTAGAGAAAAATTCAATCAGTTATAATTTTTCTAGAGAGAAATTCAATCAGTTATAACTTTTCTAGAGAAAAATTCAATCAGTTCAAATTTTTTAAGAGAAAAATTCAGTCAGCTATAATTTTTCTAGAGAAAAATTCAATCAGTTAAAACTTTTCTAGGGAAAAATTCTAGAGAAAAATTCAATCAGTTAAATTTATTCTAGAGAAAAATTCTAGAGAAAAATTTAATCAGTTAAAATTTTTCTAGAGAAAAATTCAATCAGTTATAATTTTTCTAGAGAAAAATTTAATCAGTTAAATTTTTTCTAGAGAAAAATTCTAGAGAAAAATTCAATCAGTTAAAATTTTTCTGGAGAAAAATTCATTCAGTTAAAATTTTTCTAGAGAAAAATTCAATCAGTTATAATTTTTCTAGAGAAAAGTTCTAGAGAAAAATTCAATCAGTTAAAATTTTTTTAGAGAATAATTCTTGAGAAAAATTGAATCAGTTATAATTATTCTAGAGAAAATTTCCATAAGTTTAAATTTTTTAGAGAAAAATTCAAACAGTTAAAATTTTTCTAGAGAAAAATTCAATCAATTAAAATTTTTTTTAAAGAAAAATTCAATCAGTTAAAATTTTTTCATAAATTTCTTCAGAAAAATTTTTTCCAAAAATATATCAGTCATGAATTTTGTAAAAAATTTATTTACAATCAGAATTTTAGTATAATAATGTTTCATAGGTAAAAATTTCTTTGTAAAAAATTTATTAGTAATAATTTTTATGTAGAAAATTTTCATCAGCCATTCTTTCTATAAAAAACTTGATTGGTCATATTTTTTTATAAAGAAACTTCAATAGTCATAACTTTTCTTAAAAAAAAATTGATATAAAAAATTTCCAGTTTTAATTTTTCTATAAAAAATTTTCAGTTTTAATTTTTCTATAAAAAATTTCCAGTCTTAATTTTTCTATAGAAAATTTCGCAATTTTTCTATAGAAAATTCGTTAGTCATAAATTTTCTATATCAAATTTCGTTAGTCATAATTTTTCTATAAAAAATTTGCTCCAGTACTTTTTTAAAAGGTACTTTTTAGGTGTAAAACTTTGTAAGCCGATTTTTATAATTAGATTTTTATTTTTGAATATGCCATTTAAGATGTTCTGTATTATAAAAATTAGAGATACCCTGTTTTACAAAGTACTTTTTTAAAATTATCTTTTATAAAATGTATATTTTTATTTTAAATAGTTTTTTAAAGGCAGTTTTAAAAATATACTTATTTAAGGAATATGAGTATTTTTACCTATTTTGCTTAAATATGGTTTTTGCAAAGAGGGCTTCATAAAATGTTCTTATTTATATGGAACGTTTTACCAAAAGTACTTATTTTAAAAGTAAAAAAAGTGAATAAAATGACCTATTACATCTTTTACATACTGCGTAGTTTTCTTAGAAATTTAATGTACACAAAACAACAACAATATGACTATTAAAACTACCAGGAGAGAGGCTAAACAACAGATAAAAAACAAACACAAAATATATGCCAACAACAATATGGGATGATGTTAAAATAGAATATTCTTGTATATGCAAGAACCGCTTAAAACTGATACATTAGCACCATCTGCTGGCAATGGAATTAATTCAAGTTTAAACAATGCTGACTAAAGATACAAAAATTTTACAGTAGTAAAGTTACCATCGTGTTTATTCTGTGTATATTTACAGTGAATAAATCGTGTAATTTAATTGAAACTTCTAAAGTGTTTTGCTATTATTTTGTTATAAAAGGAGTCAACAGAACAACACGTTTATTAAAGGAATAAATCTAACAATATATAACAAATCACCTCTTTATCTATAAATGCAAAAAATCACAAAAAATAATGACAATAAACAATAAATAAATATACCTAGCAACGGCTGTATCATGTCTATATAAAATTATAAGACCCTTCCTGAATATTTGCAATACCTGCAACTAAATAAATAGAAATAAAATAAAATAATATAAAATAACTGGTGAAGTATCTTATTGACGTTTTAATATTCATTACGGTTCAGTTGAAAAGACGAAGTTCAATTCCACAATAACAGTTTTTTAGTGCTACAAAAATTTTAGTTTAGTGTCAAAATACACTGCTAATTATGGAAATATGTTCATTACTTTCATAGTTTAAAGGGTAAAATTAACTCAAAATTCTAATTCGGATGTAACTACTAAAACTAAATACAAAACAAAAATAAATATAAAATAGCAGTCAGTAGTCATTACAATTTGATGAATAATGCATTTTATCTCTTGATATATGCTTTCCAGAGCGACTTAATTTTTTAATATATATTTAGAACAAACTGTCTTTTACAAATTCTTTATAAAAAGTGCAATGTTTGTTCTTTTGTTTATAAGATGGTATCGAATATTCCAAAATAATAGCCTGTTCAAAAGGAAAGACGTGTAAGTTTATATCTTCTAGAAAGTTTTCCATTTAAAAAATCTTAAATTATCGCACGAAGAAAAGTGCAAATTGTAATTTCATATTCATATTCATCAAAATCACACACAAGTCAAAAATGTTTAAAAGTTAGCCTCTTATAGCAACAACTCGTAATTTATAAATTATGCATGAGTTGGAAAATTAGTAAAACGATAACTTCTAAAACATTAATGAAATAGGAACTTTATTTGTAGCTATCAAGTCCATCAGGTCTATTTAATCCATGCATGTACTACTAGGTACTTTTACATAAAAACATCCCTTTTACTCTTTTTTTTGGCTTACACTGCCTACTTTACGCAAGTCTTAATACAATAGATTAAGAAGAAAGTGCTAAGAAAATTACAAAGTACTAAATGCAACTTTGGTGCTTAATTAAAAGAGTACAAAATTTGGCACTAAAAGTGCTGAAAGACCAAAACACGTTGAAAGTGTGAAATGATTACACATGTATTTTAAAAAAAGAAAAAATTAGAAGAGAATTTTTCTTTGTTTAAGACCGATGCACAGTGGTTTGAAAACCTTTTTTTGTTTTGTCAAGCTATCTTAATGAAATTTCACAAAGGCTAAGTAGAGGTATATCTGACTTAACTTACGGAGGATAGCTCCTCTAAGGGCTTCTTAAATTTGCTCATGTTGAAATTATTTAAAAAAAAAATAAATAACTTGTTTTTTTTTTGAAAAAGAGAAGTAGCACTTCAGGCAACAATGCCTATTTAGTCAAGAACCGTGCTACATTCTTTAGGAAAGGGATAGAGAATAGATGAAACAGGTGGTGAAAGTAGAAGGATAGTAACGGAAATAAACTGCCATATATAAGACAGCACAGCGACCAGTGACTATGCCTTCATCGCTGAGCAGCCTTACCGACAGTCAATTTTTATTTTTGTAGTGAAAAAACCCTAGTCTTCGTTGGAAATCGAACCCACAACCCCACAACTACTTTATATATAAAGTGTTAATTCATTGCATTAATCTGCCATATTAGAAATTAATTAATATAGGCAATTCATTATATCTATGTTCAGCATAGATATAACTTTATAACTTTAAGTTGTGCATCGGTGTTAAACATTATCTACATTGATCTACATTAAAATGTAAATTGATAAAAAAATTCTCATCTAATTTTTATCTCTTCTAAAATATATCGTGAGAAGTTTCAAAATAACGTAATCCATTAAACTTAAATGTAGGTATCTCCGCGTCACACCCATGCTTTTCACAGTTTCAACGTGTTGTGATGGTATTTCAGCACTTTTAGTACCAAATTTTATACTTTTTTTATTAAACATCAAACTTGCATTTAGCACTTCGTAATTTTCTTAGCATTTTTCCTCAATGCTTAGAAGTAAATATTCATTTAATACGGAATTATTTCCAACAAATAGTGAGTGACGTATTTTTGTAATTATTCTCATACATGTATGTATGTGTGTGTTTGTGCGCTGAGCTGAGTAAAGAGAGCAGATGCATATGCATTTGTAAAATGGCATAAAATTAATAGAGATTTATTTACTCATCAAAATAATATTAATTACAATGTTAATAAATAAATGACTTTCAAGAGAGAATAATGCCAAAAATTATAATAAGAGCTTACGATGAATTAAAAGATGTTTCTAAGCAGTAAGGGATGAGTAGATACCATAAAAGTGAGAGTTAGCAAACTTGAAACTACTTTAGAAAAGATTTTTTTACATTGACGCCGGAAGCATGCCTAGTGAAATTGAAATGAAGAGCAGGTTGATGCAAACCATATTTACGACACTTTTATTATTTAAAATTTAGCATATGAAAAATAATATAGCATCCTACCATATTGGATTATGTTACCGTATCCTGCTAAAAGTTAGAGGCCATCTAACGCCAAACACTATCAAACGACAACAGCCAACAGCGCCTAAGATTTTAGATAACCTATAGCCATTAGAAAACGCTCTCTGGGAGTTCAAGACTTTTGAACTTGTTAAAATTACACAGAAATGTTTAACTAGTGACGGCTGGGTACAACAATTAATCAAGACTACAGACAACACCAGCATGTTGTATCCTGGAAATGAGTTTATCATTCACAAAATTAAAGCTAAAATATTTGTTAATAAAGGCTCTTTCGTACTGCTTGCTCGACGCTGTCACTTGTTAGTCGTATTTTTCTTGTCTAAAAACTTTAGCAAAAACAATCATCAATTGCTTAATCTAAGCTGAGATGTTCGATTTAGCACCTATAATCGCAAGCATATAAATATATCCATTGTTTTTTATTAAAAAATTATAATGCAAAAATGTTTAGCTTCATTAACAAAATTAGAAATAACAAAATAAGAAATTTCAAACATGAATTTCACATAATTAAAAAAAAATTTCTGTTTTTTTATTATTATTGAATTTAGCCTAAACAAGTTCTCCTAGCGGCTTAATGACCATTTCGTGAATTTGAACATGCGGTGGAGTTGAAATGGCATACAATACACCCGAAGCAATATCCTCTGGCTTAAGAATAGCGCCGTTTAATAACTTTTTAGCGCTATCATCCATAATATTTGTATCCACAAAACCAGGACTAATACTCTACAAAAACAAAAGCAAATAATAAAACAGAAAACCATTGTTATAAACTCTTATTTAGAGTATATTTTTTTGAAAGACTACTCACAGTTACTTTAATTTTTGTATTCAAACCATTGAATTCTTGCCTATAGATTTCTGTTATGGCTGTTATTGCAAATTTACTGGCCGAATAAATGTTAAAATTTGGTGGGCCGCCACCAAAACCACCAATAACTTTATGACCAGCTATACTATTAATTAGCACAACGTGACCGTTAAAGTTACGTTGTTTCATTGATTTGAAAGCTTGTTGAGTACAATAGACGACACCCATGACATTTGTTTGCAGGACTTGTTCTACATCAGCCACATCCATGGTACACAATTGTCCAAGTTTATTGTTACCAGCATTATTGACTAAAATATCAATGCCGCCAAAGTGTGTTACAATTTTGTTGAATGCCTCATTTACCGATTGTAAATTGGAAACATCACATTTTAAGGCTGTTAGTTTTGCTTGCAAATTTGTGGGCAATTCCTTTCTAACATTCTCTACACGTTCAACACGTCTTGCTAAGCCAATAACTTGTAACCCATTATTGACGAGTTCTTTAACAATAGCAACTCCAATACCAGAACTGGCACCTGTTACCACAGCGATTTTATTTTGCCAACGTTGCATATTTATATTCTCTTTTTATATTTTATTTCCTTTTTTATGTTAATATTAAATTCAAATTCTAGATGTTTCTATTGTAGGAGAAATTTGTAAAAAAAATTTTTTTTTAAGTTTTGCGAGCACGTTTGTTTGGTTCGTTCAAAGGCTTAAACAGTACTGTTATAAATCAACTTGTGTAAAATTGTTTTAAAGTTTTAAGCTCATAATATTGAAATGTAAGAGTGAAACAAAAATGTTACATTATTAGATTTAATCTGCGTCTAAATGTTTTTTGTTTGTTTAATAGCGGAATTATTTCTCTTTCTTGTTGTTAAAAAACAAATAATTTCATTATTCCTTTATGCCTTCTATTTGCTAACAGGTATGTACTATGTATGTATTAATGTATAAAATAAATTACACAAGCCTACATTCAATATCAAGTATATAATTTAAATATAATTTATTAATACATAAAAATTTAGGCGCTTCCTAATAGATTTGTGAAAAATAAAATATTCAAGTATCGGACTTTAAATAGATAAAACTAAGATTTTATCAATTAGAATATAATAAGATGTCGGAGAAGTTATCTATGCCTTGACTTTTAACATAAGGGTTATTTACTTAACATTGCCATTTTAATTCCATTGTAAAGTATGTATATTAAACCAAATTTAAGGTAAAAATCTCAACCTTGAATGGTTCTTGGCCAATTAGACTACTTTGCCCATCATTATATTGTTACAGAATTTGAGCAGATTTTTATTTACGTTGTTTCTTAACGTTGTTATTATAGTCAATGTTACTTTGTTATTAAGTTTAAAGAGCTAGAATGTTTAACATTCTTTTTTAATTTCTACACCACCTCTTTCCAACCAAAAAAGGCATACATACATACATATGTATATTTGAAGGATCCTTAGAGTAGCTGCTAGAAACATTTACTATATAAATTAAATTAATAATTTTATGTTTATTCCTTTGAATAAATGTTTTGTTATATTAAGTTCTTTTATTGAAAAATAATAACACAGCACTTTAGAGTTTTAAATTAAATGACCTATTTGCTTTCAATACATGCAAAATAAACACGATGGCAACTTCACCACTGTAACGCCTAAAAGATACTTTATTCTTTTGTTGTCTATACTCCTTTCAACTTTAATTAATTTATGTGGGTATGATTTTACATCGACCCTCGTCAAATTTGGTTTGTGAACAAACCGGTTTCGCCGATTTGCCATCTTCAGTGTTCTCTTTAGTTAATTAATTTCATATGTCCAGCAAGTGGTGCTTATAAAGTTGTTTTAAGCAGTTCTCGTATATACCAGAATATTCTATTTTAACTTCACGCCATATTGTTGCTATTATTATCATTCAGTGTAGGTGCCGGGCTTGGCTATTTGTTTTGTTTTTATTCTGTGTTAGTTGTTTTTTTTTCTGTTATTTAGCTTATTTTGTGGAATTTCTTAAAAGCCTCTAGTTGTCTTGCGTGTGTATAAGATTTCTTAGAAAACTACGCAGTTTGTAAAACACACAATAAGTCATTTCGTTTACTCTTTTTACTGATAATTATTTTCTTTTCTTTTAAAACGTAAACAAATCATCTTCGTTACAATACCTATGAGAATTTTTCTATTAAAAAATCCAAGAAATTGGAATTTAACTTAAAAATCGAAACTTCAAACATATTTAATTTCATTCATCGTTGGTCACAGTTACTCGTTAATAGAAATTTCAAATTAATTTATAGTTATTAATAGAAACTGACATGCTAATAAAGTGTTCTATGTTAGTTGATTTATTTTCTGTTATTTAGCTTATTTCGTGGCATTTCTTAAAAGCATATTGTTGTCTTGTGTGTTTAAGATTTCTTAGAAAACTACGCAGTTTATAAAACACACAAAAGATCATTTCGTTTACTTTTTTTTTACTGATAATTATTTTCTTTGAAAACGTAAGGAATTTATCTTCGTAACAATAGTTACGAGAATTTTTCTATTGAAAAATTCAAGAAATTGAATTTAACTTTAAATATCAAAAATTCACCATAATATCACATTTTCACCAAAACTTTACTGAAAAAAATTTAATTTCATGCATCGTTGGTCACAGTTGTTTGCCCGTTAAAAAAAATTTCGAATTAATTTATATTTAATTAAAGAAACTGACATGTTAATAAAGTGGCTAAATTTGCTATAAATATTTGTTTTGCAGCATAGTGTAAGTCAAATACAATCGTTGAATAAATTATTTACTTTGTTTCAAAATTAGCATTAAAAAACCTAAAACTTTTAATATAAAATTTAATTGCTATCTAGATTTCAATCCAATTCAGTTGCAACGAATTTTGTATGACCACTATTGAATAAGTTATTTATAATAAACGGAGACTATAAACAAAGCCCGCCCCAGATAATCTTAGGTTATTGAATTGATTTTAACTGGTTTACCTGCAGCAAGCAGATTGTAATATTCAGCCTATTATGTCTATTTAATTCTAATTCTTCCCCTAATTACAGTTAAGAGAGAGAACAGAAGAAAGTTGAAAAAATCATTTATCAAAGTCATGTGTTAATTTTTGTTACAATATCACTTCTATCTGTTAAAGCAACAGTGTTGTATTGAAATTTTACTTAAAAAAACTTCATTATTCAAAAATAACAAATTAAACTTTAACAATCATTAGTACATAGCAAAATTCTAAAGATTGAAATGTGGTGAATGCTGTTTCAAGCTGTAGTATAAATAAATATTTCCATTTCACGTGTTGAAAACTTGTGACTTGCTGTTCTGTCTTATGCCATGCATTTTGCGACTCCACTGTAATTTATTTTTGTTTTTTATTATGTCGTTTAATTATATGGCCTAAACATGATATTTAAAAATAATACGTCAAGCTAAAAAATTATACAGATGGTTCATGTATATTCACTTCCAACATATCTTGACTTATAAATGAATGGTTTCGTGTTTTTGCTAATTAAATTATTTTTTATCAAAATATATAAAACAAACCTTAAAAGAGTTTAATTTAATGTTAATTATATACTATAATAATAATGTTAACTAAAACAATTTGCGTTGTTATTGTAGTTGTAATTATAAAAATTACATTGTAACAAAATTGAAAATTTTATTGTCAAGAACATATCAATTAAAAATCTTACGTCATTGAATTTTTTTAATGACTGATAATTTGTTTCTAGCGAATAAAAATAATGGGTGTTTAATATCGAATTTAAATAACTTACTAATGTAATACTTTTTCATAAAAATTAATAGATTTTTGCATTTATTTAAGCTTGATACAAATGAAAAATATAAATTAATTTAAAAAAAATTTAAAAAAATATTTTTAAAAAATTATTTATAATTTTTTGTACTAATTCATATATATTTAGTATATAATTTCTGCCAGTAATTAAAATAAATATAATGAAAAACTATTATTTTTCTGTCTTTAAATGGTATCTTATAATTTAAGTATCTTCTTACTATAAATGCTGTGAGATATATACATTAGCAAATGAGAGAGCACCATTTCGTTGCAATTTAATTTTTATTTTATTTAATTATTTATTTTCGACGTCCCACACACAAGTACAAGTACAAACAAAAATTTCAATCAAAAGTTTAGAAAAAAAAAATAACAAATCGAATAAAACCATAATTATCAAAATAAAAATATATATTAAAAATTACTTAACACTCACTTAAAAATTGACAAACTATATTTCTTTTGAACTGATGTGCATTACTAATGATTTGAGAGCTATGGGGAATCTCGTTCCAGAGTCGTTTGCATAAATATAGAATTGGAATTGAGATATGAGAGAGCTGCATCTAAAACAAATGAGGCTTTTATCTTTATTAAGGGTTGAAAAGTTCAATCGCTCATATAAATGCTCGGGTTAACGCGTGTATATAATTTTATGCATTATGATTGAAACCCTTACCTTGAAGTAGTCATCAAGACACATGCCATAAAGTTTATTAACACAAGAAGAAGCACGGTCATATCTTCTCAAACCATACATAACGAATAATATTATTGAAAGTCACATTAAGTTTAATTTTGCTAATACTATCGCAACTCGAAAAAAGTTCACATTCATATAGTAAAAGTGGCATCAAGTATGTCTTAGCGAGAAGTATGCAAATATTTAAGAAATTGCACGATGACTTTGCCAATGATTTCTTAATCTAGCAGATACAGATTTTTAACAACGTTTACCATTTCGATGGGTTGACTATTTAAGATTAAAACAGGAATACAATCAAGTTTCACTAAAAATCTTCTTGATAATCAAACATTTGGATTTAGTTAGATTTATCTCCAGGCCATTAGCAGCATTCTACAAAATTGATAATTTTTTTAATCGGATACCATTTAACAGCTGTGAAATTATAAACTTTGGCCCGATGTACTTTTATTCATACCCAAGCAACAAGGCTACTAAGATACTTTGTTAAAATTTCCGAGTTGAAAAGTTCCAGACATATTAATATTTATGTTGCAAAAGTCTCTATATTACCTGGCCATAATACATCAAGTAAAATTATGCATTTTATAGAGTTTATTTTTTAATTCAATTACATTAATTATGATCAAAATAGTAATGAACGTAAGAATCATATAGCGCCCTAAATACAAAAGGGTTACAACTCAAAAATTTCCAAAACTGACTTTTTTTTTTATAAATTAATTCAGAGTACACATCTGTAACTAACTGCAAAAATTTCTTTCACATCATTATCTTCTTTAACTGGAAAAATACAGTTAAGGCTATTTTTGTGTTAAGTGAGTTGTTTCGGCACGGTGAACTAAAGAGAATTAATTTGAGTTGCGAAAATTTTAGTATTTTGAGTTGTGACCCTTTTGTATTTAGGGTGCGGTATGCTGATCAACGATTTAATTTAAAAGAATGTTTTTTTATTTTATTTACTTTAAACTGCATTTAAAATGAAATATAAAATTTATAAAATGTGCCATTTTAAGGTTTTCATACCCACGGAAAATAATTAAAAATATCGTAAAGTGAGCACCAATCCGGGAGGATGGCATTTTATCAATATGATTTGTAACTTATTGTCATAAACATCAAATCTTCGAATAAACTTTTCACATTTTTTCATAACTTTATGATATGACATTACAATTTAGCCAACTATTACAAACTAATCATGAACATAAACACGCAGGACGAAAAGATAACTTATTTCTGCAACTTAACAAAATTGGTACTTTAAAAATTTATTATTTGATAAAAAAAATACAAATAAATTCAGATTACTATGACTACTTAACACTATTTCTATATTTATACTTAGTAAAGCTCTGCTGTCTAGCTTTTTAAGTGTTGGTCATTTACCTGCGCATACATTTCGTAATAAATGTCCTTCAATTAATGTAATGTTGAGCTATGCCTGTTCTCAACAGCCAGATACTTATTTACTTGACTTCTTTGCATTAAAACTGAAAGTAGTACTCGTTGTCATGTCATCTTGATTAATAGCCTTGAATATTGTGATTCTTTATTTTGCGGCGACATTAGAAAAAATTACTATAAATAGCTTAAGAAAGAATATTTACTCTTGAAACGAAAGCAGCAATTTGTTGCATTAAAACATAAAAATTAATGATGCTTAAGAATTAAAAAATTATTTCAATTTAAAGTCATTTAAATTTAAATTTATTTTTGTTTAAAAACAAAATTAAAAATAAACTTTATTATAAATTAAAATGTTATTAGAATGCAAAATAGCTATTCAGTTCTGAAACTATTTCTAATAAAATACAATTTAAAGAATTGGGTACAACATAAACGCTACGTAAATGAAATATTAAAACAACAATAAAAAATATGTGTATGAAATATAAAACAAAAGAAGCTTTAAGTGCTAACCGAAGTTTAGCTATTTTAGCTGCTAGAATAAATTTCTAAGTATAAAACCTAATTAATTAGAATATAATTCTTCTAAGTGAATATATGAATGTGTAAATTACAATATTAGATAGATACTTAGAATACTGACGAAGGTGGCTGCAACTAACAATTTTATTAACAATCAGCAATTAATCACAACTATTGGCGGACTTAAGTTTATGAAATTATAATAAATTAATTCGCAAAAATCAAATGAAAATTGTCGTGAAAAAAAAACTAAAGCACATTACAATTTATTCACATTTCAAGTGGAATGAAAGTTATAAGCAGGAAAAAATAACCAGGATAAAATTAAAAATCTAGCAGCCGTATGCTGGATTTAAAGTATACATTAGTTAATAAACTTTTTAAGCTAAAGGCTGGGGCACATAGAATCCGTCATCCGTCATACGTTGTATGTTTCAACTGACAAGTAAGTTGAAATACACTTTTCTTATCGGCGTTGTCACAATAAATACGTCCCGTCAACGCAAAGTACGAAAGTTGGCCAACTTTTAACTTTTGACGTACGTTGAGTACTTTGACATTTTTCATTTGCTTCTTCTTCTTTTTTTTTGTTTTCGCTCTATTGCAGTAAAATATTTTTAAAATAAATTATAAATAATAATAATAATAATAAATAATGGAATAAATAGTACAAATTACCATTAATAGAAAGTCTAAGATGTCATCTTACTCCATTTCAAATGTGCACTTTAATAAAACTTTGCTGCAAAAAAATATAAAATAAAATCAGCTGGATTTCTAATCCGTCAACAAAGTACTCATTGTGCCAACCTCATCCGTCGTTACTTTGACTTCAGTTGAATACGTCAAAGTATAACGCATGACGGATTCTATGTGCCCCGGCCTTAACACAAACATTCGTTAAAAAATGGTATGTAAAAACTGTAGTTTAACTAATGTATGCATTAGTAAAATTATTATTTTGATTCTGGCAATGCCACTGCTATCAGTTGTCACTTAATGATGTGGTTAATGATGTATAAAAATAAATATTATTTATCCGCGTAGTTAGAGCCATAAAAAAATATTTTTATTGTTTTCAATCAAATTAAATTTTTTTTTTGTTTTTTTTAATCTTTCTAATAAAAAATGACAGAAAAGGTTAATTTGCAAGGCTTACGAAGAACTTACAAAGAATTTGTTCATATTAAAAAACGATAACGATAGCGAGCTTTGTTTTGATTATATATACAACAATAAAACTTTTGTTTTAAATAATTAATAAAAATGGTATTTTTGTAAAGTATAAAATAAAAAAGATATAAAAATTTCTTATACTAAGTGGCATGTTATGTTTAAGTTTTTATTATTATTTGTATATTAAAATTTGTTTTTATTAAATTTTTGTAATAACAAAATACAACTGTCAATTGAGCCGTTTACTCTGAAAGTGACATAAGTCACAACTGGACAGTATCTTTTTGTTAAAAAATTTGTAATTAATAAGCTGAGAAATATTGAGATTTGTTCGAGAGAAGTATTCGTAATTAACCGTTTAACAAAAATATTTACTTTAAAGTGGGCATAAGTCACTGTACTCAGGAAATTAATTACGGAGCTTCGTGTGAAAAAAATGGAAACATATAATAAGTTTGGGTGAAGTATTGTTGTAATCATTGGACTTATTTTATATGTGCGAAAAAATAGTACAGTTTTCTGAATTATATTATAATGATCTCTAATATAGTACACATAATAACCATTATTTTATTGAAATTTCATACTTTTATTCTCAGGAAGTTGCTTCGTGTTGTATAAAACATCTCACCACTTAAAAGCATATTATTGCATATAGTGACTTATATACAGGACAAAATAGTAACAAAAAACTAGCATTAACTTTTGAAAATTGTTCAATCTTCAGAAAACGATATTGAAATTCTGGATCACAAATTTTTGAATCGGGCCATTCATACTTATCAAATGATGTGACTTTGGCCTTGAAAAAGATTGATTGTTTTATTAATTCCAAATAATTACTATAGCGTAATAGCCGCCTGTCCAAAAAAACCCTTCATAGTACACAACATGGAGCGAAAAGATTTAATTTCAAAACAATCATTAGAGAAATTTGTTTCAAAAACAGAAGCGATTTGGATACAATTTTGCCGTAATATTCCTTATAAAATGTTCTATAAAGTAACTTTATATAAAAACGATAAAACAAAGTGACTTATGACACTTTTAAAATAAACGGCTCAATTTATTGTAGATCTAAAGAAGGTTTTTTCCTACTTTAAACTTAATAAAGGTTTAACAAAGGCATTTTAGGCTAAAACCTTTTTTGAATACAACTTTAAGTAATTTTCTTAACAGCGGCAGTTAAAGCTGCTTAAGTTTTTAGGAATAGAAATGTCAAATTCTTTTCCGTGTTCCACAAATGGCGTGATAACAAGTCAATAAAAGTAATGTTAAATCTAGGAATCAAACAACAATAAAATTTTATTATGCTCATAGCATTCTGGCATGAATAGAAACAAATTTTTTTTTATGTTGAAGCTTGGTTTCTTACTCTAGATGTATTACGACTTTAAAGTTTAAAATGTCTGAAAAAGTTGTTAAACCCACAGAAATTTGTGTTTTATAAACGATTTTCGACAAGCTTTTAACTTTTAATGTTCGATAAGTTATCAATTTCTTGAATAATTCTCTTTGAAGTTCCATACTCGTCATAATTCTACATTTTTCGCTACTATGTCTATTCGTCTGTTCATCTGACACAGCTCTTTATCTCTGGAACCGCAAAAGGTAGATTCTTGGAATTATCACAGAAAATGTATGAATTGTTACTGTGTCGTGATATTGATAAAGATGATGTATTTTTTTTTAACTGTGACAAGTACAGGGTAGATATCCTAAAAATTTTAATAAAAATTTAAAATTAAAAAATAAATGTAAAACGTTAAGCGCATTCTTATAGTGGCATTATTTCAGCGTAAATGGTTTTAATTTTGCAACCGTAGGAGGCAGACATTTAAAATATATTTGTACGCTATAGGAATCAGTGTGAACAATAAAGTGACTGTGATTTTAAAGAATTTTTCTTTGTCTGCCTTTTAAAATCAAATCCGCAATACGCGGATTTATAGTTTGTAATGTAAGCGTGTTTTGAATTCTTGGTAATTTGTTAACTCTTACTTTATATTCGGCTACCATCTTTAAATGGCTATTTATGCGATGAATTATTCCTAAATTTATAAGGCAGCCCAGCAAGTGTTTTTCAAAGAGATGCGTGGTAAGATTTACGTTAGTACCTAGCTATGTAAGCCATAACCCGACGGTGGATCAAATCACTTTATGTGATATGTAGCGTCACACTCGCCCTAGGAAGCCATCGGATATCTCTATACTCTAGTCACTCCTAGTTGCAACTTCGAGAGCTTGGGGCAGTCCTTGCTGAAGAGTTGGAGACTATCCAACTTATTGTTCAGAACACATGGCAAGCATGCCCACTGGACCTGGATCATTCACCCTCTGTTAAAGTCAAAAGTGAATGATCCTGTAAAACCACAACCACAGCGATGCTGCCGAAGGGTTAACTTCAATAAGCAGTCAGAGAACAGCTAAAAGGCTAAAAAGCCAAAAAGCTGAACTTTGGGGCTTACCGATTCCTATGGAAATAACGTGGAGTTGTCCAGTTGGCTCCTGCTAGCCTTTAGGGACTGGGCTCCCTTTTACCTCCGAAGACACATGTAATGACGGTGAAATTCCGTCAAAACATATCAATGTGCCCCCAGGGGGGCTCCTCAAAAAAATCATCTACTTAGCTATTGGTTCTGTAAAAGCAGTTTAATGAGACAAAACTTCGAAATATGTAAACGTGTGCGAAGAAGAGCTGTCGCCATGGTTAAATTGCTTTTTTCCCGACAATAGTGTTAAAGATTTTATTAGACTGGATATTTAAACTAAAGAGAAAATACGGCTAAGCAGACCCAATTATGTATAATTTCTTCCATTCTTAGCAAATGGTAAAAAACAATTGTAAAAACTAAAAATTAGTTGCAAAATTTATTCTCAGCATAAAAATGGGGATATAAGGAAAAACCCTTAAAAAAATTTAAAAATCTCAAATCATATTTCTGTTATTCAATCTAAGCTAACTAAAAGGAACTAAATAAAATTATATACTGCTTCAAGGAAGAAAAGCATTTAACCACTACAAATACATTAAAGCCATTGATTTGGTCTAAAAACAAAATGTAAATAGTTTTTACTCATGATACTTTTGTAAAGAAATATTTCTCCAGCATTTAATTACATTAATTTCAACTTTCTACAATCACTTACATTAACTGCAAAGATTTTATAAATAGAGGTTACTTTTTCGTTACTTCTTTAGATTTAAAAATCTATTTTACAGGAGCAAAATACATAATACATCGTATCTTTTGGGATTAAGAAAGCTTCGTTATTTTAAAAGAAACTTTTTTTCAACTGCCAGATGTTTTTTAGTGTCCAATTATCGAATAAAGGTAAATGGTAAAAGAATTACAAAGTGTAGTATACTTACACTTATATTAAAAAGATAGTAATTTATAAATTTAAACAGATATACTATTTGCAAGGATATGTTGTTAGCCTGGATTTTTCTAATTTCTATTTCAGAAATGCGTTTTGATTTTACAAATTCTTAGAATTTAAATTAAAGTTTTCTATCGTTAAACTTTTCTGGTACATTTGAATTAATACTGCATTTCTATAAGACAAAAATTTGCTACTGTCAGAAATTATATATTCGAAGCTTTAAACAGACAACCATTTCATTCCGATCGAAACTACCAGAACACCGACTTTTATCCTTCATAGAGACGCTAAATTTACATTATTTGTCTCATTGTAGATGCACGTTTCTTCCCGACTAGGGATACTAATGCGATCTGAATTCAAAATCATTTCACTATAACAATATAGTGATATTTTCTATAAAAAAAAAATCTTGCAGGGCGCTCTTAAACAAATAACTTTAAAATACGAACACCCTTACAATCACAAAAAAAAAAACGCAAATATAAAGTGAAACAACACTTGCAATTCTCATTATTTGAAAATCTGTTTTAAATCTGTTTTATTTCAAAGTTTATTTAAACATGTTTCTTTTTTGGAAAAGTTAAAGATTTTCTTCTCACGCTTCTGTGAAATGAATGTTGGTTTTTTCGAATACCTTTTTTGTACGAGGACTACAATTGTGTAGGAAAAATCGTACTTTACTTCCTGTGAAAGTATAACTCAAATAATAAGAAATGACTATAAAACCACCTCCTTGACTATTATTTACACAAGTGTTGCTGTTTTTAAGTTCCATTTTCATTTTTTGTAAATTTTGTTTGTTCATGTTGTTGGTAATTTACGGTAAAAAACTTTACAATGATTTTTGTTTTCATGTGAACATCCAGTCGTTTATATGTTATGCTGTATACCATTACAGGCATAAAAATGGAAGGTTATGCAATTGGATCCTTGATTTTTTTTTAATATATCTTTTAGAAAGAATTGTTGCTTTCTAAACATTCACTTATTTAACAATCATGAACTCTTTAAGAGTTTAATTTATTCGGCTTTTAAACAACAAATAGGTAAAGGCTAATTTTTCTCACGTCTCTGTTGGGATATGAACTCATGCTCCTCAAATTTAAAAAAAAAAAATTACATTCAGTCGACACAATGCTGCTTTAAGTTTGAAAAATAAAGTCGAAATGTTAATTATTAATTTTTTGAAATATGTTTTTAAAAATACACAAAATATTTCGACCTCTTTGGAATGGAAAGCAGCTAAGAAATCTATGTTTGGTAGAAAAGTTAAGTTTCTTTCGAATGCTTTAAATTTTTTAGAAGAAATGTTTCTTACCAATCGACTAATTTAGATTGTTAAATTAAAGGTAAAATCTGCTGCATGCAGATGGCCATAAGCGATGCTTAACGAGTGCTTCGGTTGAGCCTAGAAGGCTATGCACTTCATATGTAAACATTCAGCACCGCTTGGCTAAGGAAATTATATTTATAATGCAACAGTTACAAGTCAGCGGTCAGAAATGATTAGTTTAGAGGATGTCATATGGCGATAATCTGGAACAACTTTATCAACGCTTGTTTTTTTTCTGATAAACGTACAAGACTTAAAGAGCTCAAAAATAAATGACGACGTACTTTGTAATGCTATACATGTGTATCTGTCTTAAGGTTAACGGTCTGATTTCAATATGCACCATTTTTTTCTTTATTTCTCTTAATTCTTACTGCACAGCTCAATAGGAAGCGTGATTATATTAACGTCAGTACCCAGCCGTGTAAGCCATAACTTGACGGTGATCATACCACTGTGGATGAATTATAGCGTCACCCATGCCCCAGGAAGCCTTCGGATATGTCTATCCTCGAGTCACTCCTGGTCGCAACCTCGAGAGCTCGGAGCAGGCCGCAGCCCTCACTCCTTTCTGAAGAGTTGGAGACTATCCAACTCCTGGTCCAGCACACATGCCAGCTTAATAAAATTTAACACAAGCATGCTCACTAAACCAGGACCATTCATTGTGTTCATTGTGAATGATCCGACCCACACAACTCAATCAAGAGCCGCGAAACCACAACCACTACGATGCTCCCGAAGGTCAACCTCAATAATCAGTCAGAGAACAGCTAAAAGGCTAAAAAGTCAAAAAGCTGAACTTTGGGGTACTGATACCCGCGGAAATAAAGTGGTTTCCAGTTGGCTCCTGTTGTCCCGTTGGCTCCTGCTAGCCTTTTAGGCTCCCTTTCACCCCCGGTGATACATGTAATAACGGTGAGATTCCGTCAAAACATATCAATGTGTCCCCCCGGGGGGAAGGGGGGAAGGAAGCATGAAAACTTATCTTTACATTACGAATAAGTTTTTTTGTGTAAGTTTTTCATTTACTTCACAAATAAAACTTTCGATATGTGCTTGGATTTTCCGACGGGGTTAAAATTACTTTTATTTGGGTACGGAACGGACAACAAGCATGATCATAAAAGAATTTATTTAGGAAAAAAGACGAATGAAAAAGGGAGCGACAAATTAGGTAAAAAGAGACAAACGAAAAAGGAGAGAGAGATGCAGGCAAAAAAGACAGAAAGTGACGAACGCAATAACACGAAGGGAGACACGAACTATATAAACACAACTGACAATAGAACACAACTAGTACGAAAAGAACACTGAAGATGGCAAACAGCCGAAAGCGGTTTGTTCACAAACCAAATTTGACGAGGGTCGACGGAAAACCGTACCCAAATAAAAGTAATAAAACTTTCCCCGCTGGCTCTAGAATTTTCTTGTATTGGATCAATTTTCTTTAGAAATTTTGCGTTTGTGTCATTCATTTTTTCACTGTTTGTTCTAGAACTTTCTTGAATTGCATCCATATTTGATAACATAGCGACAAGCATTGAAGTCACTATTGTTCTTTGTTTGTTTGTTTGTTTTTAAATTTATGTCCCAATGTCGATACCACCCCGCTTATTGCCCGTTGGTTGCTCAACTTTTAGTTCGTCGAATGTTATTATAATTAATTTTTATTTTTCAATTTCACTTCTGAAACCAGTGGCTATGCCCTTTGCTATTACACGATGCGCCAAGTCTTTGACCCCCCTTTTGAAACAACTCCGCTATACGAATTTTGAGGCGTTCGCCAAAAGTCTTTCCCATCACTATTATGTCATCCAGATACACCAAACATGTCTCGCAATTGAGCTCCTTACACGCTCAAAAGTAGCTGAAACGTTGCAATGCCCAATGGCATCATCTTGAACTACCATAAACCATCGCTCGCAAAAAGACCTTTTTTCTATTGGCCAGTAACCATTCTGCAAGTTTAAGGTAGAAAGCCATTTCGATTAGGCTAACGTGTATAAGGTATCGTCAATTCTAGGCTGAGGATAACTGCCTTTCTTGGTGACATCATTGAGTTTCCATTGAGTCCATACAAAATCTCGTACTGCCATTTTAATTCTTTACTAGAACTATCGGCGAGCTACACGGACTTGATAATGGCTCAACAACACCGTTTTTCTCCATTTCGTTGACCAGTTCCTTGACCTCGTTTCGCTTTGCAAAGGAACCACTTCATCGTTCTACCTTAGCTTTTTGTATTTAGGGCGAAACCGGAGGCATGTTTTCACAGCAACTGCTTCGCTTTGTTTCTGTCAGGAGATGTCAGTTCTGCCACCCATTTATCCAGCTGTTCTGCTAATAAATCACGCTCTTTGGCTGTTATAGTATAGCAAATTAGTCGCGCAATTAATTATCCCTTCTGTTGGCTCGCATCGACGGATTTCAAAATTTCTGGTAATGCATGTTGTTGTTATCTTGTGTGTATAAGATTTCTTAGAAAACTAAGCAGTTTGTAAAGCACACAATTCGTTTACTTTTTTACTGATAATTATTAAACTTAAAGAAGAGAATATATTTTTTCGAGTGGGTAAACTAAGAATTGTAGCCGTTTAAGTAAAAATCTTACGGCTAAAATCTAAAATCGAAAAATTATTATTCCAAGGAAAAATCATGATGCTAAAAATCAGCAGATATGTGAAGAAGCTGTTTTTGAAATTTAAAATAATTTTATTAAAATTTGGCTACAAAAAATAATCGGATTTTGAATTGGACCTGATAAACTTTTGTGCCAATGATAAAATGTAAGAAAAAAATCGCTACTTTTAATAAACAAAATACTAAATTACCATCACTAAGTTTAAATATTTTTCGGAATGCGGAAGATAAGGATAAACTTAAATTTCTCGCCCATAATGTTTACTGTGGTCGCCGTTTGCAGCTCCAATTTGATAAAAGCTGTTCCACATTTCTAAACTTACATTTTTATAACTTGGTAAAGTATAATTTACGTTTACACTTACAAACATTTAGTACGAGTATACTACGGTAGAATTTTCCAATAAAAAATTGTATTTTAATTATAGGCCGTTTGATATGGATAATAATTTTGTGTGCTAAAAATGCAGTTATCGACCTCCTTGTTTGCAAACCCTTTATAGCAGATGTAATAAAAGCATTCGCATGCAAAAATGTTTGTAATTTGAGAAGAGCAGTTTCCCTTTAACATTAGTTTCCTTTATGACTGTCTGTCTATCTGTTCGTTTTTGTTTTACAGTTTCGGCTTTAACACTTTCACATTGACTTATTTCCTTCCGTTAATTCAGCCCGCATTTAGTACTTGTGTGTGAATCTGTGTGTGCATAAATGTAAGTCTACTGCAACATAATGTTCACAATTGAGAGCCACTTTCTGTTTGCCTTTCCGATTTACATTCGTTATACGTGTCCATGTGTATGCTGTTTAGTTCCATAAAACTCTTTAAGTTTATAATCACTTTGGGTGTAATTTAGTCGGCATAATTTTTATTTCTGAGTTTCAAGATTTATATCGAGATTAAATTGTGAAATTTTTAAAGCATGAGTTTAAAAATAAAGTCGTGAAGGTGACACAAAATATTTCAAATGGCTTAGAATGGAATGAAGAGTCGCAGTGATTTTCATATAGCGAACAAATATTTTTTAACCATTGTTATTATTTAGTACATAAATTCATAAAGACTTGGTTTTAAATTAGTTCACAAAATCGTAGTTTAGAGCAATTTAAAATACCCTTCCAGCTCGTCAAAAACGTTCTCGACTATAGTAAATGTTGTTTTATTTTAAATGTAAATGAATTTACTTATTATGTCTGCCTAGAAAATCAATACAAGAGAGAATACCTGTTAAGCTTTGATGACATACAAAAATAATCTCATTTCAAATTCTATCCGCATCATCTTTATTGGAACCAAACTAATTTGAACACCTCGTGAAATCTTACATTGAGTAGAATTTAAAAAAGATAGAGAATCGCTTAAGGATGTGGTATATCAAGGTAAACAATAACGTCGTGGAAGAATAATTTAATATAATTTTGTAGACTTATTGACACAATGAAAGCTTTAAAAACTAAATTACATACATAAATCAGTATCAACTTTTTATCCATTTTTCGATTTACCTAGAAAACAAATTTTACAAAGATGTTTTGTTTGTTAGCAAAAAAAAAGTAAACGAAATGATCTGTTGTGTCTTTTACAAATTGCGTAGTTTTCTAAGAAATCTTCTACACACAAGACAACAGCAACATGCTTATGTATAAGAAATATCGTAAAACAACTAACGCAAAACAAAGAAAACACACAACCTACACTGAATGATGATAACAATAACATTATGGAATGCTATTAAAGTAGAATATTCTTGAATATAGCAGAACCGGTTAAAATAGATATATAAGCACCATTTGCTAGTGAAATGAATTGAATTTAATTTGAAACGTCGTTGAGTAGAGACAACAAAATAATAAAGCATCTTTTAGGCGTCACAATGATAAAGTTACCATCGTGTTTATTTTATGTATATTTAAAGTGAATAAATCGTTAATTTAATTTAAAAACTTAATATCACAAAATGTTTATTAAAAGAAATAAATGTAACAACATGTAAGCTTTAAGTAAAAAATAAACTAAATTAAACAATAAAATGGAGTTTATTTATTGTTTGAAAGTACCGGTATCCGGTATTTTAACTATTTACTTAGAATATGAAAATTATTTTAGAAGCCTTAACAAAACCTGCCAACAAATATCTTGCATCAGTTTCTGCACGAAGTTGGTTATATGCCGGCTCTTAATACACCCCTAAAGCGTATTAAAAATAAACAGGAAGAAACAAAAGAGTTTTAACTGTCTATTTTGTACGTCAAATTGCCATTTAAAATTGTTTTTAATATTTCACTTAAAAATTTGAGAAATTTTTAATTTTTAATTAATTAATATCTTTTTTCTTTTTTAAGACCTTTTTTATATATTTTTTCTTCTCAATATTTCGCTTTCCTTTGGAAAGCTTCTTCAGGAAAAAATTTTTATATTTTTGAAAACAAAAAAATATTAACAAATTGAAAAAATGTTTCAAAACATTTTTTTTTTTTTTTTTATATGTTTTTGTCAAATGTTTTGAAACATTTTTTTAATTTGTTAATAATAATGTTTTTGCTTTCAAAAATATAAAAATTTTTTCCTGAAGAAGCTTTCCAAAGGAAAGCGAAATATTGAGAAGAAAAAATATATAAAAAAGATCTTAAAAAAGAAAAAGATATTAATTAAAGATAAAAAAGATCGTTTAAAAAACTATAAAAATTTTTAATTAATAAAATTCGGTCGATGGAGTAATAAAGGACCACCTTAAAAATCATTTGCATAAAAAAATTCAAATAAAGAAACAAAATTATTTGAAAATATAATAAAATAAAAATTTTATCCATTAAATTTACACAAGAAGACATTCATTCATTCCATCCAACTAAATATTTTTAAATGATTTTCTACATTTTTTTGCAGGCAACAGTAAAAAATATTTTAGTCCCTAAACATATTTATTTCAAACGGAAATTAAAGGTGTGAACAATCAGAACTTTGCGAATGCAATGCAAATGCACCCAGCAAAATGCAGTGAGTAATGGTGTATGTAAAAATTATTATTTCACAGAAAAGTAAAAATCAAGGAAGGACATTAAACAATTAATAAATAAAGCTGATAATTGACATTTTTTCAAACCTTTTAATAAACGTTTTATTTTATTGAGTGCTTTTATTGCAAAATCACAACACAACACTTTAGAGTTTTAAATAAAATTAAACGATACAACACGATAAACATAATGTAATGCATAAAAATATGCTTTATGATTTTGTTGTCTTTTGTATACGATGTCTTAACTTAAATTAATTCATTCGCCTAGCAGTTGGTGCTTATATATCTTGCATATACAAAAATCTTCTACTTTAACATCATGCCATGTTGTTTTCATCATTCAGTGTAGGTGCTTGTTTGGCTGTGTGTTTTGGTTTTGTTCTGTTTTTTTTTTTTTTGTTTATTTTCTGTTGTGTAACTTATTTCGTGGAATTTCTTATAAGCATGTTGTGGTCTTGTGTGCATGAGATTTTTTAGAAAACTACGTAGTTTGTAAACTGCACAGTGAATCGTTTCGTTTACTTTTTCACTGACAATTATTTTACAAAATTTGGGATAAAATCCACTGATGAGCTATATAGTGAGTAGTGAAATGAAATGCTTTCTCCCGTAGTAATACATTTCAAATATATTACTTTTTGAATAATAAATATTTTATATTTTTCTGCTAAAACCGAATGGATTATGTTTAAGGCCCGAACTGAGCGACTGTAACGAGGTAAGTGATCGTTTGGCTTCAATTGAAAGCGAATTCATCATAGTAGTGCTGTTATAATTAATGGAATGGCGTTGTACTTAGACTAGAATGCACATTTAAGGCCAAGGCTGCCTGCCATATTATTACCCACCGTATGACTACAGTCTCAAAACCTCTTTCACAAACTTACACTGTCTACTAGCATCTTTGGAATTGGAACATAACTATCACAGACAGGGTTGTATTATTTTAAAATTTTATTTTCTACTTATTTGTAGCATATTCATACATCAACGAAACAGATTTTTTTTTCTATTTGTAGAACAAAATTCGTCGTTCATTACAATTGCGTTTCACACATCCATTTTATTTTCATATTTAAAATTAAGTGATAAGTAGAGCTGTAGAAGCCACCAGAAAGTTTATTTTTTTTTATATTGAAGATAAAAATCATAATTTACGGTTTAATAACGTTTTTCATTATTTTACCACAGCGTAATAATTTTCACCTTTTCAGTTGACTCTAAAACTGTTGTTGTTGTAGATGTTTGTTGTAAGGTTTAACCTACTCACTTTAAGGCCAAACTAATTTTTTGTGTGTTTGCTATTAAACTCAATAACAAAACTGCATATTTAATGAGAATGTGTATCCATGGATTTTAGAAGCTTCAATTAGCCCGAAGCCAAATAAAAACAAAAACGAATGCCTTCCTAAACCTTTGTAAATACAGAGCCAAATTCTTTCAACTACAATGAAAATTAGAAAAATGTGTGGGACGACATGAATGAGCTTAAGTGTTAGAAGGTTAATAATGTGTGCACTTCTTGTTTTCTTCATCCCTTAATTTAGGAAATGTAAATCCAGCTATCAAGATTAACCTGAATCACTATATTTACCATAATAAAAATATTTAATGATAATAATGATAATGCCTGATTGTCTTTTTTAACAGCTGAAATAGTTGAAGAATTTATATGTTTTTCGTTTTCCGCAAATATCCTGTCGTAATGATTTATTTTCATATCTGGACCACACAAAAGTATTAACTTTGCTTGAAGTGGCTATTAAACTTTTACCAATATTAGCATTTCATTTCCAAAAATGAACAAGAATGTAACCTGCAGTGGTAATTACAAGGCTACAACCAAACACAAAATCTGTTTCTCCCTTTCAACAAATAATAATTGAATAATTGATTTATATGTTCCATTTTAATATATTTTATTTTAACTAATGTGTAATTTAAATTTGATTTTGTAATTAATTCAGTTCCACACTGAAAAATAAGACTAAAGGACTTGTGTGTGGGTTGATACTTATAAGTAAATACTAAATAAATAAAATAAATAATACTAAAGGAATAATATTGTAAAAAAATGATTGAAAAGTTGTACAGGTGGTCCAATAGCTTAGGGAAATTCAACTGAATTATTTTGGACACTTTTTTTTAGACTTTTTTTGTAATTTTCTTTTATTTGTAATCTGTCTACTTAAGGACAATATGCAAATTATATAACTAATACATTAGATGCCAGGAGCTATGTAGCTTCAATAAACTATATAACTTCTAGCTGACCCATTGAGAACGAATTTGTGAAATCGGAAAAAAGAAAAGCAAACAAATAAGCTCGATACCCAACGCGAAGGCACATTGGGGGCAGTTGTCGGCTGGCGACGAGTTTCAGGAGTGTGTGTGTTTTTAAAGTAGACAACGCTCAAAATTCACATAAATGCGATAATATATATATATATATATATATATATATATATATATATATATAAAAAAATTATGAAGAATCTGAAGATCGATTACGGAATGAAATCCGTATAAAAGAATTTTTTGACGATGAAGTCCTAAATATGATAGTGAATTTTAGTCAGGTGTATACAAGTCAAAAAATAATAAACACAATTTCAGTCTCACCGTAGCAGAGCTAAAAATTTTCTTTGGGATACTACTACCACAAACTACCACGCGAAAGTATGTATTGGTCTTTGGATGAAGACATTGAAGTTGAGGCTGTTTCAGAAGCTATGTCGAGGAGTACATTTCAAGAAATAAAAAGAAATGGCTCTGAAGGCACCACCGACAAATTATTTAAATTTAGAAAACTTTCAGACATGTTAATAAAAAAAAAATTAAACCAATGGAACGTTTTTCATTGCGCCTTGGGATATATGTGACAACCGCACAAAAAAATGTCCATTACCTACTGTAAAGGAGACGATGAAAAAATCCAGAGCCGAGTTTGACTACAGGTTCGACAAAAAAAATGAGATATTACTGATTCGCTGGAAGGACAACAGTACAACAATATTTGCATAATGGCAACAAATTACGATTACTATGACCCTGCAGGAATTGTGAAAAGTTAGAATTCAGAAAGAAAGCAAAGGACTTAAATGAAAATTCCATATTTATTTCAAAACTACCACAAAGCCATGGGAGAAGTCGATGAGATGGATTAATCGATTTCACTATATGGAATTGTAATACATGGAAAAAAATGGTGGCAGGTTTTATTTACCTACATGCTTGATGTGTCTACTTCGAACGTGTGGCGGCTGCATGTAATTTCTACAGAGGATGGAATGGATCGATTACTATTTCGAAGAAATATAGCTAGCTTTTGACTTAGGCAAGTGCCACAAAAATACTCTGCTCACCCATCGTCATCAAGCATTGAAGCGTTACGACTAGACTGCAATTACCACATACCTTAGATGCTGTCAAATAGCGTCCGATTTGTTATTTGCCACAACAGAAGCCGTTAGTTAGGGTTTCCAAAAATGTAAAAAACTCTCTGCATTGAAGTTTTTTTTTTAATTTCCCACATAAATGCCCATTGTGCCAATTTGGGTTACCCCTTTAATTCTTCCAAAATAATTTGAAACCCATCGAAATTCTAATTATATTTTAATTTTGATATCGAATGCCATAATTTAGCGCGGTCAGGATTTTAAACAAAAATTATCTTATTAGGCTTAACTGCAAAATAGCAGAAATTCCAAAAGGCAATGTATATTCGTCGCGTTACGGAGTTATCTACACGTTATTATTTTTGATACTCATCCCTTTTATGAAAGTCAACGTCGACAGTATCGCCACTTCGTTATCAATGTCACAATAATTCGACAGCGACATCACCTCGACGGTAAATCGGTATTAAGTAAGTGCATTACCATCACCTTTTATTTCAAATAAGCTTAAGGCTTTTACAGCTGTATTGGGATTAATTTTATCCTTCCTCCCTTCCTGGTGTTATTGAATGAGAGTAAATTCGTTGTATTATTTTTATAAATTTGTTGTTTTTTTATTAACTTCATTTTACATTACACGTACTCTACATCTAAATATAATTGATTTGAATTAAAATTTTAAATATATTTTCGTATTCGAACACATTTTTTTATTGTTTACCTTTTATCAACCATCTTGCATTAGTGGTCCGATGTAATTTGACTTAAACCCAGCCTTGTTTGTAATTGTTAGTACATATGCGTCTCTGTAATCCTTTGTTAGCAACGTAATTCCAAGCTGTTTAGCACTTCTAATGGCAATTGCAGAAAATTAACTCGATATCTTTTTCAAAGCGTCTTCAAAAATGGCAAACGTCACACAATTATTTGTCAATTGTTGTCAATTATATTTCCATTATTGGGCCGTTGAAGAGACTATGCGTCGACGTTGACATTCATAAATGCTTGTGACGAAGTGTATTTGTATGGAATGAAATTCAAGATAGGGCCTCGACATGACACCAACGATATGTAAGTTTATCTAATTTTTAAGCAAATGTTTGTTGGTTCTTTTTTTAATAGCAAGATATTTTTATTTAAAACAAAAACGAAAAATGGTAATTGTATCTTATATTTAATAAAAAATTTTAAATTTTAGCATATTATGAAGGTGAAACCAAACAAAAAGGTAATAAATTTTGCATGGTTTATTATCAGCAGCTGAATGTAATAAAAACAAATTTAAAAAAAATTATACATATTTTAAATACAGCGTGTCCACAAAAACAAATCATGATGGTAACAACAGTGCTCATGCATGGATTAAAATATTATTTTTTTAAACAAGACAATTACTAAAATAAAATCTGTTAAGATATTATTTGGTATTATATATTCGCGTAATACTTCCAATGTTTTATTATTCTAAAGTGCTATTGTCTATTTGAACAAGTACACCTTCTTCCACCTTGGGCTGTAAGACTAAACTTGAACTGAGGCGTGGTGAACTTTCTTTGCTAGAACTTGGTTGACTATCGGTAAGTTTACGTTGTTGTTTTACTTCTTCGATGGCTCGCTGTTTTTCCTTTTCAATAAGTAAAAAACTAGGGTCTTGTGATGGACATTCCAAGTGGACACAATGAAAGATTTCATTTGCTGTATTACGAGTGCCCACTATGCGAATAAACACCACTGGTAATGGAGTAAATGAAAAGTTTTGCCATGATCTGGCTTGCTCATTGCGCTTATCCACTACCATTACCCAGTCTTTTTGATTTACTGATGCTTCAATGTAAAAACTATAGTATCGATCATCACAATCCCACAATAACAAGCGCATTGAACCAATTACATAGGGTTGTCCTTTAATTAAAAAACTAGAGTTTATAATTTTGAAATGTAATTATTTCAAAAACCTTATACTTACCCAAGCGTACTAATATTTCACCACTATCTAGCTGATGACAAGTATAACCAGAATCCCAGTCATAATCGACATAATTGCCATTTATTAACGCATTTCTGCTGCGACTTACACCATCTACTACTACTGCACTCATTTCAATAGTGGCCACATTGGCCGTAGGTGCCACAATGCCCTTAATTACTTTTGGTAAATTCGTAGTATACATGGCCTCTAAAGCGACCACATGAAATACTTTATTAACTGTATTATGCGTGCCCACCAACTTAATGTAACGCACAGGACGAGCTGTAAAATATAAAAATTGCCACGACCGGCAGTGATACTGAGAATAGTCAATAACACAGTCCCAGTGTTTTCGATTGGCGGAGACTTCAATAAAATATGAATATGAACGATTATCACGATCCCATAGCAAGATTTTTATGTGATTTATTATGCAAGCCGTGTCCAATTCCACAATTATACCATTATCGTTGGTGTCTGTTATGCAATGGCGTGTATAGCCCTTTTCCAGATCATAAGTTGTAACATCTCCGTTTAGTAGCTCAGCATGACACTCACCTTGTATTGTACGTGAACCAAATTTAGACGAGGCGACATTTTCCTCAGGCCACAAGGCTGCCCTATAGGGTAAATATTTAAATGAATTTTGCTCTTCGATAGCGTCTAAAAGTTTATCTGGTTCCAAAATGCCTGAAGGACGAACTACTTGTAACAGATGTTCGAGACTTATGAGAGGCAAGCGAACGTATGAAACAACAGACTGTAAGTAAAAACGTGAAAACAAAAGGGGTTAGACATCAAAACTCTAGTTCATTGTACGTAGGGATAACTTTCTCATAAAGTTTTATTTGCTTCTAGAGAGAGGTAAGTAAATATTCGTTCAGGGGCATACATTCTTTTAGAATTTATATGCAAAAAAAAGCAAACGACTAAGCAACTGTTAAAATGTAGGTACACTTAAAAGTACATTTTTAATATAAAAAATTGTCCGCAAATTTTTCCTAGTTTTTTAATTTTTAAAACAGAATAATAGAAAGCTTTTTGCTGACATATTAAATTAGAAATATAGCAGACATATTAATTTAAAAACATGAACGAAAAAACGTTTTAACAACTGGCAAATAATTTCGAAATTAAAAAAATTTATATTACCTGTATATCAACGTTCGTGTTGTGTTTACACCATTCCCATACGGATAAAAAAATCTGCACTTCGGGAGCAAAAAAAGAATCGCGTTTTAAAACTTCCTCCAGAGATTCCTAAAACAAATGCATTCATATATATATTATTTTATGCCAAACATAAAAAATGCAAGAATTAAATTTTATACTTTTGATAAATTTCTAAATGATTCATGAAGCACCATGTCCTCCGCATTGCGATCCATAAATGTCAAACAAACATTTGCCAATTTATCCAAATTATAAAGACGCGCTGCATCTAAAATTGCACAAACGTTTGTCAATGCTAAATACTGACGCAAATAATCGGATATGGCCAGTTCTAACTCTGAAAGACCATATTGGTTTGCCAAACCCAATGTATCTAGTATGTTGTCTTCGTCCATTTGTGTAAGTGACAAGTGGCCGGAATATATATAACGTAATAAAGCTTTGAAGGCATCTACTGGCACCTTAAGGTGTATTTCAGATTGTTTAGATTCAGAGAGGCCGCCATATAAAAGTGCACGAAAGTATTCACTTCGGGCAGCTAACATAACGCGGTGAGCGGGAAGCCTTTGGTCTTCAACAATAAACGCCACATCAGAATAATCATCATTTAAACAAAGTTGAGCCATTTGGGTGGAAAAAAGTTCTAGAATTTTTCAGAAAATAGGAGTAAAAATCGAGAAAGTTTTACATAAAACTTTACCTGTTAGTTCTATTTCATCTGCTCTACGTTTATTTAGCAAACGTGTGCCAGACATTTTACAATGACTCTGACTACTCATATCCAGATATTCCCTTAATATAATTTTAACATGAAATTTATATACCCCTGATCTTTCTTAACACTTCTTATTTGGTTTATTGGATGCTTTATTTATGTATCTAAAATAAATATTTTGTTTTTTACAGTTAAATAATTTTTTTCCCGGTAAAACGCAATACTTTCTTATGTTAACTGTTTGATCCGGAATGGAATTTGTAGTCTCACATTTGTATTTATTGGGCCAGTTCACATTGGATTAATATTTGTTTTGAACAACTTTAGTTCTTTCCAAAACACACTATACTAATTATTTTAGCACAAAATTCTATGCGTATACACATCTTTGTGTGTATTAGTGTTTTTTATTCATTTCACGTTTGTTTTTCGTTCGGTATACACCACAGTATACGCATTACAAAATAAATATCGCTGGATTAAGTGATGATGAAAATTTTGTTTCTAATTTTGTTTTCTGTAAAATTATTTTTATTCTTATTCGACCTTTTTTATTTTAATTAAATAAAAAAATTTTTCAATTTGTTAATATTTTTTGTTATTAAAAATTAATTTTTCCTGAAGAAGCTTTCCATAGGAAAGCAAAATATTGAAAAAATATATCGTTAAAATTTAATTAAAAATACCGTTTAAAAGATTAACACATATTTAATTTTCTGTAAAATATAAAAATATTATAGCAAAAACTTGAATTCAATAATAATAAAATCGCAAGTATTTAATTTTCATGTGATTTGTTCAGGTTACAGGTAAAAATGATAAAAACAAATAGCATAAACAACGCCACTTGTTGTCTATACAGATTTATCAACTTTAATGTTAGTTGCCGCGACCAACCACCTTCTACTTTTGCATTCATACTTAAATGACAAGGCAATAGCCAACTGAAGACTAAAAATCGCTCTGCAAAAAAAAACACACAAGACCTGTGTTTTCATAAATGCATGTGTATTAGTTTTGTTTTCGTTGTGCGGCTTTGAAGCTGCTAGAAAAATTGTTTCAACCAAAAACTACCCCCCTCACCGAAAATGCCAACAAACTGCCAGCACAACTAATCCAATGTGAACTGGCTCATTGGAATGAATATAAAGCTGCCAGATGAAAGGAATATATGCGCACTGTAAGAAATTGATACCATAAAATCGTATTAATTTATAATCGCTATATTTACTTTTTAATAATTTAAATAATTTATTCATCTATACATTCGCTGCAAGAAGAAGTTAGAGGATTAAAGTAAATTATGTTTGCAAATCAAATATTTACCTGCACTTCCATTCGTAAAGGCTTAATAGCAAAGTAAAATATTATTATATGGAGTATGTCGATATTTCGTTGAAACCCAAGAGTATAAAATTAAAACAGACGCAATAATTAATTCTTTTAGATAAATCTTAAATATTTTCTTTTCACCAAAAGTATAATATACATTTCCTTTAGTATTATAAATATCATTTTCTAATATTATTTTATTAATTATTTGCATTTACATCTTAAAGTAAAGCATTTACATTTTCTCAAAAGTTATATACATATATGTATGCATATAAATATATATAATTATGTATATATATATATATATATATATATATATATATATATGAAAAACAAAATATCTATATTTATACAGAAACGTAGATTATGCGTACATAAAAATTAATTTCCTGAAAAAGTTTTCCAAGGGAAAACGAAATATTGAAAATATATGTGTTAAATTTAATTAAAAAGACCTTTATAAAGATAAATACGTATTTTTTAATGAAGGAAAAAAGATCGAATAAAAATAATAATCAAAATATATATTTATATATATATATATATATATATATATAATCTTATTGGAGGCAGAATTGAAGGTAAACTTGATTTGTCTTTCATGTTTTAATAACAGCAACCTAAGTAATTACATACTCAAGCCAATTCATTAATATTATTTTTTTAACGTGGTGACAATAATATCTATATACAAAATTGAATGAAACCTAAGAGTCGAATACAACCATGGGAAATTATATATCAATAACTTATTCTGACGATTTGTAATTTTCCAACATTACAAGTACCACTTTTACTCTACATGTAGACTGCATAGGATATTATTACATGTATTTTTTTAATATTAATATACGAGTACAGTATACGGGTGACAACCTTGTTGATTACGTATCTCATATGCTGATTATATTTCATTTTTGTATTCCTTATTAATCCCAAATATTTTACCTTTTGCTCCCATAGCACTTTACACATTTTTCAACTGCTTAATACATCAATTATATTTAATAGTTCAAAGATTTACTATATTCAACAACACCTTTCAGGCGCTAAAGTACAAAATGATAGAGTTACAAATAATAAAGAAAAATAAATTTAATAAAATTCAATAAAAGCAGATTTTTGTATAGAGTAAATACATCAGCATGACTTAAAGCCGAATGTGCTCGTTTATAATTTTAAAAAGTACCACGTTAATTTTCCATTCCAAGGCTTAAGGACTCTGCTATAAAGATAACTGCCAAATTTTTTAATTTCAAACAATTAGAAATTTAACACATTTTCAGATAAACAATTATTTGCCACTACAATAGCTTTAAAATTTATTATAATATCTATATATATCATTTTTTTTCTGATGGTGTTACACAGAAGAATAGCAAAATATATCAATTGTTTTATTTATAGTTTGTATTAAAAGGTTTTGAAGCTTTAAGCTATTTGTAGCTTATAATAGAAAAAGAAGCAAACTAAAAATTATTTTGATTTACAAATAAACTTCGAAATTATGAAATGTTTGTCCTAACAGAAACCAGAATAGGAACTAGAAATTATGGATGCGGTTTTGAAATATGACACTGAATAATGAATATACGCAAAATATAAATAAAAAAGTTTAATTTAATTAAAATTACATACTTTTATGCTAATAATTGAATCAACAGTATGAATGAAATTACTATCCAATTATTTACGTGCTTTTAGAACGTATTGTGCTCTGCGCTATTTTTATCGTATGCTACTCTTCTAGCAAAAACGAATGCAACTCTATTATCACCCATCTGTAAAGTAACAAAGCTCACACGGCAGTACACATCTGTTTTTGTATACATTTTCTTTTCTCTTTGTCAAATGCCAAATAAACAAAGGTTTTTTATAGATAATAAATGCAAACATAAAAAGACGATAGATAATAATATAAAAACAACAGGAAAAGAAAACCAAGAAGATGCAGAAAAATAAAATAAAAATATTGAACACAAAATCAACTAGTTTTTTGATACTTTTTCAAACATTATCCGTGGTGGTCTTTCTGTTAAATTCAGTTATTGAGTCTTCTTAAAAGAAAATAGAAGAGAACGAACGAAAAAAGATGTATAAAATTTGCTTGAATATTGCATAGTTGTTTGCTTGTGTAATTTACGTTTTTAGCAAATTGATACAGGAAGAAATTTGAAAAAAGCAATAATTGCTAAAAGGATAAGGACTAAATGGAAAACAGAAACTTTTATTTTAAAATCAAAGCAAACTGCGTAATTATTGTTTAAGTACAATGCAATATCTATTTAAAATAAAAAATATTTCTAGAAAAATTTTAAGTTCTAAAAGATAAAAAACCTAAAACTGTATCTTCGTATACAAACAATTTAGTTACATTTTTGTTTCTCAATGCTTTTGGTGAAAAATCGAAGTGATTAAAGATTTCCAACAAAAATATTAACAAAATTGCAAAACCACTGCAGCAACAACAATAAGTAGAGAATATATGTATGTATGGATGTACGTATGTACATACATAAAAGCTGACTGCAGTTTTGCCCTTCAGAAGAAAAAGTAGAAATAGTGATAAAACAAAAGTTCAATAATTCCCAGTTATTGTTTTTCGGTTTAAATTAATTAATTTTATTTCCTCAAGTTTGGGTCATTCAAAAACGAAAGAATAAAAACAAACTGGTAAAACAGTAGCGAAGACATAAACCCTGCTGTTTTACTTTCTCTTAAATAAAAAAAAAGAAAATTACTTTGTTTATAGTATATTTGATTTTTGTAAACAAATATTGGCATAATTCGGAATTTATTTATGCATTAACTCTTAGAAATAGTAAATTAAGAACCTGACAGCGTGGGGCTTAATTACTGATTAATTGCGTTGTAAAGATTTAACGGTTAAAATCCAAGCAAAACTCCCAGTTTTATTTCAATTGTATTTTTATCAAAAAAAAAAAAAAAAAAACAAACTTATAAAATAAATAACGACAACTACAAAACGTTGCCAGCATAATACAAAATCAGTTCAAGGTTTTTGGTAAGTTGAATTTGTAGTTTTTAAAATTTTTTTTTACATTTTTATTGCTTTGAATCGATTTTACTTTTACTTTACCCTCAATTTTAAAGATTAAATTCAATCGAAAAATGTATGTGCACTAGAATTGCCGCATTTTATCCAAAATTAATTAAATTAAAAATATCTGCGGGTAAAGTAAGCTCCAATATTTCAATGTTCGAGTTTTCAGTATGCCAATTGTTTAGAACAACAGCAGTTCCTTATGACATACCTAAATCTCTAAATATATATTTTATCTGTTAATTTAAAATTATGCTTACATAAACATCCGAACAATATTTATTAATTCGCCATTTCACTCATCTTTAATAGATTCGCCTTAGTAGAAACTAAATATTTAAATAAGAACTACCTAAACGCGAACACTGACTCACCAGTACAAATTATACCGCGGCTTGACAATGATGTTTTCACATAACGAAAGCGCTCGCCATTAACTTCAGAAGAACAACAGCCAGATAAGACGGGAAATAACAACAGTATTCAAATAATCTTTACGTTATTTCGTTATAATGTTTATGGGCGAGTAAAAGATAAACGTACATATACATATATGTATGTATATATCAAGGTTAGTAACGATATTAAATAGTACGATTTTGAGGCGTTTAATTCTCCTACACTTTTTCCAATCGGTGAGAAAAATTATCCATATTATTATATATATTGGAGTTATATATGTATGTGTAGTTATAAATGTATAGATTCGGCTACCAAGATTATACAGAGTTGGAAAAAGTAAAATAATATATTTTATTTGGATATCAACGAATAAATAAACAGTTACTTACCATTCTAATTGGCTAACTTGTCATCGGCTACAAAAGCATCACGTATTTGAATGTTGACAACTAATTTCACAATACATATTTGAATTCGAAGACGGCCGTCGTCGTCAAGATAAGTAAAATTTTTTATTTACGGCTAACTAAAAATTATTTTTGTTTTTATAATTTAAAGTAATTTTTTCTGTCGAAATTCATTATTAGCAGTATTTTCAATATTGCCAAATACTAAACGCGGATATGACATATGACAGATAAAATATAGAAGTTATTTTGGAAACTAATTGTAATTCTCTTTTCTTTTCTTAACATTTCTAATGGCACTATTAAAGATGTTTAAGGAACTATTGGAAGCAACTTTAAGAAGCACTGAATGAAAAATTGAAATGAATGAATGAAAGAATCGCAATATATAAAGTAATTATTTGTTCTATCTATTTGTCTATAATTAATAAGACTTTTGAACTAGACCTCGACAAAAGTCTTCTCAATTGAAAGAATTATTAAAAAAAATAACCTTTTTCATTTAAGGGCAACAATCGACTAATTCGACCGAACTTTAAGTGCAAATATTATTAAATTACAGAAAATAATTTTTAAAAATGATAAAAATCTGTTAAATCGAATGTTTCTCTGGGTTGATATGTACATAAACTGTGCATTTTGTACTGATATTTTATGCGTTAATTTTTAACTTTATAAGGAAAATGTGGCAGATTTTAATAGCTTATGCATAATAGCATGAAAAAAAAACCTTTAAAATAGTTTTTTATAAATCGATTGTGCAATGAACAAAAAATCGTCCTGTTTATAATTTATATATACATGTTTTTATACGTTAACAAATTTTATCAGGAAACGTAAATAATACAAAAATAGCTTATTTGATTGACAATCCTGATTTAATCACAGGAATCTTAATTTTATTCACTTTAACCTTTTCTTAACACAGCAACTCTTAAGAAAAATCCAATAAGTAAACCAATGAATCATTTTATACTTTCTCTCTTATTCGTGCTTTCTAAATCGTCAACAAATATTGCTTTCTTCGTAAATACTGCTACTGTATTTTTGCGCACTTTAAATTATCAGTTGACGCGAAAATCAAAACAAATGAAACAAGAATGGTGAAACAATATAAACAAATGATAATGGTTGGCTCTTATCATTTGTTTATGTTGCGTCATATTTATACATTTTGTTATTTATATAAAAAGGCGTTCAAAAAGTAAATAAAATATAATATCAAAACAAAATACACGTTGGCTTTTTTATGCGACGTGTAGCAAGATATTGTCGAGTTTGTAAATTAAAAAACCGGGGAAACAACTCGAAGTACATTTATCGCGTTGTCCAAACATCGATTGAACACTAAAAGAGAAAAAGAAAAATAATTAATATTTTGTTGAATTTTGAATCTTGAATTTACTTTTGAATTTCAAATTTTATCGATAACCATTTAAAAAAAATCGCATTTTTTCATCGCTAATATAGTCGTATAAGTCACTACACTCTTTTTAGAACTTATTTATAAGCTAAAAATGAACTTTGGTTTTTCATTTTTTTTACATATAAGAATATGAAGTATCCTTTTTAACAGACTTGTATTAAGAACTTACTTTCGATCTAACCGTTGCTTAAACTAATTGTTTTTCTCATTTAAGTTTGTTAAATTTAAAGGAAAGAAATTTGAATTAAATAATTTTTTTTGTAACCACAACAGCTAATAAAAACACAACAGAATCATAGAAATACTTACCCTTTTTATTCATCCCGATAACCAAAAATTTCCGACTATCCTTCTAATTTCACCACCTGTTTCATCTCTTCTCTATCCCTTTCCTAAAGAATGTAGCACGGTACTTGACTAAATAGGCATTCTCGCCTGAAGTGCTACTTCTCTTTATAAAAAAAAAGGAAACGAGATAAGTATTAGCTTCAACTAAAAAGTTTCACGCGTAATTGGTGCCTCCTTAGAAGGAGGTAAACATTTTTATATTTTTATGTGTAAGTAAAAACTGAATTGGTTTTTGAATATATAGACGAAATAAATGTCAATTTCATTAACATTGACTGCTAAGTTTTTTACTAACGTATATTTAATGGTAATTTGTATTATATTATTTTTAATGCATTTAAATAAAAAAAGCTTCATTTATAATTATTTAAAAAATTAAACTACCATTATTAACTACTGATAAAAAGGTTTCATAGAATTACCATTAATAAATGTCATTTCTTTACATTAGGCACTTAATAAATAAGTATAGTAGAGTACTATTAAAAATGGCATTATTATAAAAATTTTATAAAATAAATATGTTTTCTCAGGAAAAATGAGATACTGTGAAAATATTTTTATTTTCTTTTAAGAAATATATACTGCTAGTTAGGGTAATGGTGAGTATAAATTAATTAATTTTCCTCCTATATAAGGTAAAAGTTTTTTGAGTTCATGCCAAGTTTTTAAGTTTCTGCGATCATTTAGCCATATTTGATAAAAATAATTTATTTTTTTCCAATGACAGCTAGCAATTTAATCTCAATTTTATTACCACAATTAAAAATATTTATAATTAAAAGAAAACAATAGCATTAAATGGTAGTTATTTTTTCATTGTCATTACTTCCAACATAACTGTCATTTGCGATTACGATTGGTAATCAATTAGATTACATTTTAAAAATAGTAATGAATTTATAATTTTTTGATAACAAATTTTTGATCAGTAATTGATAACGATTACAAATAATTTAAAATAATCAGGATAATTTGTGACTTTTAACAATCAATAATATAAATTGACTATTTCAAAGATTATTTATGATTATTTTCAAGGAGTGTTGATTATATTTACTGCTAATTTTATTTTGGTGAAGAAATTTAAATTAAGGATATTAAAAATACTATTAATCTTAAATATTGAAATGTAATGGTAATCAATTAGTTATCACGCAAAACTGAAAATAATATAAAATAAAAAATAATTTTAAGTTTAACTTTTTAAAAAATGCAATAAAATTTTCTATCATTACGATTACTAATCATCACTTAGCGCAACTTTTTCGATTATTGCCGTTAAAACATGAAAATCTTGGGATTTGCTTTATGTTGTTTGTCTCTTTTATGTTTTATGCTGAACAACTTTATTTCGGAGAAATGAAAACCTTCGCTTTTTATGTTTAAAAAGATTGATATATTTTTATAATAATTTTTCTTAGCACAAATGTACTACTTAAAAACCATTTTCTATTTTATGAGAGTATTCTTGACCTCACTTTACCACTCACTGGTTTAATTAGCATTATTTTATAAGAATCCATGATCTCACTGAATATTTTGTTTTTTTTCTTTGTTTGGATATTGATGACATTTTAGTATTTGATTCTTTTATATCTATCTTTTACGCAGTATCCATGTGGTTGTGAAATTAAAATAAATTTAAGTCTGGTTACCAGGAAGTTTATGAAAAATTCAAAACAAAAAATTCCATGTAAGGATAAAATCAAAATTCCAAAAATGACAAAAGTTTTGTTAAAAGAAAAAGTCACCAACCCACCTGTGACGAAATAATTTTTTTACGCTTGTATGAATTTTCGCTTTTGTTTTGTTGTTAGGGAAACACTTTGTGTTACCGAAAACGGATGCTTTCTTAGTTAAAAACTGAAATTCAAAGGCTAATAACCTATTGAGGAAAAAAGTTTTTGGAATAAACAAAATTAAACTTTTGTTACAGACAATTCTGAACAAAGAAGCACAAAAATCACAATTTCAGTGCCAATCCAACTGTTTGGAGTAACAGTTTTATTTATTTTAATTTTATACTTAACATTATCTTTGAATCTTTATATATTCAAAATATAAAGAGGTTTGAATGAGAAAATAAAAATTGAATTTTGTGTTAATTTTATATTTTTATATTTTCCAATAAATTTATGAAAATTAATTTTTATGCACATGTCTGTTTGTTAATCACACCAGTGTTAGCAAAACTGAGAAAAAATTAGTTTTCTCAAACTTTTAAAGGCCTAATAGTTAAAACGAACACAAAGAAATGACTGCTTAAAATATTTGGTGAAAACATACGGAAAAAGACATTAAAGAAAAACCAACACAAAATTTTTAAACAAATAACGGAAGCAAAATCTAAATTACATTGCTTAATGAAACGATTACAATATCTTCAAAATTAAAATCAAACAATATAAATGTTCACCTTAAGTTGTAAATTTTTCCGCAATTACTCAAAGTATGTATTATGAAATACGAAAACTGGACATAGGCTGTTCTCTGCCTTAATCAAGCGACGAAACAAAGCCTATATTTAGTAAATTTTAAAGAATGCCAGTTAAGCTTAAGGCCGAACTATTTTAGTTCATATTAATGCACAATCTGGCTTAAGCTAATGTCAAAAGTTGGACGAAAAGTCTGTCAAATGTTTAAGCGAATCATTGAAGACTTTTACGTGGCTATATTGTTCTTAAATGAATATAGAAATTATTATGCATAGTTGCACATTTGTTTTATTCGTACTTTTGCAAAAAAAATATTTTCCTCCTAAATAAACGAAATTTATTACCAAAAAGGCGTTTAATAATCATATTTTGTTTACTTAATACTATCCTTATACAAATTTATAATTTTTTTAATTAGTTTTAAAAAAATTACGAAAGATAAATTCCACATATATAGCTGTTTGCGTTATTTGGGCCAAAATTAAAAAAAAATGCAAAATAAAAAAAAAAGTAAAAAACATTCAATATAAATGCTTATACCGGCGGGGTGCGAGAGAGCTTTTCAAAAACATTATAGGCTGCAATAGTGCCCATTTCTCAATATAGCCAATTTCACTGCCTGATGGAACTTCCATCCTCTTCATTTCCTTTTAGAAATTGTTGGCGTAGTAACTTCTATCTGTGATGGCACTCCGCGACTTTATATAATTCATACCAGTATGAAAATGAAAAACGTAAACAAAATTTTTCAAGGTATTACTTACCACTTTTACTGAATTTTTCCGCTACTTCTTTCCATGCTCGTTCCTTTGAATTGCCGTTATAATAAAACGCGTCTCTTTTGCCATATAAGCAATTTTTTCTTTGTGCATTTTCTATTAAATTCAAATAAAATATTTTTTCGCTTTCGCCCTCCATTGGAAATTTTTTTACTAATGCATCTATAACACAATGCAAAATCAGCTGTTTACGTACGGACTGTGCGATCAGTTTCGTACTTTGCTTAAGCAAATAACATTTGACGAAGCTTGACGAAAAGTTTTGTTAAGTACATTATATTAAGCTTCATGCGTTCTGGACCAGGAGTTGGATAGTCTCCAACTCTTCAGCTTTGGAACCACTGAAATTGCAACTAGGAATGACCTGTTGCTAGAATTAGTCCTCGGCTTCCTAGGGCGTGAATCACGTTGCTTTTCATTCACAATGGTTTGACCACCCTATCTGATTAAGGCTCACGGCCAGGCGCAGATGTAAATCTTATCACGTATATAGCTTCTACCATATACATTTAACCATGCTCAACTGCTCTACATGTTGATTAAATAATTACCATTTTTTCTCGTTATATGTTGTTTAAAAAGAAAACTCTGAATACAAAATAACGAAACTTATGAGTTTTATAATTTTAAGTATATGTTTTTCAGCACGGGACCACCTCAAGTAAACATTTTTTAATTCGAGGAACTTTTGGCAACTTTATTTCACTAGATGACAACTAAAAGCAAAATAAAAAAACTAAGAAAACATCAATTGCTGGCACTTTTTGCTAGAAAAAAAAATGATAAAATTGTAAAAACAAGGTGAAATAATAAATTTCAATTTGACATTATGCCATGATATGATGATGTTACAGGCGATACTTAGTCAGATTAAAACAACTTTATCTGATTTAAAATTTTATTATATTATATAAACAATACACTTCAAAGATAGCTATACAATAGAGTACTTTATTATTACTATGATTATAGGTGATTAATTTACTTCTCACATTAATATATTTCTTTAATTATTATTAATAATTGTTGCGAACATATATGTATATCTTAGGTCTAGTCTGTGATCTGATTCTTCATTAGCTTTTTCCTGCTAACTGATTTAATCCCCTGTGAGAAGTTTTTAAGTTCTTTTTTTGTGTGAATAGTGTAATGTAAATTGCAAAAGTGATATTTTGCAAAAATCCGATTTCACTGTACATGAAACCACAACACAAAAGGTTTAAAAAATATTTTTATAATCATAAAAGTACTGTTATCTACAAAAAATATTTTAGCGATTCGCTGTTGTTGTGAAATAAATACAAGTGTTGAATTAGGTAAAGGAAATATTAAAAAAAAAAAACTTAAAATTAAATGGCTAAGAAAATCCAAACTAAGGCAAAAGGAGAACTAGACACTAAATGTAATTCACTGCATGAAATAAAATATTACGCAAAATTTTTGTGATAAGAATTCTATTTTAAAGAAATATTTTCATTAAAAACCATAAACAATACTTCAAAAAATAGTAATGCAAAAAAAGCATTATTGTTGAAAATTACTGACAAATAATTAATATTTTTGAAAAGTATCTGTCGCATTAATTCAAATTAAATTTAGTTGAAAGCAACATCCTCACTGACTTCTAAAACTAACTAAATTGAAATAGTCGCTGTAAAATATTTATTTTAATTGTTTAGATAAACCATAAGAGTTCTGACAATTTTTAAAACTGGTTACCTATTTGTAAACAAAAGTTTAGTGTTCAATTTGTACTCGTCGACTCCAAGCTTACAAAGTATAAATGACTTATCAGTCTTTAAACCTTCTCTTAGTCATTTTAAAATATCTTTACTGTTACACTGTTCAATTTGAAAAATAAGTGTAATATTTTGTAATAACAAATTATAGTCGATTTATAAAGGTCAATGAAAGTAAATTTAAAATCATTCTGAAAAAAATTACTTCACTTAAGACATCAACGTAAAATTGCAGACAAAGAAATAAACTTTTTTGTGGAACATGCTCAAGAAGTATTTATATTCTATGGTATTAAATACATTTAATGCAACTAATGAATAAGCATTTTAAACTCTGAACATACAGGATCCTATTTTCTTTGTTCACCATGACCTTATGCACACATCACTCGACGAGTTCTGTCGTTTGTTGTGAAAATATTTATTATTTGTCATGCACAGCAAACAGAAAAGAACAAAATAAATTTACAAGATATAAAATTAAAACCAGCATGGATGATGACAATGATGGCATGCTAAATAAAACATTATCTACATAAATAATTCTTTGTCAACAATACATACAAATATTCTTACAAAACATACTTTGTTGCTTGTGTAATTTTTCTGCACAGGCGGATCATTAACATTTCTGTCACTTTACAACCGATTCTCAGAGTAACAAGTAAATATTATTGTTGCATGTGCATGTATGTAGACTACGTTTTATTGCTGCATTGTTACTTTGTATTTACTCGTATATATGTAAACACAAAGATTTACTCTACGTTAGTTAATGTAAGTATGACATTTAAGCAGTCGTATATTAACCCTTAGCTATGTACACAAAGAACATTATAGAACTAATTGCACGGGGTCTCGGGTGGCCCCGAGAATCTGCATGTATTTTAATTAAAATGCTTAATTTATAAATTACAAAATAGTAGTGTTCGCTATTAAGCAATACGGGCGTCGGCGAATCATTTTTTTTTAATTTTCTCTTTTTTATTTTTTGTAGTCTATAGCTCTTTAAATAAAGAAAAAGGGCTAGTTCATTTCCCTGTTTTCTTAGTGAAACACTTTCACGTATTTTCTTGCTTTTGCGCCCAATTTGCACAATTTGTAAGCATTGCTGAGGCGTCTGTCTATTATTGCTGAAATATAAATTAGTTGACAAAAAGACCGCCGGTTAAAAACTGTTGCTAACTTCAAATTTTATACCTCTCTGAAAAAGACCCCATATAATAAATTGTTTTAGATCCGTATAATTCAATTATATTATTTTGCTCTGAGTCTTATATCGTATTTTTGTTTTTTGTATATGTAGAAAAAAGGACAATTGTTGATATTATTTATAATTTTTAAATATTAGTATTAAGCTATTAAAAACGCATAACCGTCTCATTTTGTCTTTTTTTAAGTGTGAACAAGTTTTTCCTTATTTTATAAAGAAAGACTTTGAGAGGCTGAGCTGTATGTGTTTGATAAAGTTTGGAAAATGTCGATGGTTCTGAAACACTTTTTAGCTTCTCAAATTTAATAAACATCATATTCCGAATAGTAAAATCACATTAAGGGAACTTTTTTTTAAATTTTAAATAGTGAAATAATTAATTAAAAAAGTATAGATTTAATTACTTTTGTTAATATTGTTTCAGTTACTAAAGCAAAATTTCAAATTTACTACTCTAGCTAATAACTGATTTGTTTGAAACCAATTTTTATAGCTTAATTAAATAGACACGTGTTAAAATCTAATCATAGTTGAGTTTTAACTTCCCAACTATTGCAAATCATGATTTTATAGTTACTAAAATTTACTTTTGTTTTTATATTGTTTTATCCTCAGTTAATAGACATTTTGCAGAATAATTAGGCAGATCAGTCTAATTAATATTAACGTTAGTTGAGGATTCAATAAGCTAGAATTCTGTTCATTGTTTCTCCTTGGAGTTGAGTTTTATCTCCCCTTACTCAACCGGTCCGAATGTTCTTAAAACAGCCTACTTATGAGTAAGCTCGCTATTATGAATAAAATTGGTGGGAAAAATCTTTAAAATTTTTTTGTACACTGTAGACACGTTTTACCGAAATCAATCAACTTCGACTTCGCATCGCTTAAAACTCAAGGTTTAGATATCACATTTTAAGAAATGAAATTATTAATTGGTTACATCACTGTATGTAATTTTTTTCTCTCGACATATCTGATTTATTGCAGAATGTGTGCGTGCGTGAGAAGATTTCCATCTGTACCTAGCTGTGTAAGCCATAACCAGATGGTGGATCATACCTCTGTGGATGAAATGTAGCGTCATCTTTGCGCTGGAAGGCCTTCACATACGTATATCCTCCGGGCACTCCTAGTTGCAACTTCAAGAGCTCGGAGTAGGCCAACGCCCTCACTCCTTGCTGAAGAGTTGGAGATTATCCAACTCCTGGTCCAGAACCCTTAATATAATTTAAGAACATGGCGGCATTCATGCTTACTGGACCTAGACCATTAATTGTCTCCATTGTGAATGATCCAACTCACACAACTCAAACGAGGGCCTCGAAGCCACAACCACCACGATACCCTTGAAGGGTCGATCTCAATAATCATTCAGAGAACAGCTAAACGGCTAAAAAGACAAATAGCTGAACTCTGGGGCTTTACTACTTCTCATGGAAATATGGTGGAATTGTCCCATTGGCTCGTGCTAACCTATTAGGGGACTGGGCTTCCTTTTACCCCCGAAGACACATGTAATGATGGTGGATTTCCGTCAAAATATATCAATGGGGGTGGGGTGCAGAATGTGTAAAAATTTTATTAGAATTAAAAAAAAAATCAATTCTTACAAAGTAAATCACCATTTAACTAAATATCTGATAAATATTTAACTGAGATTTGCATATTGACTGAAGTTTACTTATGACTGACATTTACAGTTATTATTATTTTTTTTTGTTAATCAATTTCAATTAATCCTAAAATTCATAGCATGGTATCTTAATCTAGATAAAAAAAACATAATTAATTTTTTTTTAATCATAAAACAACAAGCAGAAAACATCAACTAACTAACGTATGATCCAATTGTCATTCCATTACAAATGATGCGGTGGTGCTAATAGAGACAATGATGAAAAGCTCATACCTACATCTACTTATGGAAGCTGTTGTTGCAATTTATGTAGTTGATGTTGACTTGGCTTTATTTTTCGTTTCTAATGCGTCGTTGTTTTGCTGATGACTGTTTAAGATTTCTTTCTCTGTATTTATATATATATTAATACCTTATTGGCTTTTCTTTGTGAGAGCGTGTTGCTACTGCCATGTTGTTAATTTCTTTGTACCAGTTGCTTAGCTTTTTCTTGTTAATTTTATTTAAATTTGCCTTTGTTATTTGACTTCACTTGTATACTGCTGACTGTTGTCAGCATTCACAAAAACTTTGTGATTTTGATTGCAAAAGCCAACAGCTTTTCCAAAACAATTCATATAGAAAAATGCTAAAATAATATGAAGAAGAAAATGAATGGAATGAAAAATCAGCCAACCAGTCAACCAACAATTGTAAACTAAACAGTACAAGTTGAGACGTTCTCGAGTGCAGTTGCTATTGCATGCAGTTCTTAATTGCCGTGGAGTTAACGCAAGAATTTCAATCGTGTAATAAATACAATTAAGACAAAAATTCTGTTGCTTTTTTAAGCAGCGGTTTGTTAATTTATTTTAAATAAGATTTCTATACAAAAAGGTAATTTAAATTTAATTACTTTGCTGTGTTATAGGGAGCGGAGTAGTATAGTAATGGAGCCATAATTGCTGCTTACTAGTTGTTTTGTTAAAATTGTTTTTGCTGTGAATTTTTAATGCGCTTACATGCTTAATTATAACAGTTAATTAATTTAATAAATTAAATTTTTGTTACTCTTCGTTTTGTTTTACTTTATTTCCTTCTTATATTTTTTTGTTTACATTTTTGTGAGTTTTCATTTGTTTGAATGTTTGCCTTTTTTTTTGGGCAAAATGCCAAAGAACTTTGCTGATTTTAATATTCTGGCTCCATCGTTGTTTGATTTCTTTTTGTTTTCTATTCCACGTTTCATTTATAATTTTAATCCATATAATCCACAATAACCTATCATTCAATACCAAAATCACAATCATAAATTTGTAACCGTTTTCACGAGTTTCATAATCTCTAGTTTAGTAAACAAGCAACACTCGTTAATAATTTATCATCTTGGTATGTTATTTGGATTCGTTCCTTCATTAATAACCCAGTCATTTATTAGTTCAACGAACTTGTATTTGTGTTTGAGTGTTGGATTAAATGCTTTTATTTGGAAATCTTATGTATTCTTGCAGATTCTCTGCCTTGTACAGCAAGAGGTGGCAGTTGTGTGTTCATGTAAAAATTTTATTTTTGTCTGAGATTTAAAAAACTAAAATATTTTTAAAAGTATTTACTTTAAAAGTTTTTGCAGTCTGCTGAGCATAAGACGATAAAATAAGTATTCGAAAATAGTACACACAGTTTGAAATTAGTAGACAATAAAATAGTAATATTATATATTACTATTTAAAATTAATGGTAAAACATGTTAAGCAACTTCGGCTGTTGTAATTTTTTCCATACAAAACTTTAAGATATCTGAAAGGCCTGGCAAGCTAATGAGAAAGCACTCAATATATGCATGATCCCTTTTTTCAATAAAGACTTAGGCCAGAAGACAGAGCACACGATAAGGAAATTTCATTTGCAAAATACTTTTGTTCGTTAGCTTGATAGTCGATGGGTTGTTGTGTGTCAATCATTTCCAATATGTCAAAGTGTATATAGCAAAAAGTTCTTGCACCTATTAAAAAATTTATATGATTTCAGATTGAAATTTAATAATCACTTAATTCTAAAATATTTTTCTTCTTTATTAAATAAATATATTATTTACTCAGTGAATTATTAAATAAGGAAATTTTCCTTTATTTTTCAGTTAAATAAACAATTAAGTCAAGTAGAGATTTAATCAAATTTTAATCTGAAAACAAAGCCTTTAATAAGTGCAACTGTGAAAGAAGCACTTTGTTATTTTCATTTTATATTAAAGAAAACGCGAAATAATTTCGAGTAATAACACAAAATTTCACTAAGGTCAGGCTGAAAGGAGAATACCATTTACTCTGTCTCATGTTCGAAACACAATATGTTATGCGTTTCCTTAGTTAAATATCATGAAGAAAACATCAGCGCTCACAAATGAGTTTATGTATCTTGTAATAAATCCAAAAAAAATTCTGAAAAAGTAGAGCATTTTTTTGTGCGGTGCAGATGTGCCGATCAGAAGTTCAGTTATTGCAAGATATATTTTGCTTTAACTTACAAAGTTTCCTGGTAACTTACGCAGCTTAAGGCACAATAGCTGCTGATGAAAATCTAAAAATTACTGTATTTTAATATTATTTATGCCATTTAGATAATCATTTTCATAAAGTATTGTTTGAAAGAAATGGTTCTTTATTTGAACCCTGAAATCTAATTTGTTGTGTCATTATCAATTTGTTTTCCGTATTTTATTAGTTCATTATACAACTTATTAAAAACATGAATAAATATTATTACATTCTGCTAGACAGAATAAGTATGTATGTTTTGTTGTGTGAATGTATATAAAACAGTGATACTCGAAACCTTCTATGTATTCTTTTCTACATATATACATAAATTCATCAATACATATTTACATATGTATAGACATAAAAATTCTTATAAAGTTGCCCGGTTGAATGTACACAAATACTCGTACATATTTACTTACTCAACTCAAACAAAAGTTCATTAAACGTTTGTTGTCGCTGTAAAAGGCAAACAATCAACCAGCTAACGAGTCAACCAGCTAACGAGTCAACCAGCCAACCTACCAAACAACCTATTTCGAAATCATAACAAAGAGCAACAGCTGTTTTGCGAAAACACAAACAAAAGAAAAACTTGTCTGTACATGTGGTTTTTACTTTTATTTTTTATGATACAAATAAAAAATGTTGTGGGGGGAGGAGGGGATCTTATCGTTTTAAGATTTGTATTTGGTTTTCTTTTTTTTTCTTTTTGCAAAATAATTTTTTGTTTTTATTTGTTAGAAGAGAAGAAAACTTAAGTTTTGAATTTAAAATTGACTGTTTATTGTTAAATAAAATGAATAAAATTCTTATAAAATCGTTTGTACCGTTTGTTTAAAAATAATTTGTTTATATTTTTGTTGGTTGTTTTGCGTAACGAATTCCTTTTAAGAATTTCTAAATTTGAACAAATAAATTAATCCACGTTTTTGAGATCTCTGCAAAACAAGTTGTGTTGAAAATAAATATTGATAAATTGTATAAAATAATTAAAGAATATGGAAAGTTTCCTATAATAATATAAATTATTTGGCGTTTATTCTTGCATTTGTATACGATCGAATTCTTATTTGAATGTGCCAGTTCATGTACACTTGGGGTCAGAGATGATAAAAAATTATTTATATTGCTGCAACCGAGTATTCAGTATAATATTCTTCTAAATAATATTTTATGAATTATTGTTTCTATTCATCAGTCTATTTTATTTTCCCCGAAACTGATTTTAAATTTTTTTCAGTTTCTTTATAACTATAAAAGCCTAAACAATTAATAAGAAAAACTAATTTCAAAAGTACTTTTCGTAGCGAAAATGTATTAAAATGTCCAAAAATATTAGTATTCAAATTTAAAAAAATTGGACAAAAAAAAAGAAAAAAATTGCGTTCCGATTCTTGTAAATATCTCAGGGTCGCATAAGAGATTCTTCATTCATACAAAAAAAAGGAAAATTTTTCCTTTTTCAATGAATAATTTATGATAAAAAATAATAAAAAATCTACATAAAATTTTAAGGCATTAAAAAATCTAAAAAATCAGTAAAAAAAATTACTGAATGATATTTTGTAACTTATAGCAAATTATTAAAATCATTGTTAACCAGGGAGATTTGAAAAGAAAATCAATAGAACTTGTATTTTGTATGTATCGAAATATCCATGATTTTCGTATAATTTGCAAAAACTTCTATATAATTTTAGTTTAAAATATCGTATGTTTTGTTTTCCATATTAGAAATCATATCTATAAACAATAGTTAAAAAAGAAATGGCTGCGTGTCATATCGAATAAAATTATGAATAAATTGTGCACAATCCAAATAAATTTCAATTGAAATTCGTTTTAATCAAAACTGCAAAAGTATTGAACCAAAGTTGTAATAATGTTTAAAGATAATATATTTTATAACATATTTTTTTGATGATCTCGTTTTTATAAAGACGCTTCATATATACTTTCAGTGCTCGCTTAATATATTTAAAATCTTCAAAGTCAGTGTTAAACAAATTAAATATATTCAAAAATATTTTGGAAATAAAAAGCCTTATCTCGTATAAGAACGGTTTTATGTTATGGGTATCCGATTTTTCCCATTTTTAATTTTAAGTTTGCTATTGAAAGCTTTGACGATTAGTAGACATGTTCTGGTGTGCTTGACAATTTTCTTGACGTAAAAAACAACGAATTTGGCAGATTGGTATCGCCATTACCCCTAAACTATAACAGGAATTTCGTTTTGCTTTTTTCATAAGAATAGATTTATTGTTTTTTGTTTTGGAACAAAAAGATAAACTAATTTGCGAAAATTGTTCGTAATTTACTAAGTATGGAAAGAATTTGGTTCACCTAATAAATTTCGCTTTCCTTAAAGTATTTGTAGCCTTTTCTAATCCTGCTACTTATTGTAATTTTCTAAAATTAATAATCTTAATAGAATTAATGTGATATGATTTTTTGGGGTAAATAGTGATTAAATTCTTTTGCAAAACAAAAATAATATATTTATATCTTCCCTTAAAAGCATGAATGCATAAGTTGAAATGTTAAAATTATATTTTTGCTTTATTTAACAATTAATTTGTTTACAACAGTTTAAAATTGTTTCGTTATTTAACATAGTCCTAAGAGAATTGTTGCCTATGCAAATTCAAAATATATATGTATATACTTATACGCATTGAAGTGCATACATGCATACATGCATAACTACATACATATTTAGGTACGTACTTACATGCATACATACATGTATTTAAAAAGCTTGATGCATATTTATGAATACATATTTTATTGTCAGATTCATTGTCTGCCTATCTATCTATATACCTTTAAGTGTCTATTTGTATAAACATACATATCTTTCTCGTTTTACGTTCTTTTGTGTAAGAAAACGAATATAAAATATTTTTTCTTTTATATTTGGTTTATTTTTCCTATTTTTTCAGCCATTATGTCTGCAAGCAATCTGTTATTGCAATATTTTTGTTGTTTATTATAGTTTCTTTTTTTTGCATTTAGAAGCCACGAAAGTCTGTATTTCCGCAAATTGAAAGATTTTTTATATTTTGTATTTAACAAAAGGGAAAATTTTTTTGTTTACATATACTTTTATAACTACATACATACACACTACTTCGAAAATATTTGTTATTCAAACTATACGTGAAACTTTTAAAAGAAATAACACATTTTTCTTGGTGTAAGAACTAAATATCAACAGATATGGTGAATAAATCTTTAGCTGGAAAAAATATTTCTATTTGGCTAACAGATTCAACAACTGGTTTAGTAATTGATAGGAGAATTATACTTTTGAGTCAGTTTAATGCGAACCGGGCGCGTTGAGTCCGCCGTTTTTGGAAAAGAATATAAATGTATTTAGAAGTTGCCTGTTAAAGGAAGCTTTAATTATGTAAATGGCTGTTTTTCGGAATTAAAAATATTTTTACAATGGCTATTTTATATAATGGTAAAATATTGGTTAATTTCAAAAAAATGGAACTGAATAAATTGGTTAATTGGAAATGTATTCTTGCCTTTTTTTGTCTACATATGTATAAATTCGATAAATATCCGTTATGAATTTTAGACTATAGTACAAGTATAGTAACATTTTTTTATTGCTTCTAACGCTTTTTTGCGTGCAATATTTTCTTAAAACTTCTTTAAAGTCTAAAGCTTTAACGTATAATCGTATTGGTCATTTGAAAGAAAGCACTCTAGGCGAATTATTTTGTTTTTATAACTTATTACCTACTTTGTAGTTGCAATGAATTTTCTATAAGCAAATTGGCTTAGCTATTTTTACTCCGTACGCGATGCAGATCAATAACATTTATTTTAAAATTATTTTTTGTCGTACTTCAAAATGATTCTTGTTAAGGACCAAGCTTAAAAGATCAAAATTTTATATTTTTTTATAAAAATGGCTTGACTATATTAGATTATGTTGGCGCAAACTAATTAAATACTCTCTTGCGTTATGGTATTGTTTTAAAGCTAACAAGCTGACAACTATTCGTGCTAAATAAGAAAAATTAACTCTGCATTAAATAACTACGTATATACAAAATAGTGATAATGGAAATTACGATAAAACAAGAAGCCACAAACACAAGTTGTTAAGTTTTTTGCATTTGAAATATGTAATACATATAAGTAGCACATTACTTTAGCGACTTCCTATCTTTTCAATAAATAATGAATTTATTACTATTATGGGAATAAATTATTGGCAACCCTAGAAAAATAATAATTGGTCTGCTACGAGCTGATATGATTATTATGTGGCTTTAAGAAAATGGTTCTAAATGCCATATTTCCTTATTACTATAATTGGCATTCTAGAGTGTGTGATTTAACGCCTTATGAGATTATTTGAAAAAAGAAGTCTATTTCAATAAAACCACTAGCACTTGTTTAAGTAAGTGGAAATTAAACGCTTCATCACCGGAATTAAATCAGAATAATGCAGAAAGGACGTACTAAATTTCGACAATAGATGGCTATGTGAAGCAAAGTCCTCGTGACCAGTTGTCCGATGTGCAAGGATTATTTCTCTTGTTTACATAATAACTCAATGGAAGGATAGCAATATAAAAACTTAAAATGGGGGTTTCCATTTAATTTAGAATATTTTTAATATGTAACTATTGAAACTCTTATATTTTGCTGGAAAATGGGAAATTTCACATCATCGTTTTAATTTTTAATACAAGGATATCCTTTTAATAATACAAAACAACTTATTACAGATGAGAGCTTCTAAACAAATGATAGTAACCTTTTTCGAATCTACCACGGAAATGTTATTAGCAAATTATAGAAGGTGGTATAGAACAATACACGAAGACCATACCTTTCTAACTTTGTTGGATAAATAATTATTTTCAAATTGAGCATAACAATAGTACTAACGAGATATACTTTTGAAATTAAGGAATTTATTATTTGCTATTAAAATAATGTTTAACGATATCTCCAAAGAACCTTTGCAAAAGAATTTAATTCAAATTAGAATATTTTTCTTTACATTTACTAAAAATAAATTTTGTTGTTTCTAGTTTTCTTTTTATCGGCTTTCTTTACACTTCCAATACCAAAACCAAATGGTGTGGTTAAAATGTTTGCAACAACGACATCCCAGTAACAACTTCAGCAGACCACTTTACAAGATCGTCAGTTTCGACAAGTTGTTTATTTCGTGCAATTGATACTGTGGCAGAAGTTTTGTATATCTCTCATTCTGTGGTGTTTCGTTTGCTCTGCTATTATCTTGAGGATTTAAACGATTTGCAGAAATTAAATCTTAATATTGACTTGCAGGTAAGTAAATAAAGTGTCTTGTGGTTACTGAAATCTTTTATAGCTATTCTTTTAAAAAGGCTAATTAGACATCAAGGATATCTGAGGGTTTGGTAAATTAACAGGTCATTTGCATTATTGTTAGCTTCATTTCGAATTCCTTCTCTCTATATGTTTTAATTTAATTTAAAAAACAATAATAACAGAAAATACTTGTGCTAGCATTTTGCTGCTTTACTATTTTTAAACTTACGTACGAGATTTATTGTATTCATAAATTTTCCGCAGTGTTTTTTTTTTGTCATTTCGTAGTTGATTGGATGTGCTTTATTCATTTGCTGCTTCCATTTATGTTCGTTGGTCATGTTTAAAATGCAAAGATGTCTCTTGATTTTTCAATGTTTAATAGTTTTTTTTTTTCTTTACAATTATTTTAATACATTCATTGTAATATTGGTTTTCTTAGTGCTATTCCCATACAATACGTATATGTTTTTTAGAAGTGAGTATACAATCGAATTAACATTGACAGCATATAAATTTAGAATAGGGTAATCAATTATGCATAAACTACATATGTATAAGAGATTTAAGAATAAAATCCGATTAAACAAATTGCACTTTAGAGCTAAAAATTGTTGACAGTCATGGCTGCTAAAGTGCACTATAAACGAGATTGATAGATAGAAATAGAAATTAATGAAAGAAATAATAGTTTTTCTGATTTAAACGAGAAAAAAATTTAATAGATTTATACGTGACCATGTAATTTCTGATGTTTGGTCATTTTAATAATTAAGTTGCCCAACATTGTTTAAGCAAGATTTATAACGATTGATACGAGATCAGCTTGAGCTAAAGCTTTTTTTGTTTCACATATTGGAATTATATCAAAGTCAATAATGAGATGCCCTTGAACTAAATAGTGTTTAATAAATAATAATAAATAGTTTTTAATGACTTTTTGCTAGTTTAACTATTAGCTTAACTATTTTTTCTAAGCTATGGACTATTGAAAATATATGTTTTTAAAGAATCTCAATTTGTCTCTCTTCATGAAAATAATTACAGCTCATACGTTAAGTAATAATAAGAATATTCGTTATCTTTCTGATGATACTCGTCAGTATGCAAAATTTTTTTATTTCATTCAGACGAATATACTCTACTCGTCATGAAGTAGTAAAATGTTAAAGTTTTATATTGTTTTTAAAGATTAAAATCAGTTTAAACAGTTTTTTACAAATTCAATATTTCGCACCTAAAATTTAAACACAAAAACCTGTTCTTTCAATTTTTTTTATTCCAACTAGTTCTTTGTGTACAATTAACATAGAAAAACTTTAGTTTTTACCGTTTTGTTTTTGCTTTCAGCAAATTATAATATCAACTGCGTAAAGGTACAAAAATGTCTCAACGTAAAATTTAAATTAATCTATAATAATTTTAGTTATTTGACCTTTTTTAGTACTTTATTATTACGTACTAGGTCATTATTCAATAAAAATTTTTTAAAAAACTTTATTTTTTATTATTATTCAATATTTCGCCAAACTAAACAAACAAATTCAAAAATTTTTTCAATTTTGATTTATTATATACACTGTGGTGCAAAAATGAGCCAATGTAACTAAAATTTTTGAGAAAAAAATCTATTTCCTCTGTTTATTTTACAAAACAAGACTTTTTGTTTTTTTTTGTTTCCAGTATATTCTGTTTTCCAAAAAAAATAAAAAACATTACTCCATTCGATTCTCTTATGCAAAATATATCGATCTCTTTATCTCAATTGCAATGACACACTTTTGCACCAACAAAAAATTTCTCAACTAACGGTGCATCAGTTAAAAAGTTTTTGCATTTAATATATGTAATTAGTTTGGAAAAGTTAATGATTGTGTACACTCTTAAGTGAAAAAGAAAAAAAAATATGAAACCATTATCTAATAGTTTAAAAAACGCAGTCCTAGAAAAAGCTAAAAATGGCGATTCAACTCGAAAAATCGCAAATTTTTATAAAATTGGACAGAGGTCAGTGGCTAGAATAATTGCTGATTATAAAAAATCTAATCCAGACCAATGTCTTCAAAGAAAAAATGGGCGGCCGAAAAAAATTTGTGACGCGGAGGCAAGAGCCCTTGGACGTTCATTCATTTCAGGCAAAATAAAGAGTACTAAAGAGGCAGTTTCTGCCTGTTCTGTCAATGTTAGCAGATGGACTGTTCAAAGGGCTCTTAAAAGTGTCGGGTACAAGGCTTCTATAAAGAAGAAGAAGCCTAAATTAACTGCCAAAAACATAAAATTACGAAAAGTATTTCTTGAAAAGTACAAGTCGTATGCAGTATCAGATTGGTGCACGGTCAGTATTTGTTTTAACTTTTTTCATATGACTATTTTATATTATATTATATGTTTATCTTGTAGGTAATTTGGTCTGATGAGACCAAAATAAATAGATACCAATCGGATGGGAAGGTTTGGTATTGGGCTAAGCCATCAACCACACCAAATCCATCTCATGTATCTCAAACCATTAAGCACGGAGGCGGTTCTCTTATGGTATGGGAATGTATAACCCCAGATGGTGTTGGTCCACTGGTAAGGATAGAAGGCATTATGCGTAAAGAAGACTATCTTCGTATATTGCAAGATAATCTGCCTTTAGCACTGGCCAAAATGCCATATAGACCAGATAATGTAATCTTCCAACATGACAACGACCCGAAACATTCTGCAAAAATTGTCAAGGAATGGCTTAGTTCTCAGGTGTTTCGGGTCATGGAGTGGCCAGCGCAGAGTCCAGATCTGAACCCGATCGAAAACCTGTGGGCTTATTTAAAGCGCCGCATGGCAGATTATGAAGAAGCTCCCAAGGGCATTAATGAATTGTGGGATAGAGTTCGGGCTGAGTGGGAGAAAACACCTACATACTATGTGGCTAAACTTTATCAGTCTATGCCCAATAGGATGGATCAGCTAAAGAAAGCAAAAGGATACTGGATAAATTATTAAATTTAGATGACCAAAACCTTGGAGCAAATGTGTGCCAATGGTCTGAACCGTAAAAATTTTTGTGTTTACATAAATAATATATGAACAAATGTTTTTTGTTATTGTTTTATATTTTCTATTGCTTTATATATCTAACTAAGCTAAAAGTTAGAAAGAAATTAATAAAAATTACTGAAATAAATTTAGTTATTTATTAAATTAAAAACATTGGCTCATTTTTGCACCACAGTGTATACATTATTATTATACATAGTCCATCTGCTAGGAGGAGTGCCACCAAAAGTGCGCTTATATTCTCTTTGGACGGAAACTACGGACTCTAAAGCATGAAAGCGTTGCACTGTCGAAATTCTTGTTTCATTGTCCCAATTCTGCATTTTAGTTAAATTTAAAGATCAATCTATAAAATAAAAATGGGACAGATTAGTAAGTTAAAGCTTTTAAAATATTATAAAAACTAGTGCAAACATTTTATCTGCCAAGGAATAATTGATTACGCCTTAATTTTAGAAAGAAAATGGTATTCTAAATTTCAAAAATATTAAAATTTTCTATTTCAAATTCAGAGTAATAACTTTAAAATAGCAATTGAAGCCAATTCTTATTTTGAATGGCGTTTTCTTGAAAGAATATGCCTTTTTTAATAATCGAGACAAAAGATGCATGCATACTCCTATACATATATATGGATACATGTATGTACAATGGCTTTGTATTTATGTTGAGCTTTTGTTTTAAACCAAATAAAAACAATTTACAAGTAATGTGAACACAGTTAATTTTAGTTCAAACGCTGATTATTTTCCCACAATGAAAGAATAATAATCAATTCAATCTGTTGTAAATAAAATTATTGATCCTTAACATCGTAAACATTGATGAAAACAAAGAAAAAACATAAAAGAAAAAGATGTAACAATTCCATTTTTAATCAACTGATTATTCGCTTCGCATTGTTGTTGCTGTTGCTATTGTTGATGTGTGTGAGTAAACTCCATATACAGTTTAAATTGTAAAATCAATTAAAAAATTTACATAAACAGAAATGCATGTACGTCTGATAAATAGAATGATTTGCGTATATGTGTGAACAGGGATGGCTTTTTGTATTGAAAACTAAATAGAACAATGGTGTTATTTTATTTTTTGAAGCCAGGCATGGTTTGTCAAGCTTTAGAAATATTATTTATGATATGTGCGAGACTATAACGAAAAACTACGAGAACTAAAATCAACTCCAGAATCAAATTTTGCGAACCATATATTCAACAATAAATGTACACCAGGACGGTTAACCTGCTTATACACAGCACAAAGGAAGGAGACATGGAAATATACAAACAGAAAACATTTGACGGACGACACACTATTGATCCATTGAAACATTTTTACAAGAAAACAAACATTACAGTAACACAAACACGTTACGCAGGTGCACAAGACCAAAGCAATAAAGAACCTCATAAATGTACAATTACAGATTATTATGTCATAGGAAAGAACCCAACGGATTCACATATTAACACAGACGAATAACGAGCATGGTCGTAAAAGGATTTAGGTAGGAAGAGAGACGAATGAAAAGGGAGAGAGGGAGAGACAAATTAGGTAAAAACAAACGAACGAAAAAGGAGAGAGAGATAAACAGTGGTTGGGATTAAGTAGAACCTTTAGTTCTACAAAGACCGAAGACAAAAACAATTTTGGCTAGCGGGCTACTAACCGCTAATGTCAAAATTTTCGTTTTTTGACAAAAAAGAACGTCAAACAATCCGGGACAAGCAAGCAAGCCAATTTTTAATTAAAATTACGGCCTTTTTACCGGCGGTATAAATAGCTTTTTCTTTTTTAAACCGATAATAAGTATTACAGTTATATTTTACGTTTACACTAATTATTTAAGATTTTATAAATTTATTCTTAACTTAATGGTAACATCAAAATTAAACAAAAGATAAATTTTTAACGTCTATTAAAGTTATTAGCAAGGCAATTAGCAAGTTTAAAATTTTATAAGTATTTTAAAAACTTTTAGAAGAAGCAGTAGAAAATGAAAAATCAACTTATGACAGTTTAAGACAAAAATTTGCATAAAACTAGACTAAACAGTCACAAAAATTATACCGCCTCTCCTACGATGCACAGTGGTTTGTTTTTGGAAATAATTCGCTTACTCATGAAGCACTTAGGATATGCTAGTGGAGTTTTACAGAGAACAAGCAGAGGGATGTATGAGTGATGATGCGAGCGATCGATCCCCTGGAGCAAAGGGGGACTTTTGAGTATGCTCTCAATGTTGGGTACCTCGGGCATACAATTTTTTTGGAAATGCCTTCAAAATTTTGTTTATTACTTAAATGTAAAGAGCTTTTGACGTTATATATATATATATACAAAAAATGTGCTAACATGTCTTTTAGTTAAGGTGAAAATCGGGTTAGAAAAATTTTTTTTTTAATATTTGGCCGACCTTAACATATTATTTTTGAATTGGTGTACATGTTTATGTTCGGATTATTATTCTAAAATATTGTGTGCATTCCTGGTATAATTCATAATGAAACAGTGGTTTTGATAGCATGTTTGGTTAAAAGCTTACAAGCCTCTGAATTGGGAAAATGTAAATTGTAATCGTTTTATAGGTTTTTTTGCGTATATAATTGAAACTTAGTTCGGTACTGATAATTTTTTTTTACTATTTTAAAGACAATCTATAGCAAATGCGAATAAAGGAAAAATTGCGTAATTGCGCCAAAAATTGTAACGGTTCACGCTGCAGCACTATTCAAAGATAGCCAATTTTGAAACAAAATTGTACTCCGAGGTACCGACTGAAAAAGAGTCAACAGATTATTGAAGCACCATCTCCTGACTAAATACCCCAAAAAGGATTTGTCAGCCCCGTAGTTAACAATGTTAGGCTGGCTAGTTTTATAAAAAGAACAATTTGTTTGAACATTTTTCCACGTGTAAGGAATTTAAATAAGAAGGTAAAATTTTATTTTACCTCTTAATTATATAGATTTTGTGGCAATTAAAATTTTATATTTTATTTTCCAAATAACCAATTTAACTTGAAATTTATAGTTTTAAAGGTAAATTACATTTAAAAAATTCGATGTGAAAAAATAGTAATAATTTGTTAATTAAGAAGTGAAAAGATTTTCCCTGTGGTATGATCTTCGCAAATCTGGCCTTCTAATGAAGTTTTTCTTTTTTTTGTATGTAAAAATAAAAAATGTATATAAACACAATTTTCATGTAATGTTTAGTTTTACACATTGAAAGAATTGTTTTTGTGGTAAAGGTAATTGTGCGAACAAACGAATTCTAATGAAATCGTGTGTATTTAGAAAAAAAAATTGTGCAATTTTTACATTGTGACTACCATCTCTGGCATGCGACTATATACATAACTATGATAAAGTGCTGGCAATAAAAAAAATCGCAGTTTGTTGTTGTTTTTGTATGTATCTTTGTTTTTGTTATTATTGTCTTGGCATATATTGATTATATTTACATTGAAATCTTTTTGTCTTGTATTTTATATTTATATATTTTTTGCTACATTTCAGGAAATTCAATATTTAAACAGTGAAGGAGAGATAAAAAATACACACGTATAAAAACAGATAAACTTGTGGCAGTAAAAAATAAAAACACAAATAATTATTTTTCGGTGTATTGCGCTTTGAGAGTATAAGTATAGTAAAAACACAAATACTGATTTTTATAGTGTTTTCTAATGGAGCTGACTTGAAAGTTACTTTTACATCTTTACATGAAGATAACCAACAACTAACCATCATAGCCAACAGTTACAGAATTCTTAAGCAAAATCATCGTTTTGTATTACTTAACAAGCGGCTGGCGGTTATTTACATTTAAAAAATAAAATAAAAATAAAATATATGCTAACAGCCAGAAAAAAAGTAACGATCTCTTAAATAAAAACGTACGCAAGAGCAGACGCTGACAGTGAAAACTAAAAACAAGACTGAGTAAGTTTATTAACAAGATAACTCTTATTGTCTGTGGTCTAGGTTGCACAATTTCGCTTAACTGATTATTTATAATAAAATCAATGTTGTCTAAAAACCGTGAATTTTTTAAGCTTTTCTATAGACGAACGCAAACAAAATACTGTATAAGTATTTAAAGAACTGATGATGAGCACACACCCCACAAGAACTTATCGTAGTGTACTTTTTTTTAGTGTATTTTAGTGATTATGTACTGTTGCTGAGAACACTAAATTTTAATGATATTAAGCGTTGTTATTTACTTTGTCAGTAAACTTGTAGAGTACTTTAAGTGCTTATATGAATATTTTTAGCACTTTAGCCAACAAATAATTAAATAAATAAAAAGAATTATTTTAGAAAATTTCTGTTATAATTTATAGATTAACTGGCACAACAATAAAAACATAAACAAACCTGCTGTTGCCGGACAAAGAGATTCAACTAGATTTTAAATAACAACAGCAGCAATAGTTTCAACATGCTGCAGGTAAAAGTAGAAAAGAGGGGGCGCAAATCTAGAGCAGGTTGGGAATAATACACAACGAGAAAGTAACAAAACTGAAAAAAAAAATAAATAAACGAAAACAATTTATCAGCAGTTTTTTTGCGTTTTACTTTAAATAGAAAAGACAGATAAACGATAACAACAATTATAACAATAATATCTCTAAACGATTGTGATTAATTTGTACAACAACATACTGCTACTACATATACATCCAAACAAAAGTACTACTGAAAAAGTAAACATTTGGAAAACAAAACAAAACAAAACAAAAAAAAAACGTGCTAAAAACAGCTGTTGATGTTTTCTCACCGCTAACGCCGACGAATGCTGTTGACGTTATAATTGATAAAGTGTGTAAAGAGTTTAAAGTAAATATCTTAAATAAATTATTCAATTTTTTTCAAAGATATCTCCTGTATTATATACAGACGTACGCACTTACAAATAAAAAGTTTTCATTCTTATTATTACATGTGAGGCGTGTTTTTGTTGTTGTCGGGTACAAGTGACTACCTGTCAGCCAGCCTGTGCTTATTCTAAGTCTATCTAAGTAACTTAATAACTGAACTGAATTGAAACTTTCTGCTGCTTTCCCTAAAAGATATTCTGCTTTCAATTTACTCACCTAAAACCAAAATAAAAACAATTTTTTAGTCTACGATCTAAGTTTTATTTGTAAAGTTTGTTACCAGTCGTTGCTAAATCTGCAAAGTGAATTTAATTAAACTGAATACTAAAGAAAAACTGATTGTTAAGAAAGGAGTATAAATACGTAAAAAACGTTTCACCTTGTTTTTTATTTTCGTGCAGATTTCTACAATTTTAATTATTTTAATGATTGTTGTTTTTGTTTATTTAACATTTTCAGTAGCTGCTGATTGCTTTTTGCTCTAATTATTTTAACAAAAAAGACTTATTTTATTTCTCATTTAATAACAAATTCTTTTAAAAAATGAAACAAACGAAAACTTAATCGGAGACAACGACAGTGCCAAAATAATAACTCTTAATACAAGGTGTTCGATTTTTTGTTTCTAAATCTCTTCCAAACTATAAAAAGATAAAAAAGTTCATTACAAACACACAAACTTTGTTTCCTAAAATAAAAAGTAAGCTGCCTTTATTATATGTATTTGTAAATAATAAAATCCGTTTAAAACTCATTTAATTAATTATGAAAATTTTATATCGGAGGAGTATATCGCAGTTTTCATTAGTTTGAAAACTCATAAAACAAAAAGTTGGGAAAAATTCGTAAAAAAATAGAAGCTATTGAAGTTGCACTTTTACAATTGATTTTATAAAATAATTAGCTTATTCTACCCGGCATTGCCTGCCTCTAATTTTCGAGCCTTTCTAGACACTGTATATAGTAAAGACTAATGTCGGAGATAAAATATTAAAAATTTCGGAAGACGTGTCGAATTATCGAATCTGTAACCAAAGGCAAGCAAATGCAAAATTTGATTGATATTGGATTTGTATGTCCAAAAATGGTTGTGCGTTTTCCTTATAAAATGGACATTTCTAAAATTCATATTTTCTTCATCAAAAGCTTTAACCATTATATTTGTTTTTTTCATTTGAACTAATTTTTAAAGTATTTTTATTCTGCAACTCCGCATACTAACATGAATATTTATATTTCTTCTAATTTAGTAAGCCAGTAAGACAGTAATTTACTGTCACCCACCCAAGAGTATTTAAAGATAGGATTGCACTACAGGTATCAGGTATTAAATGAATTAAGGTCAGAATATTTAATAAAGTTTAGAATGATTATTGTAATTCTCGACCAATTATGTATTTTGAGCACAGGTGAATACCTGTGGTGTCACTATTACATTTTTTCTGAATCCTTGAATCCTGAATCCTTAATAAAAATAAAAAAGTAATCCATTCACATATTGTCGATATTTAATTATGGTGGTGTAGAAACGATTAAAAATTAAAAAAAAAATATATATTAACAAAATAGCCAATTCATATGCTTATCAATGGATTTTGTCTATACTGATAGTACAGGCTTGTGCCTTAGCGTGGCTATGAAGGAAGACCAATTTTTGCTACATAAGCTGTGATTTTTTTTACTGGAAATGAATGTTGAACCTGTCCAATAGCTGTGAACGATAAGTGCTGTTGTTAGTTTTACTCTTTTAATTGCATTCGATGTGAACGGCACACGACGTATCCAAAAAGAAAAATAAACTGTCGTCATTGTGATTCGGTCCCTTGTAATTTTTTCTTGCATACAAAATGTGAAGTTTCCGCTCATTATATATTTAAGTAGCCTTAGCCAACTCTTACACTTTCAATATTATTTCGGAAGATTTCGAGCTAAATCTATGCTAAAAATTGGTTTTCGTGATGGCCTTTTTAATTAAATTAATGTCTTATGAACGCACTAAATTCGTTGTTGCTGAAAATAACGAAGTTTCAATAGCTTTCAAGTACAAAATTTGAAGAAGTTTAACAATAGATGGCACGACTATCGTTGTGTTCACAAAGATTATTTAAGGAGACATCATTTTTATTGGTGATGTATAAGCCAAAAAACGTTAACAATTTATAGCAAACTTTTCGTAATTATTATTTAATTATGTAATTATTTAATTTGTATGATTTATCAATGAAGTCATTCTTTATGAATTTAAACATAATACTAAAGAAACTAAGAAGACATATTTTAAACATTTTCAAGGCTTATTTTAATGGATGACTAAACTCCCATAAACCAAAAACTAAATATCCAATTTCACTCAGTATTTACTGAGGGAGGTGTTAAGGAAATTTTTATTTGGGTACGGTTTTCCGTCGACCCTCGTCAAATTTGGTTTGTGAACAAACCGGTTTCGGCTGTTTGCCATCTTCAGTGTTCTCTTTATACTCTTTGTATCCTAATAAAGCAAATTTTCAAATATGATAAACAGATGTTTTTTTTTTCGGGCAATATAATTTCCGTTTTTTACAGAGTAGTGTATTAAAGAAGTTAATCTACATAAGAAATTAAATAGTATTTATTGTTGCAATGTTTAATTTAGTTTATTAAAAAGTAGGTTCGAATTCCTGACTTGTACTTTGTCCCAGTGAAATAATTTTGAGCACGAATTGTAGCGTAAGACAGGCCCTATCCAGACGGGCCTATCTAAGTGCAAATAATAGTAATAAAAGTGCCTAATAATTATATTTTAATCAAAAAGAGACAAAAAGGCGTAAGTGAATATTGCTACTTCTTAAGGGTTTATACATTTTGTAATGATTTTTAAAATCGTAAAATTGAATTTGTTGTTTTTGTGGTTATTAATTTTTAATTGTAATTAGTAATTATTTGTTTAAAAATATTTTCATTGGTACACATTATTATTATATGTATTATCGATAAGTTTGTTTTGCATTGCGTGTTTTATTTCCAACAAGCTATTTCAATTTGAAAAATAATTGTTCGCTGCGCACATTATGTTTACTAAATAATCGTTTATTTTGAATGAATTTTGATAGTAATAAAAGAAGCGTATAACAAATTCTAAGAACCTGCCTTTGTCATGGAAGATTAGACATTTTTAGATAAAAATTTTTATAATTTTTTTTGTTCACTATTTTTATTGTTTCCTCTTTTAAACAGCCATGAACCTCTGGAGTTTTTATTATATCATTTCGATATGGCAAATTCTAAAGGAATTCTAATCTTTGGCTTTAATCTATACTATTAAGGTTAAAATTGTGTTCCTACAATTTGGCAACTAATTTTTGTATACCAATATGAAATTTTTTCTGTAGAGTTATTCTTGATAGTTTTAGGGCAGTACTGCCTCTGGCTGTCTCTCCCAACTGCCCTGGCCTTACAGTTTCCATGGTTAAAATATAGTTCGAAGTGCTTTCTTGAAGCCGCTAGAAATATCATTTTTCCATTTAGGCCTAAGTGATTACTCTTTTATATAAAAAAATGTTTATTTGACATCAATCATCACTTACCGTCTTTATCTGTATGTAATTGTCTTTAAATTGGCTATATAGTATTCAATATGGTAATGCTTACTTAGGCTTGAATAGTAATTTTTCTATGTCCAGAAACTATCATAGACACTTAATTAATCTATCTATCTATATATATACATATATAAAGTGAGCACAAAATAGGTGTCCGTTGGTTGCCAGTGTTTGACGAGATGCGCCTTCGGATTTCCACCAAATTTCAACAGTACCTTCGTAATAGTCTTTCGTTGGTTTCTATCTTTATTTCATGCGTTTACGCACAATAGTGCGTCCACAGTCCGTGTTTGAAACAAGACAAATTTTTAAAAAAAATCAAAATTTGTTTCCATTGCGTACTTTCAATCAATGCCCGTTTGTACGGGCTGTGTGTGTGTGCGCTTGCACAGAATGCGACGGCAATACAAATCTTAAGTCCCAATTTACATTGGACGACTTTTGTCGTTGCAACTCGTAGTTTGTTGTTGTAAATAATGTGTGTAAAGAGAATAGTGGTAGAGTTACTCTCTTCCCCTTATATGCTCATGTTCATAGCAAGTGGATGTGCAAACAAATAGAGAATTTTGTTTTCCAGATTCTGTTGCACTTTGTGTGTGCGTGTGTGTGTAATTTGCGTGTTCTATTGCAAAATGATCCATCAGCAATTGCTAGATATTGCGAATGGCGCAATTCCAATTGACCCTACCACAAAAATGATAACGCTTTCAGATAATTTTTGCCACTTTGCAAAATCCAAACCAGAATTGGTCACAAACGTATTTCCCTATATTGCACAAAATTTTAGAAACCATGATTGGTTGGGGGAAAGAGCTGGGAAAAATGCAGGTTTTCGGATATCAATGTGACAATTTTGAATGACATTCTGGGGGAAATTTTAACCGACAAATCAAGTGACTGTTACCAATCAAGACGATGTTGTAAATTATCCAGTCGAATTTTAAAATTCGCTTGAGTTACCTGGACTGCCGCCCCACCACCTACAAGTGAAAGTTAGTGCTAGCCACGAGTTTGCAATGGGACACGTTTAATAGTCAAAAAAGTCATGAAAAATGTGACTGAAGGAAAAATTTTAAAAGGGAAATATAAGGGCAAGGATGTGTTGATACCACGCAATCTTATGATTCTTCCAGATTTGCCGTTTGATTTTAAATGGTTTTAGATCCTCCTACATGTTGCTTTTGCAATGATCCCTGATTTTCGCACGGTCAATTATATGTATCACGTTCACGTGTTAATAAATCAGCTGCTTTGTTTGTCTACACCGCGAACCAAAATCGATCGAATAATGTCGCATAGTCGTAGAATAAGACGTATTATATAAGCATACAAAAATATTGGATTGTGAAAAAAATAAAATTATTAAATTAAAAAAAACATAAAAACGAAAAAAAAGAAACTGTGTTCTTTCTGATTAATTATCTTGAATGATTGATTTTTTTTTGCGCAAACAAAAAAGAACGCTGCAGAATAAAAACAAACCACAAATGACTTGCGAAGCAGTCACGGGCACGCTAGTAAATCATATAAATATTTGCCTGTATTCATGAGGACATTTAGTTACGCCGACAAATTAATTAATAGTTTAATTTGTTAGTCTTTTATCATTCAATGATATAAAATGCTAAACTAAAAAATTTTGAAAAATAATATTAAAAATAAAATAATGCTAAAATTATTTGTAATGAAGAGGTTTCATTATTTATTGTTTAAGAAACGAAATAGTCATAACTAGTGATTAAATGGTATCAAAGCATAACTAGTAATATACGTCATTATAGTCAAATAATAACATTTGTACCAGTTAGGGTACATAATTTTCAGTTCCAAATGTGATTAAAAATTGCATTACAATTTCTTTACCGCTACTAAATACAAATATAATAATTGAAATTTCAAAACACAGGCACTCAATGGTAGTTAAGTTTTTTGTCACTGTAATTATCTTCAAATTAGTTTTAAGTAAAATTTTTTCTCAGCCATTTTGTTTAAAAAAACCATTATTTATTTACTTCTCAAACTCCATACATGATTAATAAGTGTTAATAGAAATTAATAATATGTTCACCTGTTTTCACTTGAGGTTTAGCAAAGCAGCTGTTTATCACATATATGTGTTTGTTTTGCTGTTAAAAATTTCAAACAACATTTAAAAAACTGTCTCAAATGTCGATAGTGATTATTGACTTTTTTCCATTATAAGTTTAGTTTATTAAAGAAACTTTATTTAAATTTACCTTGGTATTTCAAATTATTTTTGCTTGTTTTAAAAGTTTAACTTTCTTTATGATGTTAAGCCGGGTAAAAATCGTTGCGAAATAAATTTATTTACATATGGATGTACATCAATATTTATATATATATATAGCATCACTTATATTTGATTTTTTATTAATTTTATTTTAAAGTTCTTGAAATTATATTTACACTTTTTGTTTTGTTTTGCAGATTTATATCTTAGCAGTTGCAAAAATGGTTAAAACATTTCAATCATATTTACCGTCTACTAATCGGACCTACTCCTGTGTTCACTGCCGAGCTCATTTGGCCTCACATGATGAGTTGATCTCAAAATCATTTCAGGGCAGTCAAGGTCCAGCATATCTCTTTAATTCTGTCGTTAATGTGGCCTGTGGTCAGACAGAAGAAAGAGTACTACTTACCGGTCTGCATGCTGTGGCCGATATATATTGTGAGTGTTGTAAGACACCTTTGGGTTGGAAATATGAACATGCCTACGAATCGAGCCAAAAGTATAAAGAAGGTAAATATATCATAGAATTAGCGCATATGATAAAAGAAAATGGCTGGGATTGAAGCAAGCAGCATTAAAAGTTCGATTCATTAAAAATGAATACAAACTACTACTGAGATACTGAGACGTGATAAAACTTATACAAAACAAGAAAAATATTATTCAATTTTTGTTGAGCCGGTCCTAAGGGAGGAAGGAGTCATGATTTGAAATTTAATTCATAAGTTATACAACATCTGCCCTTGATATCAACAATTTTTTTAAACAAATACCTATTATTATCAATACAAATCATACGTGGGACTTATAAGTCTGATCAACTGGAGAGTAAAAAAAGAAAAAAACACACGCAAATACATAACATCTCTTGGCCAGATCAAGAATTGTGCAGAAATCTATGTTAAAGAGGTTTGGCTTAAATGTTTGGGTGTGTGTTAATGTTTTTCTACTTAACATTTGTACGTACGCGTATTTTATAAGTAGTAAATAATTTTAATTATGTATAAAAAATCTTAGTTAATTTTTAATTAATAACAAAAGAGCATTAATAAATTGTAAACTAGAATAACACCATTTAGAAAAACAATTTAATAACAACAATAACATCACCCACCTAGGAATCAAATCAAATCAAACACACACACACACACATAATATGAGGGTATTTGTTTTTATTTTTTATTTTGAACTCTTTACCTTTATATCTCCCTTTTTAAATATAATGCAACATATATTATTTTTTTGGACCAACAGTTATGGAAACGCAAATTGAAATACATTTTCGTAAGCAGGCATAAAAAAATTGAATATTTTTTATAACAAAATGTGAAAATTGCTTGACTTTATAGCATAACCTTTCCTAAAAAATAAAAGGCTAAAAAAGAAGCTTTAAACTAAATTAACAATGTATTTATTTCTTTGTAAAGATTCTTAAATACTCTAGTAAAGCATTAACTTTAGTTAGTTCATTCAAAATGATTTTGATTCGAAGTTAGTTTTATTTGGCCATGAGCCTTTCATATAATTTATTTTCGTTTCTTAATTCCTTGATTGAGCTAATTGGTTTTAGAAATGAATCCAATATGCTTGTGAATATTTGCTCAATTTAAAATATTTAATTACCCTCCTTTCATATTGGTTAAGAAAAGTTATTTTGTTTATTTTTTTTGTGAATATTATCCCTTCTAGTTTCTTTTATTACAGTTTTGAAAAATTTTTTAAAAATAATCATTGAAGAAGTTATATTCAAAAATTTGTTAAAGCTAATAGAAGGTTATATTACGGCCAATGCTTTAATCTTGGTCATTAAAGATATAAGTACAGAAATTTGCATTTCTATATATCTGTAATGAACTTGAAATTTTAAAGGAAAGTTTAAAAATTAAATCAAAGAATTAGTAGGGAATTAGCGAATGAGCCCTAAGGAAGGTCAATAAGATTTTCCAATGCAATTTTTTGCAGGAAAAACAACTTGCACGTTCTAAGGCTCTATTAATTATTATACCTTCTAATTATGTATTTTCTAAAACAAGCGTACATTTTTTCTGCCAGTTTGTATTTTAAAAGGGTTTAGAATAACACAGAAGTAATTGATGATGTTGTTCAATAAATAAATTTAAAATTTGCACTTTGAAATCTCTAAATGCAGTTTACAACTCTATCCTTGACTACAAGATCCGCAAGCTGAATAAGTAGTTATAAGGTCTAAGTGTGAAACAATAGCTCTCCTTATCATTAAAGTAACGATGTCTTGAAATTTTATAAATTTGCAAACATTGCCCAGATTAAACTTAAAATTGATATTTTAGTTTATTCTGTTTTTTAGGATTTGATACTTTTATTTGTTATTTGATTCTGTAAGCATGAGATCTAAAGCATAATAGAACAACCAGGTGAAAAAATATAGTTTTACAAATTCTAATCAATCTCATAATTTATGTTAATTGGTTTTTAAATTAAACAATTAAACTCAAATTATAATTCTATTACTTGTTTCTTTTTTTTTTCTTTGTAAAAATCTCCCACCCAATCTTTCTATCTCCCGCTTAATATCTACAAGTGAACACATACAATCGATACATTTCAACACATAAAACAATTTTTAAATAATTTATTTTAAATATATTATTATAAAATACAAAAGAAAAGAGAAAAGAAATTAGTCAAAGCAAATTTGAATCTAATAAAAAACTAAAAACAATAAAACAAATGAAATAAAAAATTACACAGTAATAAAAATATAAATATATTTTTTTTTATCAAGTAACAAACAATTAGCGAGCAGTTTGTAAATATATTTTTTTTCAAATGCAAAAAAAAAAAAAAATAAATAAAACCTTAAAATAAAAGTAAAAATTATACTTACAAAATACAACAAAAACAAGAAAGTGTTTCCTTAATATAAAAATGATTATATTTTGAAAAAATGTGATTGGTGTTAAACTGAAAAAATTGTAAGAACAAAAAGAAATTAAAGTTAGTCTAATAAATTAATGACATTTTTGATGTAGCAAATATTAAAAATTACATGACCAATAAATAAATAAATTTCAAAATGTATTATGTTATTGCAAATACAAATTAGTATTTTAAGTTTGTATAATATATAAACTTTTTACTTACTTGCTTATCCTAAATTAAAAAACAAAAATTTTTAAAGTTATTAATATTTTGAAAGTGTCGAAAAATTTTTTTTAATCTGTTATTATTTTAAAACGGCATATCGAAATGGCAAAGTATTATACACTGATATAAGTTTCTATAAAATGTGCTCAATGTCTACAATAATTTTATTTCTTAGAAGAAAATCAATTTTTTTTGTAGAAAAAAGAAATATTTGATTTTTTCATTTTAAATCTATATTATGAAATAGAAGTTCTAAACGAAATGTATTTATTATCTTATAATTTAGATTAATGAATGTACAAGTATCTTGAGTAATTAAAATTTACTTCATTTATTCCAATTTTTCCTTCAACTAGTAACAAACGAAAAATCAAATTGGCTGTTAAAAGTTCACCTTTTTTGAAAATATATGGCAAGAAACCGCAGGCGTTTCCATAATAGCGGATTGCAATGACAAGTTCTTTATTTGCCAAATTCTTTGTTTGCCCTAAACATAGCTTTTTTTTAAAAAAAAGGTTTTCAATCGATTTTAAATGCTTCCGCAACAAAAACTTGTTATGAATATTTAGTGCTAATTAAAGTTCTAATTTAATTTCTTTACAAGATATTTACCAAAAATATTATATACTCTTTGTAAAATTTGGCAAACCTAACTATTTACCATGGGAAATCTATTACTTATTCTTATATTGCAGTTTTTTTACATTTGCAACTTAATTTTTTTTATAGTTTTGATCTCATTATTTTACCTGATCATATCTAATTAAATTTTGTATCTCATCTTAAATTTTGAATTTTCATTTCTTTTCTTTTTAAAATACTATTTTTGTAATATATAGTTTTTTTTTTGTGTGCTTTTTTCCACAGAAATCTTTTGGACTCTTGAAGGCTCCTAGGCGGTTAATCTGCATTTCGAAATACAATGTGTATGTCATACAAATTCGAATAATGTTCTTTTCTGTTTTCTTTTCTAATAAAATCACACATTAGAGGGGTAAAGCTATAATGCCCTTAAAAAGCAGTTGTGAAATAAAATTAGTTCTTTACTCTAAAGTTCTACATATTGAATGTTTTTCCAAGCGGATTCGAACTTAACAGGATATAATGTTTTATAACGTTGTATTCTATTTTCGTTAAAAAAGCATTGGCACAAAAGGGAATAAACATTTGAAATATGATCACTTAAATAGAGCAGTTTTATTTTTTTTACAGAAAGAAGATATCTTAAATAAAAATGCACACAAATTTTAAATTCATAAACAAAATTTATGAACCCAAACATTTTTTTAATTAAGCTGTATTGACAATTTAAGAAATTAAAAACAATTTAAACAAATAGGAATTGCTTTAGTAAACAAGTTTATTATTTAGAACTTTTAAATTTAGCCGTTTAAGTAAGATTTGTAAAATGTGTTCCTTAAATATTATTTAAAAAACTAAATTATTTTATTTTTTAAGAAGATTAAATTTTATATCACATGTTTATATAGTCAGCCCAGAAGAAAAACATGTAAAGAAATAAATTAGACAAAAATGGCTACTTTTAGTGCCGTACTGTATTAAATGCCCCATTTTAAGACTCATGCCATTCCCATTGCTAGGTTCTTGGAATGCAACCGAAAGATATATTTTTTTTTGTTTTTGTTTTTCTTCCTAGCTAACGATATACTCTCTTCATTTAGTTGCTGTGGATTATTTTAAAAGAAAATATTATTGATATTATAAAATCTTTGTACAATTTAAAAATTATTATTTTTCATTGAAAATAGTAAAATATAACATTTCAAGCAGCCTAGTTTTCCAATAAAATGTAAAAACAAAAATTGATACAGCTGCTGATGAAATGAGAAAATTACGCTCTTTGGACGATACAAATTCTTAAATAAAATAAAGTAAATTTTATGCTGTATTTTTTAATATTGTGTATTCGGATCTATTAAGAATTTAAAAAAAAAATATTAAAAATGTTCAAAAATTTTCATCTCTAAACCGTTTTTCATCTATCTTCAGTGATAAGGAGGAAGAGACGTCTTACAAAATTTATTGTTTAAGCTATTTTGCTTAGTCATCTTTTGTATTTTTTCTTTTTAATTTTTTTTACCTACTAGTCACACTAAGTGTGATAAAATACAATAAATGTCAAATTATTTAAACTTAAATTAACGCACTTGTATCCATAATAATAACGCCCTTTTTTTCAAAATCTGTTTCAAAATATTTTTATTTCAATTGCCGATTATGGTTTTATTTAAACAATTTATTTCAGTGAACTCTTGTTGTTTTTTTAACGCTTTTTTAATAAATAATTAAAAAAAAAGAGGTTAGTTATACTGTGCTACTTATCAAAGTTTTAGCCCTAATTAATAATAACAACATATGAACTTAAAAAATAAATACAAAATTTAAGTAGAGCAAAAATTAAAAGCATTATAACTGCCAAGAACTTTTAAATATTAAATGTTCGCAAATATTTTTTATTTTAATTCAAACAAAATGTAATTAATACTAGTAAACAATAACATTAACAAAGAAATCCTTAATGTTTGTAAATTGATTATATAATAATTATTTGTTTTTTTTCATGAATTTACATATTTAATTTCTTTTTTCTTGCTAAAAAAATGTAAAATCACACGAGCTTAACAATAAATGAAATGAAAAAATTACTGCTAATTAAAACGATATGAACACAACTAAAACTGTTATCAAAATCAAATTTTTTTGCAACTCCAATAACAAATTAAAATGTTGGCTCAGCGAAAATTAATGTTTTCCAACCAAATGACTTTGATTTTGCTACAATTAATTAAAGAGATTTCTACATAAAATAATAATGTTAGAACATGCTGCCTAAGATGTAAAAACTAAAAAAATAATAAATACGTACGTATGACAAAAAATTAACTATTTTTAATAAATAAATTGCATGTAAACCTAAATAGGCAGAAATGAAAATAAATAAGTTTATTTAGTATGCAATAAATAAGAACAAAATTATATTTTTGCTAATTGCTTTAGTTGAGAATGTTTCAAAATATGTTTCGATTTTATTGCGATTTTCGTAACACGTAAAGGTAAAAATCAGAAAAGCAATCAATTGATTAATAATTGAAAGTCTTTTATATTAAATAAAATTATAGATATTTATTTTATTTGTAACAAAATGAAACCAAAATATTTCAACTGCATAAAAAATATCCATACGAAGTTCAATTGATTTTTTTAATTATTTCACTTATAGTTTGAAATTAAAAACATAACTGAGTTAACGTTTGTTTAAATGCAGTTTTAAATGATAAGACCATATTTGTCAAAATCGTAATCTCTATGGAAGCAATTTTTAGTTTTAAGATTTTCTATTCACACTTCTTTTTATAGCGAACATATTTGTAAATGCGCTGTGTTAATTCTAAATGTTTGCCTACGGTCATTACATCAACTCCTTTCATATTTTAGTTTTATTTTTTAATTTAATAAGAGACTTGGTCTAGTCTCTTATGGCGGAAATAAAACAAAACCACGCACGTCAAAATCACGTCACTGTTGAGACATCCTATAATTATAACATCTTGTTATTTGACACTACTGTTTATTACAGCTAAAAAATTATACTTTTGGAACGCCATTTAATGTTTAGTGTTTTATGATAAAGTGGCAATAGCGGCACTGTGAACATTACATGTCTGCCTATTAAGGTTCCAGGGATAGGTGACGGTGACACAGGTACAGAAATTATAGTGAAAACAATAGAATTACGCGTTTACGTTCTGGGTATGGAACACTTAAGAAGTTGTATATTTGTTTTTACAACTTAACAACGGCGATTAATATTTTTAATTCAGCATTATAATTAGGATTAGCATGATTTTGTTCACTTGTCAACACAATACTATGTCACTTTAGTCTTTTTGAATTCTACCGAATCAATTCTAATGTTAATTTTTTTTTTACTTTAACACCTACGATTCTTCCTCAAATGTTAACGACAGACCTTTTAACCATCATCTTTGTTAAACCTTTTGCACATATTGTATAATTAAAGGACACGATGTTTTCTTTTAAATGCTACAAGATTGATTCGTGATGCCAGCTTCATTCTAAAGCCTGATTTCATAACATTCCTTCTCATAGTTTATAAAAAAATAGTTGTAAAGAAATTTTTATTAAAAAAATATTTGATTTCTTTATTAAAACAAGTTTTCGAATTATGTTGAAACTTTAATATAAAAATCTATTAAATTATCATTAAACTAACGATTTCAAAATCCTATATCGTTTATTTTAAATAAAATATAAGCAAATAACTACTATATATATACATACATACATACTTTTAAATTTAAAACTTAAAATTAAAACCGTTAAATATATTTAAAAATAAAAATATAAAAAAAAATATCTATTTTCTCTACGCTAAAAAATTGTACCCATAAAAGGAAAGAAAAATACAAAATGGAAGATAAAAAGCTCCAAAAAAATATATACAGATAAAATATATTTTAGTATTAAAGAAAAATTTAACAATAAATATAAAACAACAACAAGTGCAACCAACCAACCAATCAACATAACCCACTTCATAACAAAACTTCAAAGACAAAAAAAAGAATGGAAACAAAAAATTTATAAATCTCAAAGTAAAAAATATATTAAAAGAAGTCGTCTAAAAAGAAACCATAAAATACATTAAAAATTAAACATACATTCATTATTATTCTTAAATTTTACCCGTGATTATATTTATATTTTTAAATTTTAGATTTTAATTATTTTTAATTTTAGACAATATTATATAAACATCTACATTTACATTTACATTGTACATTAATGTTCTCATAAAAAAGCATATTTACACACTCTTCATGCAATATAAATATATTTTAATTAAATGAAACAAATTAGTAAACGAATTCCATTGAATACTTGACGAAAATCATTAACAATTCATACACATATACATACATAAAAAACAAACCGTAATAAGTTTTATGGTAAAGTGATATAAATTATAACAATTATTAATTATAAAACAAAACGAAAAAATAAATAAATGATTTAAAAATAATGTCAATTTATGTTGTTTAATTAATGGACTTCATTTTAAAATAAATAAAAATTATGGTAAAATAATAGAACAGAACAAGCTTTCCAAGGCTTTGATTTTTGTTTTACCTATTCTTTCAACTTAAATCGTTAATTAATGACTACGAATAAAAACAAGAAAATATTCATAAATCAATTGTAATTATTATTGATAAATAATTGTTTGTAATTTTGTTAAAAAAAAAGTTTAAAAAAATGTGTACCATGAGTACCATGTTTCGGTAACATAAGTGAGAAATTTCGCACATAAAATTATTATAGTATAGACAACCAAGAATTGTTTATAAACGTTTTAATTATTTTATATAAATAAGAAAATTATAAACTTTAGAATGGCCTGTGTAAAGCAATATGACTACAATATTTTTATATCAGAAAATTCTCACTTTATTTACAGAAATGATGTACAGCACGCAAGGCTTCGATTTCACATATTGTGCTAATTGAAAAGTAGCCTCCGATCACTTGGGAGAGATACAAATTACTACGTTTCTTATTAAAATCTTTTTTTGATTATTCAATGGAAGAACCTAATTATCAGTATTATTTATAAGTAAAAAAACTATACTTTTATTTTATTTTACTATCGTTAATAACTAGCAAATAAATAGTAAACCATGTCATTTACATTTTGAAAGCAAAATAGATAACATGATTTTTAATTAATGCGTCTTTTGCTTTTTCAATATTCTATCATATACATTTTTACATTTAAGTTGTCAAAAATCTTCAATAACATTTGGCTATTTTTGCTCTGAAATTTTACAATTATCGATAATAAAGCTAAAATTCCACTTTATGTGTTTTACGCTTTTCGCGTCCTATTGTAATAGGCAAATGCACAAAAGTGTGGGATGACTTGATGGGAATACGAAAAGTGGTTAAGCAACATAATTAGTTATTAGTTAGTTATGATGAATGTTGCATTATATTCTGCTTGATTTCTTGATCACTTTAACACAACATCAATGCTAATTTGGTATTCCTTAACAGTCTTATGACAACGTTGCCAGTATATCGATCATTTTAATAAAATATAATTCATTTGGGTACTATTTTTGATAAAATTGTTGTGAAAAAATATAAACTGTTTGAAAAAAAAATAAAACTGTACAATATTTTTTTTTTATTATTTATATTCGACCTTTTTTTGTGTTTTTTAATAAATACTTATTTATTAAATAAAATCTGTATTAAATTGAACCTAAAATAAATTAAATAAAAATAAATTAAAATCAGCAGATTTGCCACAGCTTCTTCCAAGGGGTTTAGTATAAGTTGATTAAATATGTCGACTTCAGTAGTTTTGCATTCCATCTTTTTGTTTTACTTTAAATTTTAAGTCGCTCCAAATCTGAAAAACGAATTTTGTCAAACACGTATTTGTAAAGAACTACATACTATACCTTTTGCCATCCATCACTCGTTCTATTTGGTGAGCCATTGTAGCTTAAAATTAGTAGGAATACTGCCTCTTCGAAATCCCCTGGCAAGTGATGGATTTTTTCCCAATTCTTCCACTAAATTTTCAAATTGGTTGGCGTTGGTAATTTTTATTTTTTCCATTTTCCACTTTATTTGTATATTTTTATATTTTATTTTGTATTTTTAGTTTTTTTCAATCTGTTTAAATTTTCGTTTATAACAGCACGACACCAGGAATACGGATTTACAAAAAACGATAAAAAACGACGTCGTCTTAAATTGCCGTCGCCAAACTAAATAAGCGTAATTATCTACTTCATGTAAAATTAACTTAGTTTTTAGTTTTTAGCTCAATTCAATCTAAGTGATTAAATAACTTGATATGTAAATAAGTTTTATTTTAAATGCTTAACATTCCAAATAGCTGTGAATTTAAAATGCATCAAATCTTGAAAAAATGTAAATGAAATTTTTACAAATTCCACAAATAAAATATGAGAAAAAAGAATAAAAAAAAAATACATATTAAAATATAAATAAACGACGGATGATACATTTAAAGTATCACTTGTAAAACTCAAAGCGGATGTTGAAAAAACTACTACATACCCAACGCATGTTTATTATATATGTATGTAGTTGTAAACACAGTTTCAGGGAAACACCTTCTATGGTTTTCAAGTATGAGTGGCCAATATCAAACGCTTACTAAATGGAAACAGTTGAATACAAATGATGTTCATGGCCAGTGAATTGCGTAATTTGGCTCAAGAGATCCATAGAGAGATGTTGATATGAACACATAATAATAATGTGTGCTAGTATGCGTGATAATGTATTTGGGTGTAAGAAAGCGTATATGTGTTGAATAATATTTTGAATGGAAAGGAATTTTTAGTTAGAAGTACATCTAAAGAAAGTAAATATGTTTTTGTTTTTTTACTTTTTAGTGAAATAAACAAACAACCCACTCAGGCACGCTCCTACTTCTCTAATAACAAAGTTTCAAAAACTCCTAGTGCACATACGTACAAGCTCAACAACACTACATTTTTTACATTTTCAAAGTAGGAAAGCTGGTGGTTTAATTTGTGTTAAAAGAGGGAGATAACAAATTGGAAATGAAAATTATTTATAACGATGAAAAAACACACACACACACACATATATATATATATGCATTTATGCAGCGGAAAAATATTTTGAAAATATTCTAAACAAAAACATAAAACTTTTAGTTTTCTAGCAAAAGGAAAATATTAAAAAACTCTCTTTTGTACTTAAATGCATTGTGTGCAGAGTTTTGCAAAAGAAACTTTCAATTATTGTGTAAGGGAACTAGTTTAGATATGGCATGGTGGAGCTTTTGTAAATAAGGTTCATTTATTGAGGATTTTATCAAGAATCCTTTAATGGAATTCACAACGAATATCAAGGTTTTAAACAAATTGCTTTTATTTTATCTTTATATATATTTCAACGGCGATCGCTATAGAACTATGATTACAGACTGCTTCCTACTGAAATAGATAATTTTAAATAACTTTTTTTGACAGAATGACATACCAACTGACACAGCTTAAAAACTACCCCCCGGGGGCACATATATATGGTCTTTGGAGAAAGCAACAACTTAGACTTGTGCAATTGGGGGAAAAAGGGAGCCTAGTCCCCCCAGGGGACTGCGCTCCAGGGGTACAACTGGAAACTCCACTTTATTTCCACGGGAATCAGTGACCCGCAGAGTTCCGTTATTTGTCTCTTTAGACACTTAACTGTTCTCTGGCTGATTATTGAGGTTGCTCCTTTATGGGAGTATCATGGTGGTTGTGGTTTCGCGGCCCCATATCAGTCTATGGTTCTATGGTGGCCAGGATCATTTCGCCGTTAATGACACGCTAGGTGAATGATCCAGTCCAGTAAGCATGCTAGACATGTGTTCTGGACAGGAGTTGGAAAGTCTCCAACTCTTCAGCAAGGAGTGGTGGTTTGCAGCCCTGCTCTGAAATCATCGAAGTTGCAACTATAAAGTTCTGTTGCATAGAATTATAGATTCGGCTTCCTAGGACGAGCATGAGGTTCCAAATTATGCAGTAGTTTGGTCCACCATCTGATTAAGGCTTCATGGCCAGGCGCGGATGTAAATCGAATCACACAGCTTAAAAACTAATCGATATTTTCCTATTGCGTCTATAGTCATCAGGGTAATGTAAATTGATCTCTTGAAGCTGTATTTTGATTATTTTAGAAATTGTTGTTCATTTACGCAGTTTTAATTCGTGCTTAATTCCTTCAAATAAATATTTCATGATATTCTTACAAAATATTTATTACAAAAATATTTATTAAAAAATATACATCTTATGATATTCTTATAAAATATTTGTTTAAATAAAATTATTTGAAATGTATTACTGCGGGGGATAGCATATTCATATTACAATTTTACTATTGCTCAAGTAGCTCATCAGTGAGTTTTATCCCAATATTGTATAGATATCCAAAGCCAAACTGATTCAACGAGAATTTTCATAAAATCAACATATCATAGACAGCAAGACTCAAAAACACTTCTACACAAACACAGCAAAACATTTTAAAACAACAAAAAGATTGCTTATTTTCAATCATTTTAATAAATATTTTTGTAATAAATATTTTGTGAGAATATCATGAAATATTTATTTGAAGGAATCAAGCAGCAATTAAAATTGCTGAAATTGAAAATGATTCCAATGAATTATAAATTTCTTGTTGTGCATTTACCAATTTTAATGGGTTGCGTCATCATGATCCTGTATCCTAATGAAGCCAATCATGTGATGAAATGTTGAAGATAAAAATAAAAATAATGTTTATATGATTGGCTTTATGTTCCAAAAAATATAATCATTAAATAGTACTAAGATATTTTTTGAGAGGGGACTTTAAATACCAATGTCATGGGAATATAGAATTAAGCCACAACCCATCAACAAAGTACTGACAGGATAACCTACAGCGAAGTCAGGTTCACGTCAAATTTGTGTTCAATAAATACTGGAAATATTTTTTATTATCAAAAAACTGTAATATACCAATAAAAATTAATTTCAGTTCATTATATTTGATAATTGTCTGTAATATGTGATAATTAAGTTCTGTTATCTAGTGATCGTTGGCTATTTGCAATATTTTGAGTATAGGAATGGATAAAAATCTGTTCTGTAAGAATTAAATACTATCTGGCATTTTTTATCTTTTACTTTTTAATGCTCTATTAAATACTGTATGTTTGTATAAAGTAAATACTTAGTATAGAAGTATAAAAACCTTAACTCCGCAACCACCTTAACTTTTTCTCATATCCTAAAAGTTTTCATAAAAATGTATACTAAAAGCTACCACGAAGAAATATTACTAATTGCCTGACGAAGATGTAAAAGAACAAAAAGAAAACTTGTTGAAAATATTTGTAAATTGTAGATGCATTGCATGGTGAAACTTTAAAGGGCGTGAATTTTAATGTTCATATGAATGTTATGAACAAAATGAACGAGAGTAAAAAATTAAAAAAAGCGGTTTTCCAAATAATCTGGTTTGAAGGCTGTCGCTGTTGAGAGTTATGCATTGCGCTTACATGTTTAGTAACAGCAATGCAAAAGTAGCGATATAAAATTGACGTTTTGATAGAAAACTCGTTCCATATTTTATCCACACTTTTGTAAAAGCGAGAAAGAAAACATTTTCAGAGATATTATATAACTTTCAACAGAAACATCATGTCTTAACCTTTGTTGAAAATATCGTTGGACCAGATATGATACTAAAAAGATATCGTATTACATAGTGTTGGCTAAGCATTCGAATATAGCGACTGATTTGCCTAAGGGCAAGTTTTCCTAAAGTTTTCAACATTTAATTACATTTATCACAACAATTTTAAAATACTTTTATTTTTATTCGACCTTTTTTTTAAATTTAATTAAATATGAAATAATCTTTTAACGGTCTTTTTAAATAATTTAACGATTTTATTTTTCTCGATATTTCGCCTTCCTGTGGAAAGCTTCTTCAAAAAAAAAAAAATAAAAAAAAAAGAAGAAAAAAAATAATTTCCTGAAGAAGCTTTCCACAGGAAAGCGAAATATCGAGAAAAATAAAATCGTTAAATTATTTAAAAAGACCGTTAAAAGATTATTTCATATTTAATTCAATTTTAAAATATTAATAAATAAACTTAACGTTAGTATTTCTATAGATTATATAGAAATATAGATTATATAAGTAGATTAATAAATTTAGAATAGAGCGCCTTCAAAGAAAATAGGGAACGATACTTTTAACTAAATTTTTTAATACATTTTACAATTTATAAAATTAAAATCAATTATTAGAGAATTTAAATTTTAAATTGAAGGAAAACTTTGCAAAAATATTTTTTGGGGTACTAGTAAATTATGCACCCGAATTTTTTCACCAATTAAAGTCCAAGTCTTCAAAATAAATCTCTTGAAACGGCTTAAATTTGCGAAAAAACGATTGTGTAAAAACCATTGTGAAAACTCTTGGTACAAATTTTCAAAGGTGATTAACTCTTATAAAAGCCACAATGGTGCCTTTAATGAAATTTAAAATACTTTAAATGATTTGGGTATGATTTTACGTCAACCCGCATCAAATTTGGTTTGTGAACAAACCGGTTTCTGCTATTTCCCATCTTCAGTGTTCTCTCTTACTGGTAAAATCATATTCAAATTGATTATTAATGGGCAAGCTAAGGTGAGTGAACATTTTAACTCCTACAGGCAGTAGATTCCTTTTCTGTGGAATAAGATTCGAGTGAATTCGAATAATTTCTGTATGCTGCGAGATGGTGGGGACATAGTTACGTTTCCTTCTCTGAGGCTTGCGTGTTTTAATCGTTTAATCTCCCTCTACTTTAATTACTTAATTCAACTAGTTTGATAGTTTATTAAGTTTTTTAACACTGCTCTTCGAAAAGATGAAAATGTTACTCGTACTTTCATACTTACAGATATATCAGAGATTCTATTATTTTCATTATTCAAAAATAACGATTACAGTATGAGTAACTTATGTGTTAAATAATATCAACAACATGACCTTTAACTCCTGCTTTAATCTTTGTCCTATTTATTCAAAATTATTCAAAATTTGCTTAAAACTTTACGTTTTCATACTTAACTCAAAACCGGCAAATATAAATTTGCTAAAGTATTTTATAATAGTTTCGTGAAGGATATTTAGTCTAAGCACGTATTGTAACATTTGGTGACATTCGTGCAAGGCTAACATTTTATTGCCCCTAATTTTGGAAGAACTTTTTGTGGGTTCGTTGTTGTTAGTTGACGGTACTTGCGGAAAAATTTTATGTACAATATGGCTTAGAAATGCTGGAAAATAAAATAAGAGTAACAACAAATCAACACAAAACATGTCTCAAGGGTTCCACATTCATTTACACATACAGTTCATTCAACGCTGCATTTTCTAAAGCTGAAAGAAACTAATGTTCAAAAGTTTAAATTGAAAAAAAAATAAAATAAAAACCAAGCGTTTTATTTTGGCCAGAAAAGAGAAAAGAGTGGAAAAAACACTTAATGATTTTGTTGAAATATAAAATTAAATAATTCCCAAATGTAAAATAAATTTTATAATTTTTACAAACATTTTATAACTTATAGCATGCTGCTTTTATATAAAAAATAGCGCTTCATTATAATCACCACAACTGAAATATTTTGTTTTACAGTTTCAAATCATTGCATTAGAGTAATTAAAATTTAAATTCTAAATTTTTTCCATAAAAATTGTTATAATTGCCATCTGTCAGTTAGTTATTGCTGAACAAGATAAATCTATTACACATAAAAAACGCAACAAAAACATAATTTTAATTATTTTATTCTTTTGTGCAAGTTTATTTTCAATAATTATATATTAAAAATATCACCAATAAGGCGTATCTGCATAGCTAGAGTCAAGTGAAATAAAAGGACAAACAATCATAAAAAAAACTTTTGACTTGAAATTACCTTGAAATTAAACAAGACATTATGCGGCAAAAAGGTAATGAAAGAAAAATTCAAACATTTTAAAGATTAAAAGTGGTAAGATATGATTCATTATATTTAATTTATTCACAAAAGATTCTTTGTAAAGGATATTTATTCATTTTTAAAAAAATTACTATTAACATATTGTTACAAATGCGTCTTGCTTAAGTTTTAAAAGAAAATAATTAAATAATAAAGTAAACAACTGGGTATGCTGTTTACTTGCTGCGTATTTTACTAAGAAAACTTATACATGCAAGACAACAATAACTTTCTAGTTGCAAACTGCGTAGAAATTTTGTATACACCAAACAACAACAATTGGGAAGAAACTTTATCAGTATAAAAACAAAAACAAAAAAAAATACAAACAAACCAATAGGCGCCTATAGATTGAATGAATAACATAACAACAACAAAATGTGATACAAAGGGTGTAGAAGAAACTTAATTTTTCTAGACCTCTAGTGGACAAAGAAAAAAGGCAGTAGATAGTTAGTTAGCTAAAAGATAAACATCGTGAAGTAAAGACTTGAATCTTAAGTAAATTGATCTGTAGTGTCAACGTACAAATTTTACTTTGTGTGTAGTTAAGGTAAATAAACTTGTAATTAATTTGAAAAACTCTAAAATCTGGTGTTATTTATTTTTAAATAAAGAACTCAGCAGCATGATAATATGTATAAAAGGTATAAACGTAACAATATAATAAATTAAAGTAGTTTTTATTTTATGAAAATTACTTAAAACGTGAAATATGTTTTACAAAAATACAAAATGTAAATTACACGTACTCAAAGAAGTTATTTTAGAAGTCATATGTTTTATATTCTTCTCTTCCTATAACGAAGATTTTTATCAATGTATTTTTTAACTATGAAATTTTAATTTTGTAATATGCGATTTAAAAAATTATAAATTAAAAAATACCTTTAAACGAATTGATTATTGATTTCCTTAACCAACATAAAAATCTTTTTATATCAGGAGGTTCTTATATAGAACCTTCTTATATAGGGAGTTAATTCAGTATGAAGTATCTTATGTCACATATATTGAGACAAACACCTGACTTTATGGAATGTAGACATGCAGGGAAGTAATGGGTCGGCGAAGATTGTGCGGTTGATTGCGACATTTGAAACTGCCATTTAAAAAACTTTCATTGTATTTGTATGACATAAAATTTTGGTTTTCTAATTGCAAATAACCTGAGCAATCCCATTAAAGAAAATATTATTGGAAAATAAAAAAAAAAAAATAAATAAATAAATAAAAGCAACCAAAAAGCTATTAAGTATAAAAGTGTTTTAATAATATGGAGCTAATAAGTTAAGACGTATTTCACTTCTCTTTTCTTTTATTAAAATTGAAGCATAGAAAATAAATAAAATATAAGCCAATAAACCAATTGTTTTTGCAAAAGAAGTAAATACTAAAAGAAACAATCAAAAAGTTACAATAAAGTCACAGCAAAAGTGTCACAATTTTTTTTTTCTTTGAAAGGCGTTAAAGTTTGATTTCTTTATCCTTTTTATTATTAATATACTCTTTAGTATTTGTTGTATTTGTTTTCGCCTTCAATTTAAATTTGACCCTTGTCTGTTGTCTGAAATTTCATTTTCTACTACAGTAAGAGCTTTAATTATAGCAGTATGGTAATTGAACTATTAAAAGGAACTAAAAAATTATGTGATAACTTTTTTAACATATAAATGTTTAAAAATAAATATTTCATTCATAAATATTTTATTCTTAGTATTATTTGAAATCATAATATTGATAAAAAATTCAACTATTTTTGGTAGCAGCAAAACTTGATGTCTAAGGTTTATCGTTAGCTAATGCTCCATATAAGTTGTTGTTACTTAAAGAAAAATCCAAAAATTTTTCTAAAGTATTTAATTTTTCCAAAGCAAAAAACAATTTTATTCATCAAATTTTTGTGATAAAAATCAAAAAACATCATGAGTTTACCGAACTTGTTAATTCGCATATACAGCATGTTGTCAAAATCGTGTACATGTGCTGGATACATTATTATCATATTGTTTATCTTTTAAATTATACTCTATACCAGTGATGGGCGAACTACGGCCCACGGGCCACATCCGGCCCGCGAGAGGTTTTAATCCGGCCCGCGAGAGGTTTTAATCCGGCCCCCGAGCATTTAAAAAAAAAAATTAATCACCTATTAAAAAATTATGCCCAAAAAATAAATTTACATTATGTTTTAAAAAAGATATAAATTGACACTGCAATGTTTTCATATTATATTGTGTACAAACTGCGTAGTTTTCTGGGAAATATTGTACACACAAGACAACAACAACTTTCTTATACAATATTCCAAGAAGAAACATAAGCATCATAAAACACTAACAACTAATATACAAAACTGAACGTATAACATAACAATAACTAATATATGTGAGATCTAGAAGATTCTTGAATATTCGAGACAACATGCGCGACAAATATAAAAGGGCCAGCGATGGATTAATCAGCAATCAGTAAAAGTGTAAATCTCGTGATGTAAAGAATAAATTGTGAAGTAAAATTATAAAGTTGCCAACGTACAGTTTTATTTGTGTAATTAAAATAATAAAGTGTATTCTAAATACCCCCATAAATGTCAATCGAAAATAGAAAGAGAACAATTGATTCGGAATGTCGAGTATTTCAAAAAGAGTGGACATGGAAGTACTTCTTTATGGAATATAACCAAAAACCTATTTGTCTTATCTGCCAAGAACCGGTAACTGTACTAAAAGATTATAATCTCGCTAGGCACTTTAATTCGAAATCTTGGGTCGAAGTACTATAAAATGACAGATGAAGACAAGAAAGTTCATTCAGAGGAATTGAAAAGAAAAATATCTAGTCAGCAAATGTTTTTTAAAAATCAAAGAAGTGTCCAGCGATCCCCCACGTTAGCTGGTCATATTGTTGCCTATAAAATAGCAAAAAAGTAAGAAACCGTTTTCTGAAGGAGAATTTACTAAGGATGTGTTAATTAGCATTGGAAATGTATTATGCCCAGAAAAGGTAAAAGATTTCGGATCTATAGGGCTGTCACGTAAAACGGTCACAAAAAGAATTAATGCGATTTCTTCTAATTTAACCAATCAACTCAATGGACGTCTTAAAAAGTTTAAGTATTTTTCAGTCACTATGGACGAGAGTGTTGACAGGAGTGATACAGCCCAACTTCTAATTTTTATCAGAGGAGTCGATGAAAACTTTGTAATAACCGAAGAACTTGCTTGTTTGAGATCTTTGAAAGGAAAAACGACAGGAAAAATAATTTATAATGAATTTAGAGAGGGGATGAAATCTCTTAATGCCCCAATTTCCAAATTAATTAATTGAACAACTGATGGAGCACCTAACATGGTGGGAAAAAATACAGGGTTTGCAAGAGTTTATAAAAGTCAGAATCCTGAAAGCGAAACAATTTTTTTACATTGTATAATCCATCAAAATGTTCTTTGCAAGGCTGCCTTGGATATCAACCACGTACTTAATATTATTTTAAAATTAATTAATACCATTCGAGCCCGTGGTTTGTTACATCGACAATTTCAAGAGTTTTTATCGGAAGTTGATGCAGAATTTTCAGGTGTACTTTGTTACACAAATATCAGGTGGCTGAGTTGTGGGCATGTCTTCTCGAGAGTTTGGAGTCTTCTCGAAGAAATTAAAGTTTCTGTAAAAACCCAAACTGAAATTTGGGATGAGTGGGAAATATTGGAGAATAAGAATTGGTGCATCGAGTTTGCTGTTTTCACGGATTTACTCGAGCACTATAATAAACTGAACAAGAAGTTACAGGGAAGAAATCAATTTATAGATGAAACTTGGGGCAGTTTGAAGTCTTTTAAAACTCAATTGTTTATATTTTCTAAATGTTTGGGAAAAAATGATTTGACTCATTTTCCAAGATTTAATTCTTTGAGGCCTGTGAGTGAAGAGAAGTTAAAAGTTTTTTTTAACATTCTTTATTAAAACTGTATTCAGAATTTGAGTCCAGATTTGCTGACTTTAAAAAAAACCCAACCATGTTTAGATAATTTTTCAATGCCTTTTAAAGTTAATCCTGAGAATGTTCCATCTGATCTACAATTGGAAATTATAGAATTGCAATGTAATAATAATTTAAAACAGTTATTTTTTAATACAGATAAGCTTAATTTCTACAAATCCTTACCAAAAGATGAATTTCCAAAGCTCAGAAAATTATGGCAATGTTTGTTTCCTCATATTTAAGTACGTGAACAGGCCTTTTCAGTAATGAAATGCAGAAAAAATTCAATAAGAAACCGATTGTCAGACGAAAGTCTATTTAATTTATTAAAAGTCACATCCTCCCAGCTAGAACCAGATTTTGAGGATATTATGTCAAGTCAGAAACAGATCCATGCTTCCCATACATCTGGAAAATCTTAAAATCATAATAAACCGTTACTTATAAAATTTTTATGTTGTTTTAAAATATTACGTAATATAGCTAATAAATATATAGCTTAAACCGAACTTTTAATTGAACAGCAACCCCATAATTTTTTAAATGAATGACCCTGTATGTTTCTTTTTTAATTCAATGGCCCGCCGCAAGATTTTTTTTTAATTTATTGACCCGCCACTCAAAAAGTTCGCCCATCACTGCTCTATACTCTGCACCTGTTACTTTCAAAGTGAAGTCAATGACCGATAAATGTAAATAAATTCTGATTTATTTTATTTTTTTTCCGACATTGTTGATAATCGCACAACTTAGATTCTTGTTTAAAATTAAAAATTTGTGTGTAGGTGACATCTAACATGCCAAAAATAAAAATTTTTTGAGTTGTTATCAAACACAGTTTGTGTAACACATCACTATTATATTTTAATCTTGTTTATACCAGTTTAGTTTTTGTGAAAAACAATATATATATATATTAAATTGGTGTCGCCACATTTTGTACAATAGTACGAGAATTGTTCTATGTACAACTTTTATATAACTTATATACCAACAAATTACTTGTATTACTAAAAATTTGATTTGTTAACCAACAAAGAAGCAAAAGTTATACAAATAGTATTTCTGCTGATTTTTCTGGAAGGTTTTTATACTTATTATACCTAAACTTAGAACTGAAACTTAAAAGTTAAAGCGTCTTGTTTTTATAAACAAGATACCTTAGTAAAAAAAATAAAATTAAAATTTTTCAAAATCATAAAAACATTTTTTTTAAGTTTACTGATGAGGTATGTACGAATTGTGTATTATTTTTAAATAGATTCTGAAGCAATTTCAATGAAAAATAAATAATCGGTACTATATTTAATCAATATATCAATTCAAAAATTGTCCTGCTTATTCCTTTAATAAACGTTTTAAAGTCCTTTTATTAAAAAATAGTTATACACAACACTTCAGGGTTTTAAATTAAATTACACGATTTATTTACTCCTTTGTACATAAAAAAATATACGATGGTAACTTTACCACTTTAACGTCTAATAGATGGTTTATTATTTTTATTGAATAATGTTTACACTTAAACAATATTATTTTAAAAATTAATTTTAGCTAATTTCTGACATTAAATTTGGCGAAAAAGTTCTGATCTTACAGTTCTCTTTTCTTTTAATTACTTTGCTTGCGACGAGACTAAACGTCTAGTTTTTATACTGCAATGTAAACCTAAAAAAAAGTAATGCTAACTCATTTTGTTTGATAAAACCAACTGAATAGAAATAAAAAAACTAGACTTCTCTGAAAAAAAACTTTTTAATAAAAAAAAAAAATTAAAATAAACAAGCAACCAACTTCACTACTTTAACGACTTTACCAAATCAGATTTTCTGACTGCTACATTTTGTACATTTTGTATGGACATGCCAGTTTTTAACAAATAGATTGGCTTTAGTCCGCTTATTAAGGCTTGGCTGTAACTTTAGGTGTTAGTAGTATGGCCTAATGCCCCTATAGGCTAGTAGGTAGTGTACTAGCTTATCAGTCTGGAGGTTGTGGGTTCGATTCCCAACAACGATCTTGACTCTTTTCACTACAAAAAATAAAAATTGACTGTCGGTGGGGCTGCTCAGTGACGAAGGCATGATCACTTGTGCTGCCTTATACGACAGTAAATTTCCGATAACATGGGCCTTCTAGAAATGAAATCTAAGGGTGGCAGTTTTCACCAAAAAAAAGGAAAATAAGAGCTTGAAGGCTATGTAACTATCCCTTCCACTGTCACCACCTGTCTCATCTCTTCTCTATATCTTTTCTAAAGAATGCAGCACGGTTGTGACTAAGTAGGCATTGTTGCCTATTGTTGTCTATTTAACTTTATAAAAAAAAATATATGAAATATATTCCAACAAAATAAAGTAAATTCGACAAAAAAATATACTCAAGTATGCTAAAAGCTCAAACTCAGCAATTCTCGAATGGTTAATTAAATGCTCGTATAGAATAAATCACAATTTACGTCGACGTACATACATTGTAAAATATTTTTCTAATCATGTTAATAACATTTTTCTCAATAAGAAGAAATTGGCTTCTATTCAGTTAAACTAAAATATTTGGCTTATTGATACAAAGTAAATTCTATAAATTAAATATAAAAATTTATTATTTTGAAAAAAATATAAAATAATTACAATTTCAGTAAAGTTTTAATCATTGTTTTTTTTTTCGTTTGTGCTAACATTTGAATCTTTTCTTTTACTTTTATTTTATTTGCAAAACCATCACTCAATGTTGTACAGATATAAAACTTATTTAATTTTTTTTATAAAATTCTTCTGGCTAAAACATAACTAAAAGATTAGCAATGTTAAAATATTTCAGTATGTCAACGACATGACCAAGCCAACCAACATTTGTTCTTTTCGCCTTAATCTTTTCTTTTGTTTTTGCCTGCTATAAATAATTCATATATTAATAAAAGTATTATATATATAAATAAAAATTGAAAAATAAAAAATAAAAAAGAAATGAAAAGGAAATAAAATAAACTATTTTCCAAAAAAAAAAAAAACTTTGAAAAAGCTGAAACAAAACCAAAAATATATTAAACACTTTTATGAAAGCCAACGTCGACACAAGGTAACATTGACAAAAATCGATTACTGTGTGACGTTTGGTGTTTCTAAAAACTGTTTGACGATGATATCGAGTTGAGGTGACTGTATTTGTTAACACGATTTTTGATAACGAGTCGACACAATTTTTTGCAATTGCCGTTAGATATTAATAAAATTACTACAGTTAAAAAATAATGAAGTATTGAATATAAAAAAAAAAAATAAAATAACAAATGCTAAACAGTTTGAAAGATTTTTTGTGGGGCAGGAAATTAACCCAAATCTAGAAAAAGAAGTTTTTGACACTTATATGACATATGCTTGGAATTTTATCTCTACACCTCTCAATAATACGAGGAAATCCTGTGCTCTAAAAGAATTTCAACTTTAATTCATTCTTTAAAATTTTATGCAGAGTGAACAGAATACTCTTTGCAAAACTTCGAGTGTCTTTTCTAAAATAATACACTCCGGTTCAGTTATTTGAAGGCACTCAAAATTCCATATTCAGCAGCCTGTATCTTTTGCAATTTTTAACCAATTGCAGAATTTTAAAATAGAAATAGAAGCTCGATATCTTAAGATATAAAAAAAATCATGACAATAGTGGTTTCTTTATAAAGAACTTTTTTTAAGCTATTTTTTAAAAAAAAGTCTAAAAATGTGCTATATTTTCTGGTTCACTTGAATAAAGGCACTTCTTTTATTTTTAAAGGAAGTGATGATTTTTTTTGGAGGGAACATTTGTTTGTTACAATTTATTACATCTAAATAATTTTACAAGTCAAAATGGCGAAACAAAAAGTTTTAAATCTATCGGAAAAAACTAAAATCGATGTTTGCCGTTCTGAAGGATATTCTAACTGCGCAATAGCTAAAAAAATTGGACGAAGCCCAACAGTTGTCGACATCAAGGACCGCGCGGGGTATGGTACAAATTTTAAAGGAATAGTTTCATTGTCTTTATCTACGTATGAGAAAAGAAAAATCATCAGAAATTAATCTTGCTCATAATCAAGGTTTCGTTAAAATTTTTAATTTTCCAGAATGAAGTCAAAATTCGCTTTGTTTAGACGAAGATAGTTAACAAATCTATAATGTTTTATCGCTTTTCCTTTAACATTTCCTTTGAATTATCGATAAGATGTAAACGTTAATACTACATTTTTATTTTGTACTGATTTATTCTTGAGACCATATTGACAGCGATTCTATATAATGTTGACAAGGAATTGATGAGACTGTCGGGAATTTTGTAGCAATATCTACAGAGTTAAAAGTACTTTTTTTCAAATCAAATTGTTTGTCTTCGTTACTGACCTAACAAAATGCAGGAGTTGTAGTTGTTCTAATGATTGGGAAATGGTATATGATAAAATAACTAGTTTTCTATAACTATACATGGTATTCTATGTAATAAAAGCGTTTCAGTGAAAGGAAGTAAAGAAAATCTGTTTTATTAGAACAAATTAATTTTTAGTTTAAAGTTTTGCCAAGGAACCTGATGGCGTGAAATAGCACACAGTACTTTCAAAGGTTGCAAATATTTTGAAAGCAGTAAAAGTCTTTAAGATATTGTAATTAAAGTAAACACCCACCCCCCAGGGGACTCATTTATCGGTCTTAATGGATTACTTAACCATCTAGACTTGTGTCAACGGGGGTATAAGGGAGCCCAGCCCCCTGAAGGCGAGCAGGGACTCAACTGGAAGCTTTACGTTATTTCCACGGGAATCAGTAAGACCCAGAGTTCTGCTAATTGTCTCTTTAGCCTTTTAGCTGTTTCTCTGACTGATTATTGAGGTTGACCCTTCGGGAGTATGTGGTGGTTGTGGTTTCGCGATTCGTCATGAATTTGATTAGGGAGTCAGGATCATCTCATTTTTACTGAGAACAACGGGTAAATAATCTGGATCCAGTGAGCATGCTAGTCATGTGTTCTGAACCAGGAGTTGGAAAATCTCCAACTCTTCAGCAAGGAGTGGTGGTTTGCGACCCTGCTACGTGAATACTGAAATTGTAACTAGAAAGACCTGTTGCTAGAAATTAGTCTTCGGCTTCCTAGGGCGAGAATGACGCTACTTTTCATCCACAGTGGTTCGGCCACCACCAGGTAAAGACCTGCGGTCGGTACCGATGTAAACCTTATCACACCTCTTAATATATTAACATTGATTTTTACGGTCCCCTGGTAAAAAGTTTGGCAGTTCCCAGTGCAAAATAACTAAGATGTAACATTTCGGGTGATGAAACATTTTCAGTTTTAAACTAAATCTAAAAACCTACAGATTAGGCATGTTAATTCGTATTTGCGGTGGTATTCTATGTCCCCAAGATTAAGCGATTTAAAAATATTCATTTGAAAATGGTTATTTCAAGTTATATATGCCAATTAATGTCAGAAATACTACGACATGTTTGAGCGTATTTACCGTAGGAACAAAAGCAAAAGAAATGTTGTTGCTTTTTTTCCTATAAAATTTTTTATTTGCTTTTATATTGAAATATAATTGAGTTTTCACCTGATTCAATGAAACATTATTTATAACATCTTTCTGGTTAAGTAGATAATTGTATCAATTATATTTTTAATTAAATAAAGAGAGTTTATGGTGTACTAAATAAATGAAAATGGATATGACGCACTACTGGCTTACGGTAACACCAACACAATGTCACATGCATTTTGTAAGGGGTCATCATCACTTGTGTCCTATAAACAAAAATATAATCGAGTCAATTAATTAGTTACATTTAATTTTAAAACTAACTAAATCATAAATAGGGGCAAAATCTGTATAACAATCTGAAGGATAAAAAATAACACTTTCTATCATTTAATATATAATGTTGTATAATTTGGGAACAACCCCTTGTTAAAAATACTAAAATAAATAAATAATAAACCCATAACAAAGGTACTTTTACTGTTTACAATGTAATTAAAATAAATTTCTTAAAAAATTTTAAAATATGAAAACATTTGAAGTAAACCAACATAAATGTCTTTCTTTAATGAAACCAAAAGACAAACAAGTTTTTTTTTTTTTGAATAAAAAAGAGTGTGACGTTGTCTGTTAAATAAAATAAATAATATTATCAGCATGTGCAAAATATTTAACAGAATTTTAAAATGTTTTAGAAACAAAGTTATATAGAGTGAACACGTTGTACATGCATATAAGATTTTGATTAAGTGAGACACGATTCAGTTCTTTAGTTTAGTTTTATTGGCCTAACTGGTTGCCCTTCTATCTTTGTGTTTAGGTTAAAGTATAAAATATACAATTAGATCTGTATATATATCTGTATATATATATGTATTTGTAAGTAAATACGGCAATGATATTAAATAAATAAATTTTAGTTTTACAAGATAACACAAAATCCCTATAGAATATAAAATAATATAGACAGATACTGCTAGTTTGTAAAAATTTTCAATTCAAAATTAAATGTATTTAGATATACAACATTCATATGTCTGTATATTATAGATATAAAATTGTTGTACTGCATATAAAAATTATAACTTCCTGTTTTAAAAACAGCTTGAAAAATTCTTTTTTGGAAATAAATTTTTATGTTAAAAGAGAAAAGTGTATATGTAAAAGTGTATATATGAACTCTCAACAGGATATAAAAACACATAGCATAAATATGTGTATTAATAAATAATAAAAACTTAACAAACAATAAAGACCACTTTAAAATAAATTCTTGTTACGTTATGTCATGTTGTTTTCACATCACTATAGATATAATTTTTTTTCGTTTAGAAATTTTTTGTATTAAAATGTATATGCTATATATATATAAGTATAAGCTATTTATATATATTGAAATTCGTGGTGTCAAAAAGTAAATACAAATTTCCAGTCTGTTAAAGAAAAAAGACTGATTCAAAATGTAAGGATTTGCAGCATGAGAAATTAATATTTTTTAACCCTTTCAAAATGAGAATAAAAAAACTGTAAACTGGATTTATACATTATTGCAAGTTTTTATTCCCAGAAATCCCAAAGCAGAAGTTTATATTATGGCCAATTTCCAAAGAGAATTTTTTATTTCGGAGATAATCTGTGTCACTGAAATGGAATAAGTAAATTTCAAAGTTTGAATATGTGATTGACTTTTTAAATATAACATTTTTACACAACAACTTGTAGTTAGTACTTTTTAAGAGTAAAATTGTTCTAACTATTTGAATAAAATGATTAAACAAAAAAAAAATATATATCGAAAATAAATAAAAATAGATTTTAACATGATAGGCAATATGAGCATAACCGAAATACCCACATGGATATGCTTTTCTCAATAGTAATCACGTGGTGGTATATTGATAAAAAATAAATTTATACAAAGAATAAAACATAACAATAAATTAATTAATTAGTCAAAAGTGCAATGATTATTATATAATTATTATATAATTATTATGTCATGGGAATTTTTACTATTACTTATGCATGGCTTATTTTACTGATATTTACTATTCCTACTTTGAAAATTCCTATTATGATTTTGGTATTAAAAAGGCATAGTGTCGGTTTAAAATGCTTAAAAATATTAGTCCCTATATAGATCACAATTAGTTTACTCCGTTCAGATAATGGAAACATAAATAATAGAGTTTTTAAATTAATTACAAGTTTATTTACTTAAACTACATACAAAGTTGACACTACAGAACAATTTACTTAAGATGCACGTCTTTAATTCACGAGGTTTATTTTTCAACTAACTAACTATCTACTCAGACGCTGCCTTTTTATATTTGTCCACTAGAAGCCTAAAAAAATTAAGAATTTTCTACTCCCTTTGTATCACATTTTGTTGTTGCATATTGTCCATTCAATGTATAGGCGCCTGTATGTCTGTGTGTATTTTTGTTTTTATGCTGATAAAGTTACTTCCTGGAATTTATTTTTAGATTGTTGTCATGCGTGCATAACATTTCTTAGCAAACCACGCAGTTAGTAAACAGCATACTCAGTAGTTTACTTTATTGCTTAATTATTTTCTTTTAAAACTCAAGCAAGACGCATTCGTAACAATATGAATCCAGTGTAATTTTCACAAAGTTTATGTTTTATAGAAGTAAAGGCAAAATATTGGAAAACCTTAAATGAGAAAGTCTGCATTGAAATTACCAACCGAAAATAGATCATTTAGGTTCACGCGTTCTTTTTATGTTTCGGTCTACAACCAAGTTTGTAAGACTTTAATATAGCTTATAAGGACACGTTTCCGCTGGTTGCTAGGGTATGCTCAACGGCGTCCAGGGTTGTGTTGCCAAATTTGAATTATAAAGCGGCTGGTGGATTCGGTAAAAATCCTTAACCTTTATTTATCACTAATCTGCTTAACGGCAGCTCACCCTCTTTGCTCCTTGGTTGTGCAATGTTGTACGGAGTATCGTTGGGCTGTTACCACGTATTTACAGTTAGTGGACGAGGGAAATGGCCAAATGAGCGAAAATTGTGCAGGGTAATAACTACTAGAACACAGTTGCGACTGTAGGCACAAACCAGGCTGGGCAAACACCACTGCCCAAGTTGTGACCTCACTGGCAAGCTCTACAAGGTAAAAGGCCGAAAATTGCGAAGAGTAATAACCACTAGAACACCATTTTGACGCTGCTCTGGTTACTCCCAGTATCGACTGTATGGACAAACCAACCTGGGTAAACACCACTGCCCAATTTGTGACTTTACAGTATTTTCTGAAGATACTCAGAAATATTTATCTGTCGGCCGGTTGCGCACCAACTGCCTTATTATTCATAATGTTCCCCCTTTTATGCCAACACACACCTATACACAAACACACTTACGCCATATCGCCAGTCGATGTACACAACTGCCGACGGCTGTATTTACCACCAAACGTCAGCTGTTGCCTAAAACAGCTGTTGGCTGTTTTACCAGCCAGCCACTAGGTAGACCAATCTGTCAGATGGCATTGCCCACTGAGCTGCAGTTAAATAAAAAATATAATATAAAAAACTATAAAGATAATTATAAATTAAAAATAAGTATACATAAAATAATAACTCCTTCGGCTTATACTGTGTCGCCAAAAACGATCATCGTGACTTTTGGCGTTACAAGCTTAACCAGAGATTTATTTCTTTCCTCTTCTTATTATAACCTAATTCCTTTAAAGGAACGTTACGCACTCTTAAGTTAATATAAGTTATTAAATGTTTATTTTATTTATTATTAAGTGTTTGTTTTATTAAAAAAATTCAGATTCAGGTGCTTATTCTATTCAAACAATAAATAAAATATGTTTTATTTTATTCAAAAACTTAATGTGTTGTTAATCCCGCTATGTCGGCATGAGATTCTAGATAAGAATGACTTCATGAGAACAATATACTTTACAACTGAAAGAGACCAAAAACTTTTCGCTGTTTTGCAAAATCGATAACTAAAATTTTTAATAAATAAACCAAAATACAACAAAGGTTCCCGCAAAAGTAGCAAACGCTATTTCTGGATATTTCAAACCTTTATGACTCTCTTAATACTGGTTCAGAATTTTTCAACAATTGAAATATTACCTTAAAATGCAGAACTGCAAATAAATTTTACGTTAACATTGTGACAGGTGTGCAACCTACGTTCACTTATATTAATGGTTTATTCACACATAAAACCTGTTCCGACTTGTTCTAGTTACAGTCAATATATAATGATCAACAGTTTTATAAATCCAAACTATTTTGTTGAGTTTATTCAACTGTATTGAAAGCCTTTAAGCTTGTTGTTGTATTTAGAATCCAAATATTTATTTGGACTGCAGTCTATAGAATTTTAATGTTACTAATTTTGTGGTCCTGCTATATTTAAAATTTATTACAATTCAGAGGTTTATATTTTTATATATATATATATATTATTTTATTCTAAGTGTTTGTATGTATTTCGTTTTTTGTTTATTATTTGGTTTAACTTAATACACTTCATTATATAAACTTCTGTTTGCTCTTCATTAAACATATCCTTCACTTGATGAAAAAGTCAAAAGTTACCATGTATGCATAGTTATACATTGAGAATGTAAACCATTTTAAATGTGTTAATTTAACTGCATAGAGTTTATTAGTTATTTTTGGTTATTATTTAAGTTAGAAGTTAAGTTTTAAGGCCAAATGATTAAGAATTAAATTGTGGTAGAATGTGAAATATATTGTAAGAAAATGGTTTATTTTAGATTAAACTTTACTTTACATAATTAAACTGAGGTAAAAGGAATTGAAAAAAAATAAATAGGTAGATAAGTATTAATTGAATTAGCAAGTTTAATATCTCTGTAAGTAATTATATTGAAAACTTTATGTTAAGATCATAATAAAGTTTAAAATTTCAAAAATTTACTTCCAACTGAATTCAATTAATGTTTTCCCTACTTTTAAGTTTAACATTGTATAAAGTTACATTAACAATCCTTTTGCTTTAAATAGTTTATCTTACGCCAGATATTTGTTCTTCATTTAGTCTTTGTGATGTGCTCTATTGGTTTGGAAAAGCAATAGATTTATCCTTTTGTAATTTGTTGTCAATGACACAACCAGTATGTTTCTTGTTTAAAAATTTTGGTGTATTTTAACTTTCACAACAATAAATTAAACTTTGTAGGTATATACGAAGGTGATTTATTAATTTATTACAGAAAAGAGCAAAAAGAACTTTTCTCACAAGTACGCAGCTTTGGTTGATGATTATATTTTTTCCTTGATAATTAATGGCTTTGTAACAAAACACAAAAAAAGCACAAGTTTGGGTCTTGAATGATGAAGAATACAAATCGGGAATCTGGCATTAGTTGAATTTGGTTCATTGTTTACTCGAGTGATAATTACGGTTGCCGCCTTATCAAGCGATGCAGTAGGTTTTTTTACCACCATTGTTTATATTCCTTGGAAAAATCAAAAATCCTTGCTTAATATATGTGTCTAATGTGTTTTTCGACTGTATTGCATCTGTCGAATTGAAATTTCATCTTATACAATACAACAAAGAACAACTGTTCGTGAGTTACGTAGTTCACTAAATCACCATATCGGTCTGTGGTGTAGCATATTGCCCAGAATTAGTCTTGTGCATTAGATTTTAGAAATACCTGCTGATCTAGTGATAATAACGTCGTTCAAAAATTTTCGATTCAATAAGTCAATTGTGTAAAGTTTAAGCGTCTTTTTAATGCCTAATTTTTTGAGGATAAGCTTGAGGATATACATAGGAAGTTAGAAAGTCTAGATATTAATTTTGTTGCATCGTTTTATATATAAGAGAAATTATCAGTTTAATCACTAAATATTGGCTGTGGCACGGTCACAAAAGAAAGCAAACGCAATATAATCTGCTAGTGATTATGGTCCAATGTATTTGTAATCTAACTCTTCACGATTAACAAGAAAAAAAGAGAGTGATCATATTTCAGAATGTGGCTCTCACATAGTGTCAATGGCTAGTATTCTAAAATTAAGAATTGTAGTATTTAATAAGAATATTATCTTCTCAATGAATTTCTAATTAAGGAATTGTATTTGTAAATACACGTACTGTAAAAATGAAACTAAAGTGAATACATCTCATGCCTTCAAAAAGCCTTTGTTTAATGCCCCACGTATCACTACTTAAGACCCTCATCTTATTAGCGACCTAAAAAAGTTTAAGTAAAATAGAAAATAGAAATTTTTCAATTCGTTTGATGCTATTGAAAATGTTCTGAATATTATTTTAGAACTCACTGACATCTTTTATTAAAATAAGTTTTTAATTGAAAATAACAATTACAATGGCAATATTTATTGTTTTGGATTAAAAAACAAAAAAAAAAAAACTCAAAATGTTAATGCTTGTTGTAATTTATTTACAATAGTTTGTGGTCACAATTGTGCTTATATATTCTTAAAGAGTAACTACTAAATGTTTTATGCAAATTAGATTTTACATCTTTTTTTTGTGTTTCTTTTCTTTTAACAAGCCTCGAGCGGATCTGTCCAAATTATTATTTATAAACTTATGTATGATGCTTTTATTTCATGGGTTTTGTTGTCACTGTAAGTTTTTATTTTTTTTCTTTTAATCAAGTATTGCTAATTTTCATTCCAGTGACTCACTATGGGTTTTATAAAATAATTAAATTTTTTTTCAATAAATATCTTTTTTCTTTTTTTAGATCTTTTTTTATATATTTTTTCTTTTCAATATTTCGCTTTCCTTCTTCAGGAAAACAAAAAAAAAAAAAAATTTTTTTTAAAGTTTTGAAAACAAAAAAAATTATTAACAAATTGAAAAAATGTTTAAAAACATTTGACAAAAACATAAAATATTTTTTCATACATACATATATAAAAAAAGATCTAAAAAAAGAAAAAAGATATTTATTAAAGATAAAAAAGATCGTTTAAAATACTATAAAAATTATTAAATTTTTTTTCTTTAATTTTTAAATCTAATGAATTATTTTGACAATAGCATAAAAAGAAAATACACATACACATACACATACATAGAAAAGTCTAGGTGTTTTTCATTATTTGGGGAATTGAATTAAGGTTCATTATCTACAAATATGTTTTTTTGGTGGTATATATTAAATTGTAAAATTGCTAAACTATAACAGTGTGATATATTAGTCTTCAGGCTTAATTGCTTAATATTATCTAGATTTTTTAAATAATTCTATCAATGAGATTTTTAACTCTTTTTTGTAATTCGTTTTCATTAGGACAATATTTTATTGTGCAATATTGCTACGTTTTACGTTTAACTATACACAAAATTGACACTACAGAACAATTTGCTTAAGATGCACGTCTTTACTTTACGAGGTTTATTTTTCAACTTTCCACTCAGACGCTGCCTTTTATATTTGTCCACTAGATGTGTAGAAAAATGAAGAATCTTCTACTCCCTTTGTATCACATTTTGGTGTTGTTATGGTATTCATTAAATGTATAGGCGCCTGTTTTTATTTTTATGCTGATAAAGTTTCGTCCTGGAATTTATTTTAAGATAGTTGTTGTTGTCTTGTGTACATAAGTTTTTTTAGAAAACTACGTAGTTAGTAAACAGCATACTTAATTGTTGTTGTTTTGCGTGCATAAAATGTCTAAGCAGTTTTTAACTAGAAAGTTGTTGTTGTCTTGCGTGCATAAATTTTCTTAGCAAACCACAGAATACCCAGTTGTTTACTTTATTACTTAATTATTTTCTTTTAAAACCTAAGCAAGACACATCCATAACCACATATTAATTGTTAATTCTTAAACGGTTTCTAGACAGACTTTTTAAATTTAAACAAATTGTGTATTACAATTTTTACATCATACTCGATGACCCTCTTGCTATCTTTCTGTGTTAAATTCGCGTTTTTTATATTTCTTGAAAAACTGTATATTGCGATGAAAAATTAAATATTTTAAAGTTTTTAAAATGGAGATAAGTTTTTATGAGATTTCTTTCTGTGCACGTTTTGGTTAACTTTAACATGAACTAAAGTATGCGAATTCAAATTTTTGGGCAGAAAAGGTTAATAACAAGAAAGAGAAAAATACTATTTAAGAAACATTTAACCTAAAACGTGAAAGTAGTGATAATCATTCAATTCAAATTCTGTGAGTTTTAGTCACAACTACAAAACTAATAAATGAAATGACTTATCAATTATGATTTACAAGGTTAATCTTGCCTTCTAAATTTTTTCATATCTAAATACGATGGAATATTTATATCTGTAGTTGACTATCTGAATATTCTTCTAGTGATAAAAATAATAATAATAACAGATAAGACCAATAGTAATTCATATTTTCAGTAAAACACTTTTCTTTTGCTTTGTTTTTCATATAAAAAGCATTTTAACGTTATGCATTATAATGGTAAAAGTTCTTTCAAAACACATTTTTTTGGACCATAGTGTCACAATTTAAGCATCATTTAAGCAGTTTTTGTTTTGTTTATTTTCATTACATTTTCTTTTATTCATAGATAGAATACTTGCGTTTGTCTATACATAAATGAGTCAACCATTCAGTCTGCTAATCATTCATCTACACACACTCCTATTTTCTATTCCCATAAAACTTGTTAGTACTCAAGTACTTATTTGACTGCCATTACTGCTTGTCGAGTAGAATCGTTATTAGGATTTAATACAAGTTTATATATTTTGTTATTAAACGTTTGTGTGTTCATGTTTTAGTTGCTTTTCCTTCAACAACTTCATCTTATCAAGTCTTTGGCTTTTAATGATAAATACGTCTAAATTTTCCCATTAGTCTGTCAATTTGACAACACGTTTTGCTTGGATGGTTACCACTCTGGTTCTTAGTGTACTTGTCTGGTTTGAAGTGTCTGTATTTTTCTTTTGCATTTAATAAAAGATACTTGCGTTTGTTATTAACACATAATTAAATAAATTCATTTGGTCCTAAAATGGGTGGTATGTGTGCTTGTAGCGTATTTTTCCCTGTCACTTTTTTTGTAAAACAATGTATTTTGTAGATTTTGATTTAAGTTGAGATGATATTCTGTTGAGCTGCTGCTTCCATAAAAGTGAACTACAATAATTTAGGTGTTATTGTAGTTCACTTTTGTTCAAGATGGGTTGGCATAAATCAAATAGACTTAAAACAGAAAATTGTCGCTTTCTTTATTTGATAACTATTGAGTACTGATGTTAACCCAATAGCTACTGTTAATATATTTTTCTTTTATCGTTGTATTTATTTGTCCTTTCAAAATGATTCATAAAATATTTTATTGCATATTTTTATATAACGCATTTGTTAATTAAAAACTTAATACTTTAAATTAATACAGAATAATAATTACCAACAAAAATCTCCGCTAAAACTGTTTTTTTAAATAATATTTTACTGCTTCAATCTAAGGGATATTTTTTATCTGCTTTAAAGTATTAAAGTTTCCAATAAGATATGAACGATACACAATTTAACATTTGAAACATTTTTATTTTGAACGACGTTGCCATTTTAGCATTTTTTGCATTAAGTTGGTTTGTGTTTTTGCTTGTGTTTGTAGATACTTATTTAGAAAAGTTCGAAATACAGCTTATAATACAATTGTTAATTAAATCTGTTCCCTAGATCAGACTATGTATTTATTAGGTTTTTAGTGAAAAAATTCACTTGAAATTTACGCTGTTTACTACAAACACACGTCTAGAAAAGTTTTACAGTTTTTATTGTTTTGGCATTAAGAATGTGATAGAAGTCTGGTTCTATACAATTTAGGTTAAAAATCAGTATCTTTATTCTGTCATTTGATGTGAAGTTGACACAGATCATGGTGCGCTATTTCAGAGAGGGAGCTTTTAGCGATAGTAATTATTCATTAGCAATTTATCTCTTAATTGTTTTATGAGTTATTTAAAAGACCCCTAAGCGAACAACCACAACTTGCTTTGTAGCACAAATGCAATAATTTGAATCGAGCTTATGTTAATCCGGGAAAGAATGGATTGTATGTGGAGTATATTTAAGTCTGTAGTACATATTGCGCCTTGTTATTGAAACATAATAAAAAATATGCTTCCTATTAATATCATATAATTTAAATAACAATCGGTTTAAAACTCTCACTTTTAAAGCAGTATTAAAGTCATAACTCCAAAAATGCATATATAACCGGGAAACATTGTCTTGCTTTCTGATAGTCACATGTTGATTTTTGATTGAAATAAAGATGTCACTGATTGCTTGGGCAGTTGATTGTACTAAAATGCACTGTGTTGTGAAACACTTTTCTTCATAAATGGTTGAAATCTTGCTAACATTTTAGAATATCCTTAAGTTTGTTATGATTTCTTTTCACAGAACTTTAACATGTAGCATTTATATCGTTAGAAATATATATTGTATTATTTTCTTGAAAATACATTTCACTATAAGTATTTTATCTTTCCGGTTTGATGCTGGCTTAAATTTTTTAACTCAAGAAAATAGAAGAATTCGTTAACCTGGTTCGAAATTTTGTTACAGTTAAAATAAATTTGAAGCTCAAGTTTTACATATTTTTTAATTATTAAAAATTAGAACTATTTTATTTGATTAAACTGTTTGACTATTTGACCGAGAATCCAAATAAGAATGATATCCATACTAAAAATTTTAAATTAATAAGACTTTATTTGTGTTGCCATATTAATGTTAATACATGTGGTATATAAAACTATAATTATAAGAAAAAATTACCCTTCATAAAAAAAAAGTAACTCTTCATATGTAATCTCGTATTTACTTAAGCTTACTATAAGAGACCACAAAGTATCCCACAGTTTCTTGCATTTTATTACCACATTCCAAAATCCTATTATATGTTTTTAAACAATTTTTTATTTGTAATTAGTGTTATATATATATATAAGTGACTTTATTTGTTGTTCATTAGCATTGTGTTTAGAAATTGTATCTTTTAGTTTAATTGTATTATTTTTTACTGTAAGTAATAAGTCTTGAATAGTTTAACTTAAAGTATATTTTACATATTTTTAATAAATAGCAATTATTTAAAATATCTCTTCTTAGTATTAAAAATGATATTTTAATTAGAAAATAAAAAATATCTAATGTTTCGCATAACTTTCTTAGTTACTTTAAGTTATAAAAGTATTAATATCATGTTAAAAAAATAAAAAAACTTAACACACTTTTAAGCCAAAAAAGCAACAATATTTGAGAAGCATGATAAATATAGGGTTAATAAGTTGGAGGATTCAAAAACAAAATAGTTTTATACAAGTGTTAACTTATTAGAGGAAATCTAACATTGCCGTATTTTTCCACAAATAACCATATCATTAATAATTTTTGTATTTTTAAATTTTTTATTTAATTTTTTTCGCAAACTAAAGTATAAATTATAAATTTCTTTTAAGCTGAGTATGAAAAATTAGATCTTTTAGATGGCGTATATTCTCCTATTGGCAGTTAATGGCTCTACTCAATACATTTTGCATTACGTTGTGCAACGTTTCTGACTGCAATTGAGCAATTTCTGTGCAAATATTCTGCTTTAGTTCCTGCATATTTTGTGGTTTGTTGATGTAAACACGTTCCTTCAAGAAACCCCACAAAAATAAATCTGGGGCCGTCAAATTTGGAGAAAGAGGTGGCCACGCGAAATCTAAATTTTTTGAAATTATTCGGTCTTCGAAAAGTTCTCGCAGAATTGCCATTGTGGCTTTGTAGCTCTATCTGGCTGGAACCATATGTTACGATAATTGAAAAATATCGGACGTTAAAAATTTTCCAACATGGTCCGGTATACCACCCGCTTATTAAGTCCATTTTCGAAGAAATATAGATCAATAACTTTATCAGCCATGATTCCAAACCAAACAGTGCATTTGACAGGGTGTAATTGTCGCTGATGCAATGCTCGGGTTTCGGTACCCCAAATTCGGCAATTCTGCTTGTTCACATATCCATTTAAATGAAAATGTGCTTCATCCCTCATAATCAGGATATTCAAAAAATTGTCATTTTATGTCGCTAGCAAAACCAATCTATTGGCATATTGTAGCGCCGTTGTGCTGCGTTCCTCAGCAATAATTCTTGGGCCAATTGAATTTTATACGGAAACATTTTCAGATCAACTTTTAGAATACATCGTAGCGATGATTTGGAGATGTTCAATTGAGTAGCTCGGCGATGAGTAGACACAGTTGGATCCGTGTGAATACTTTCTCTATAGCTTGTTCAGTGCGAACAGGACGAACAACATTTCTTCGTAGTTCATTACCCACTGAACCCAAATTCTCAAAACGGGTCATTAAGCTTCCTATCATGTTTACACTGGGAGCCTCTGCAGTATTAAAATGCTGACGGTATTTTCTTTATGATGTAACAATTGATCGTCCGAAAAAGTAATAAAATTCAAAAATGTTTACACGTTCTTCCACTGAGTATGATGATATTATAAAATTTTATAAAATTCTGTATTATCTGCAAAAAAATAAAAAATAATAAAAATAAAAAATACAAAAATTATAAACGTTTCAAATCAGTCAGTCTAAGTTGTCCCACCCTGTATATAGGTAAATTTTAAGCATTTTAGTCACATACATAGTTAACTGCAGCAAATGTAAGTTTTAATTGAAATAATTTTATTTAAAAAAAATATAATTGAGATAAAAAGACGATAGATTCTTTAAACCCTTATTGAAAATAAGTTTTTGTAAAGCGTTTTCTTTCAATTATCAATTTCTTTACTCTCATATCTTTTATTTCAATTGAAAACTACTTGACTTTTGCTTACAAAAATTCTTAACGAAACCACAACTTCATTAAGTAAAAGTTTATTAAGTTTACAAGAGTATTAAAATTCTGATGTATGAATATGTGTTTGTTTATTTCCCGCAATACAGGGCTATAACGTTGTTGCTACAAAAGAAATTATCTCTATGACTCAAATAACTGTTGACTGACTGAGAAATACTCATGAGCAATAGCTGCCACCTACAATCTAACTTAAATTAACATAATCGTATTTGGAAGACATGTTCTACTGATGGTAACATTGCTTAAGCTGCAAAATCTACAAGTGCTCTTTTTCTATTAAAACAGCAATTCACATAACCCCAACACATATTTATATATACATTGACTTTCATTAAAGTACATAGACGATTCAAACTTTGTTATCAGCAATGAAAACAATCTCAAGGACCTTGTATTATATAAATATTTGAAAGGCTAAAGTCAATACATACTTTTCACTTCTCGTGAATGTTAATGTGGGTGCATGCCATGTGCATATTTAACAAATATTTACACTAGATTTTCTAATAATCATGTGTTTGTTGAACAAAATAATAAAAAAATGAAAAAGAATTTGTTTGTACAGCTTAAATTGTCATACATTGCACTCATAGCAGTCATTTCAAAATATACTAAACACTTGAACATTTATGCATAGAATGTGTTGAGTGAGTTACAAATATGAAAATAATTTATCGTAACTCTAAAGCACTCTCAAATGTTAACAAACATGACTATAGTAGTGCAGAATACCCATGTATGCATCTCTATATAAAGTAATTTAGATACACTATTAATATAATATTTCAATAGTATGTATGCATATGTATTTATATGTATTTATTATTGCAGATAATAGTAAAACTTAAGTTACAAAAGTCAGGACTTTAATACAGTAATGTTGTTTGTAGGCTTAAGAACTTTCGTCTGAGTGATGAAAATATTTACATGCAACAAACTTTTATACTTGAAATGTATGATTTATAGAACAAGTTGTATGTATTTTAACATATTTAAAAAAGCCTGCCTTTTTTTACTAAATTAAATATTTAATCTTGTTTAGTTTTACAAACAGATGAATCAAGACACTAAGACTGAAATTTTTGATCTTTGGTATAGAGGTAAAATCTTTTATATTATCACAAAAATGTTGAACTCAATATAGTTATTAAAAAAAAATCTGTGTAATATATTTCTCCTTTTCATATACTTTGCTTATCACACCGCTTTCTATGAATGTTATTCCTTTAAAAACGTAACCTAGTTTAACGAAAATAGCAGATGGTTCCTTTTTTATAATATATGTGCTATATATATGCCGCAAGCACTTTGTTTATTTCGAAACAAATAATTATAATTATTTAGGACTATCATATACTGCAGAAGAAATTTAAGTATACTATTTTGCTAAGTATTTTGTGTTTAAGAAGAAACTTAAACTGTGGTTCAGTTGTTGCTTAGTTTGACCACTAGCTATAAAATAGTCATGTGTATAAGCAATATGGTCAGATTAGGGGATTTACCCCCAAGGTAAAGATATATTTAATAACTGGTAAATTAAAAATCCTGTTCATGGACTTATCGGTAGAAGTCTTTATACTTTTGGGGATATTTTGGATATTTCGCGAATATTTTCTTTACACTCTTACAACTTGGTTTGATTCCAATGTTATAATTATTTTATCGCACACCTTGCAATTAGACAGCAAAAGCTTTGCTTAAAATAAAAAATGTGTAAATGATAAATATCGTAAACAAATTCTAATTGAAGTACTAAAGTTTCAGTCATTGTGCTAAACTTTAGAATTAATGGCCTAAAGTCATTATTTTTGGAAAGATTTAAATCTATAGTTTCGATTTCTTTTTATTAAAAGAGAAGAAATGATTTCAAGTCAATTGCAACAGGATGTTATAAGGTTAACATCAGTGCTCGGCCGTTTAGCTCTAACCTGAAGATGATCTTACCACTGAGTGTAGGAAGACGCATACACACCTAGGTACATACACGCTTTAGTTGCAATTTTTTGCAGCACGGTAGCAGGGCCGTGGTCCCACTTCTTACTAAAGAGATGAAGGCTATTCAATTCCTTGTCCTGTTTCATGCGTTAGCTAGGACATTCGATATTAAGTCTGCGTTAACATATTTACAGAAGCCTTCTAAAAGCATCCAATTTAAACCAAAAATCACCACGTAACTCCCCGAGGGGCCTCGCCTTATGGGTTCCCGTGATACCAGTGTGTTTGTATAAAGTCAAGATGTGTACACAGATATTTTTTAATATCTATATTGAGTTAAACATTTTTGTGATAATATGAAAGATTTTACCTTGCTTCATCTGTTTGTAAAAACACAGAAAGCTTTTTAAATATGTTCAAACTTATACAAATACAACTTGTTTCAAGTATAAGAGTTTGTCGCAAGTAAATATTTTCACCACTCTCCATCTAGATTGTGTGTCCCCGGGGGGGGGGGGGGGGGGGGAAGTTCATTGCAACAAATATTAAAATAATTAAATCTGACTTTGCTCATAGCATTTAAAAAACTGTTTCAAATAAATGCTTCGCTCCCAACAATTTGAACTGCTGCTTTTAGATATCAAGATTAAAACTATTTGAAGACCAGGCAGATTTGATATTATTTCTAGTAAGCTACGACTTATGATTGTATAAAATGCTCTTTTTCAACAATGAATGCAAATAAATATAAGAGGTCCATGGAATTGTACGAAAATCTTGTGAATATTCAATAGTTCTTAAAAACTTATATTTAAAAAATGTAATTTTTAAGGCTCCAATATAAAATTTTTTTATTATTACCGCTGAGAATTATGTATTCATACAGAAAAAGATGATTTGGTGATTACTTATTACTAATAATGTTTAATTACAAACATATAAAAAAGCCAACGGAAAATGTTAGTACATATATGTACTTTGAAAGAGATTTACTTCTTGAATTCCGCATATGCTATTTAATTGTTTATTTAATAAAAGTATTTCATTTCATTTTATATTTATAATTAACTTTATGCTGTTATTTATGCATGTACTTTGAAGTAATTTAATTAACTAAACATACAGAGCTTATATTATCTATCAGTTTTCAATACTACATTTTTCTTAATACTTTAAAAATGCATACGGTAATTTAGTAATGTCCGTGTTGTGGTTAAGTAAACAAAGTTAGCGCTGTAAACAAAAGCTATAACATGGACAGCCATGTATGGCTATGTTTGTATATACACTGTGGTGCAAAAATGAGCCAATGTTTTTAATTTGGTAAATAACTAAATTTATTTCAGTAATTTTTATTAATTTCTTTCTAACTTTTAGCTTAGTTAGATATATAAAGCAATAGAAAATATAAAACAATAACAAAAAACATTTGTTCATATATTATTTATGTAAACACAAAAATTTTTACGGTTCAGACCATTGGCACACATTTGCTCCAAGGTTTTGGTCATCTAAATTTAATAATTTATCCAGTATCCTTTTGCTTTCTTTAGCTGATCCATCCTATTGGGCATAGACTGATAAAGTTTAGCCACATAGTATGTAGGTATTTTTTCCCACTCAGCCCGAACTCTATCCTACAATTCATTAATGCCCTTGGGAGCTTCTTCATAATCTGCCATGCGGCGCTTTAAATAAGCCCACAGGTTTTCGATCGGGTTCAGATCTGGACTCTGCGCTGGCCACTCCATGACCCGAAACACCTGAGAACTAAGCCATTCCTTGACAATTTTTGCAGAATGTTTCGGGTCGTTGTCATGTTGGAAGATTACATTATCTGGTCTATATGGCATTTTGGCCAGTGCTAAAGGCAGATTATCTTGCAATATACGAAGATAGTCTTCTTTACGCATAATGCCTTCTATCCTTACCAGTGGACCAACACCATCTGGGGTTATACATCCCCATACCATAAGAGAACCGCCTCCGTGCTTAATGGTTTGAGATACATGAGATGGATTTGGTGTGGTTGATGGCTTAGCCCAATACCAAACCTTCCCATCCGATTGGTATCTATTTATTTTGGTCTCATCAGACCAAATTACCTACAAGATAAACATATAATATAATATAAAATAGTCATATGAAAAAAGTTAAAACAAATACTGACCGTGCACCAATCTAATACTGCATACGACTTGTACTTTTCAAGAAATACTTTTCGTAATTTTATGTTTTTGGCAGTTAATTTAGGCTTCTTCTTCTTTATAGAAGCCTTGTACCCGACACTTTTAAGAGCCCTTTGAACAGTCTATCTGCTAACATTGACAGAACAGGCAGAAACTGCCTCTTTAGTACTCTTTATTTTGCCTGAAATGAATGAACGTCCAAGGGCTCTTGCCTCCGCGTCACAAATTTTTTTCGGCCGCCCATTTTTTCTTTGAAGACATTGGTCTGGATTAGATTTTTTATAATCAGCAATTATTCTAGCCACTGACCTCTGTCCAATTTTATAAAAATTTGCGATTTTTCGAGTTGAATCGCCATTTTTAGCTTTTTCTAGGACTGCGTTTTTTAAACTATTAGATAATGGTTTCATATTTTTTTTTCTTTTTCACTTAAGAGTGTACACAATCATTAACTTTTCCAAACTAATTACATATATTAAATGCAAAAACTTTTTAACTGATGCACCGTTAGTTGAGAATTTTTTTGTTGGTGCAAAAGTGTGCCATTGCAATTGAGATAAAGAGATCGATATATTTTGCATAAGAGAATCGAATGGAGTAATGTTTTTTATTTTTTTTGGAAAACAAAAACAAAAAAAAAAACAGAAACTGGAAACAAAAAAAAACAAAAAGTCTTGTTTTGTAAAATAAACAGAGGAAATAGATTTTTTTCTCAAAAATTTTAGTTACATTGGCTCATTTTTGCACCACAGTGTATAGGAGATAGTTGATTAATTTATAAAGATAAAACTGCAATGTCCACAAGCAAATTAAAGCTAGTGCCAAAATTTAACGAAAAGTCTGTCCAACTCCCCTAACAAAACTCAAGACTTTCAGGTTGCCATATAGTAGTTAGGTGAACTCAAAAACTATTCAGCTACAGTTGGGAGTTTTTGAGTTATCGTTGCTTTTGCAGTCATTATGTTTTTATTGTTATTTTTAAATATGTGAAATTTATTAACAAATTAAAGTAGAATAAACATAGTTTATGGAAATATAGAAATATATACTGGTGTTAGTAATGAGAGAAAGGGGTTCGGATCGAAATCCTGTCTGTAATAAAATCCTGTTTTCAAAATCCTGCTTTTCATAATACTGTTTTACAAAATACTTGATTTCATAATACTGTTTTACAAAATACTCAATTTCATAATACTGTTTTGCAAAATCCTGTTTGACTGGGCGGCGAAAATTTTTGTAAAGCTTTATTTTTATAAAAATTTTCGCCGCCCAGTCAAGCAGGATTTTGCAAAACAGTACTTAAGTTTATAAATATTTACAAAAATTTTCACTGTAATAATTAAGTAAAATTTATCTCAATTTATCATTATCTAATGTTTGCCATGTATGACAAATAGCTGGAAAATTAGATAAAAAATTATTATAAATATAATAATAATATTTTTGTTGAAGTTATTTAAAAAAAAAAAAAATTGTAAACCAGCATTTTTACTTCACAGTATTTTGCAAAACAGTATTATGAAAAGCAGGGTTTTTAAGTTTTTTTTACCAGTATGTTGTCCCAACAGTATTTTGCATAACAAGATTACATACGCATCCCGGGAGAAAGTGCTTAAAAATGTTACAGTGTGTATTATCAAAATTATTAAACAATTTAACGTTCATGAAAATGGAGGATTTGTTTCGACAGTAAATGAAATACTGTTGTCATTTCTTTTGGCAAATCATTATCAAGCCGCGTTTTAGAAAGTTCTATCTATGTCATCTTCCAATGCCATCGCATCCTGAACGCTCGCCGATCGTATCAAACAGACAGCCAGTAACGACGGTTTTCACCGATAGAAAGGACCACGAGATTTAAAAGTATATTTTGTGGTTATATGGCTACAAATTTAAGAAAAGTGTTGCTTATTTTGCTTAGTATAGTTTTGGGTCCCAAGAAATCAGTTAGCTGGTTAGGTTGTAGCATTGAGATCAGTTATATATATATAAAAAATTTGTTATTGGATATTGTTAGATTTTAATAGTAATTTAAAAGACAACAGGCGGAGAGATAGTGTAGTAAAAACATTCTTTCCTGTGTACTATTCTAACTAACTTCAATTGAAAGAACAGCTCTGATTGTAACGGTTTAAGCAAGCCTGTACTTTTCCAGAAGCGGCTGATTTAATATGCTAATGATTGCTGTCGTGCGTTAGCAACTCTTAACAACCGAGCTATCATCGTAACTATTTAGTTTTCTATTAAATAACTGGCGGTGTAACTCATACAGTCATCAGCCGAGCCACAGTTTTCACTTTTTGGTAAACAAGTTAAATTTGGAATAATAATTTTAAGTTAAAGATGTTAAGTTAACTAACCAGCTAAAGGCCTAAATATTCGTTTATTTCTTTTTTTTAGAGTAAAGTTTTTGGAGAAGCAATATATTCAAAGTAAAACACTTTTGTAATCTTCTGAAACGATTGTGCGCCCCCACTCTTGAAATCGTAAAAATATTTTGAAAACACAACATTTATCTAGATATCGATTGAAATGACAATCCGCTGAGTGAAGAAAGCCTAATCAAAATTGCTTGAAAAGTTTTGGAGCTGTGCAGTAATACCTGTGTGTGTTTTATATAAATCACACGTTTTTCCTTCTATGCGTTCAACTTTCGAAAACAGGCAAAACCTGTTGCACTTCATAATATATGTATATGAATATTAAAAATATACTTTTCTCTTATATTCTACTGAAATCGGTTGGTAATTGATACACGAGTGAATAAAAAATTTACAGAGAAATTTATATTTATATACAAAAAACAAAAAAAAAAAACAAAAAACATGACTTACAGCCGAATATGCTACTAACCATGCACCATGTTGTACTTTTGAATGGAAACATATCCAGGTATACAAATGTACTCTTTATTTTTACATGTTCAATTGATTTGTACAAAAATGATGATAAAGCCAGCGTTTGTTTGATTGCATTGACAATATTTCATGTTAACAGTTTCATTTGACTGCCTCTACTGAAGTAGACACTTCAACGACTATTTCTAACTACCATCACCTATATGTTCACGTACTATGGTCTGTGTTTCATGCGACAAACATACACAAAAGTTTGCTGACTATTACAACAGTAACAATAATGTTAACATCGTTCTGCAACATGTCATATGACTCTATAAAGTGACGTAAATTTTTCCAAAAAGCATTGCCATAGTCTGGCTTGTTTGAGTGTGTGAGTTGAAGTGATATAAAGAGTTTAATACAATTTTATTAAATATTCATAGGATTCTTTGTTTCGTTTTATCATAGTACCCAGATTTGTACTTAATTCGTTCAAACAAAATAATTTTATTTATGTTTTGGGTTTTTATTTGTCATATTGTAAAAAATTTAACGTTATTGTAGTTCAAAATTCTTCAAAAGCTGTTTTGTTTGTACTTCCAAATTGGAGTACATTAGAGATATATAAATATTGGAATCCAAGGGCTTTAAATTAATTCAATACACTAACTATCAACGTTATATTAAAATTAGTCAAGAGAACACTGCTAAAAATGAAAGTTATATATATTATATTATATTATATTATATTATATTATATTATATCCAATATTTAGACCTGTGTCTCCAAAATTAAAAGTCACAACAACTAAAACTTTAAGAGTAATTATATTGTATCGAGGACGGAATACTAACGTTCCGTAAATAAATTATCCAAAAAAAGGAAACTCATTTTTGCTTTGTTGCTATTGTGTGAATTGGATGAGCAACGCTTGTATGATTAGGGTTGAAAACTGTTACATATTGTTACGAATGCGTCTTGCTTAAATTTTAAAAGATAATAATTAAGTAATAAAGTGAACAACTGGATACCCTGTTTACGAACTTATGCGCGCAAGACAACTACAACTTTCTGGTTATAAACTGCGTAGAAATTTTATCCACGCAATTGGGTATGCTGGTTACTAACTGCGTAGTTTTCCTAGAAAACTTATGCGCACAAGACAACAACAACTATCTTAAAATAAATTCCAGGAAGAAACTTTAATAGCATAAAATCAAAAATACACTCAGACTAACAGGCGCCTATACATTGAATGAATAACATAACAACAACAAAATGTGATACAAAGGGATTAGAAAATTCTTTATTTTTCTAGACCTCTAGTGGACAAATATAAAGGACATCGTCTGAGTGGCTTTTTGTGCAGTTAAAGTAATTAAACTTGTAGCTAATTTAAACTCTAAACTCTGGTGTTATTTATTTTGCAGTAAAGAATTCAGCAACAAAAAAACGTTTATAAAAGGTATAAACATAACGACATCACAGTAGAGTTCATTTTACTTAAATTATATGGTATTCATTTACTTTATACTTTATCTTTGTGTATAAAAAATATACAAACTGTACTTTTATTTTAAATAATTTTTAGGTAAATTATGAATTGCGATTTTGTGACTTTGAGACAAAGCTTTGTTTAAAAAGATAACCACAAAAAGAACTTAGTAATTTTTAGTTAAAAATTCCGAACTTTGTTAAAAATTTAGTATCGGATATTTTAAGTCTACACAGTCATGTAAAAAAACTGTTGTTTTATACACTTTAAAATGATTTTAAGGAAGGCACAAGAATTTTATTCTTTATTTTATCATAGTATAACACTCATGAACAAATATTTATCATTTGGTGCAAAAACTATTTTTGACAGCAGAATATACATTTTAAATATGTCGTTTGATACCTAAAATCAAAAAAGTTTTATACGTAAATTTCAATCAGTTGTCACACTACTCTTTTCTAATAAGTAATTCTTCACAAAATATATCACAAATCGAACGCAAAATTACCTTAACGAAAGATTGCAATATGTACTACAGCCATACATTTAATTTTAATATTTCTTAAAAAAAATATAAGTTTGACTTACCACTGATATTACAGTATAAAGTTGGAAAATATTGTAAAAAGTTGTAAGTTAATAAAATGCCGAAATAAAGCAAAGTTTTATAAAATTTGGCTTATAAGTTTTAAGGCATTTGAAATTTAAGCAGAGTGGGTGGCATTATATTTGTGATAAACAAATCTTTGTAATTTACATAAACTTTATACCCAATAAATAGCACGTACAAAATTTTATGAATTTATAATTTAAATATCTTTCCGATTGAAAGCTATAACTCAAAAGGCCCGCTTCTCAAAGTAATGTAAAAAAATATAAAAGAAGTTAAAACAATTAAAAGGCACCCTACTAAATGAATGAATTCTGTTTTTAACTGAAAATATATATTTTGGATCAAGATCTAATTTGAAGAATAATTGATTACGTAGCGTGACACAACTGAACCAGCATTTAAGGCTAATGCAGGGTAAAAAAGATAAACGGAAGAAAACATGGTTTTATTATTTAATTTAGTCTTGACTTAAATTAACTCTATACTTATTAAAGTATTAGCTATGAGTGCACGGAATGAATCAACTACATCATAATTTGAGCGCACATTCGTAGAAAAGTTGTTGATCATTATATATTATTTGTAGTGTTAATAACTACAAAAGAAACAACAGCGTTCAAAGAATATAGAAATGTGTGACCGAAACATGTTTTCCGTCTTAACGAACCATTCAAATGGTTGCAGCTTGTTGATTTTACGTACATTTTACTAAGAGTACGAAGCATTTATTTTAAGAAATCGTTCAACGGAACTAGGTCGTTCTAGACCAAAGACAACCTGATAAAACTTATCGGTGGATAATGATCAGTTAAACAATCTATTAAATTTCAATAAATAATAATATATATATATATATATATATATATATATATATATATATATATATATACAGTTATTTGGATGGCCATCTAGTTTTATTTTCGAAAATAAACTTTAAAATATATAAATACTTTAAATTATATACATATTTCATGCAAAAAAAATTTTTTTATAGTTTTGGTTATTCGTTTTGGAAATAACAATAAATTATTAACACTAAAAAAATCCACAAAAAATTTATTCTTATGTTATTTGCTATCTCAGTAAATCCATAGTGTTTATCCGATGACAAAGTTATAGAATTTTCTGTTTTTCCATAATATTGTTGAGCTGGTACAATATTTTGTAAGTTGTAAAAACTCTATGCATACACATGTGACATAAATCAAATATCATTTTAAAAGTAAAAGAACAATTTCTAAAATACTGCATTGAAATATAAAGTTAAAAAGAGAACTATCTTAATAAAAAAAAGAAAACAAAAATGCAGTGCATTGTCTAAGATCAAAGTAACTTTTGACATTAGTGAACTGAAGCGACACAGCAACTTCTAATAGACAAAAGCTGGGATAAAGTAAAAAATAAAATTAAAAAAGAAAAGTGGAAACATATACAGTTTTAGTATTAAAAAGATGTACTGAAAATAAATTTTATATCAACTGACTTTATTATCCGAACAAATAATTTATAAGATTTTACTTCACTTTCACTACTCAGTTCAGTTGGAGTAAAATTTTTCAATTAAATTTTAATTAAATTTATTATTTTTCTGTACTCTAAATATAAGAATTTTTTTTGTTGTGCAGGTTCTGAGCATTAAAAAATAAATAAAATAAAAATTTCATTCCCGAGTTCGATTCACACTTAATATGGATAAGCTAATAAAAAGTATGTTTCATTATTAAACATCAAATGGCACTTTTTTTCTTTAAATAGATAATTTTTTTATTAAATTGTAAAGTATATAGGGTTTGGGATAACATAGTGGCATTAAGTGAACTGAGGTAGAACGGCATTTCACAGAATAAAAAGAATGCACGGACGTTACGTGTCTTATGCAGTATTTAGCCAAAACGTCTTATTATAATAACGTACTGTACACATCAATATAATCCAGAGCAGTAATTCCGTCATTACTTCCACTGTTTCACGTCAGTTTAGAGGAAATATGCAATAGTTTTACCTTAAAGCTATCAACAGTGACATGTAGAGATAAATTTGTTTAAATTCATTAAATTTTATAAAATCTGTAGCTAATGAGGTTCACATTGAAAAATCTACAACTGTGTGATTAGATTGAAGCCATGAAGCCTTAATCAGATGGTGAACCATACCACTGCATAATTTGGAACGTCATGCTCGTCCTAGGAAGCCGAAGCTATAATTCTATGCAACAGATCTTTCTAATTGCAACTTCGATAATTCAGAGCAGGGCTGCAAATCATCACTCCTTGCTTAAGAGTTGGAGACTTTCCAACTCTTGTCCAAAACACATGTCTAGCATGCTCACTGGATCTGGGAATATTTCACCAGGTAGCTGTTATTAAAGGTGAAATGAACCTGGCCACCAAAGAACCATAGACTGATATGGGGCCGCTAAACCACAACCACCACGATACTCACATAAAGTGCCAACCTCAATAATCAGCCAAAGAATAGTTAAGTGTCTAAAGAGACAAATAACGGAACTCTGCGGGTCACTGATTTCCGTGGAAATAAAGTGGAGTTTCCAGTTGTACCCCTGCTGACTTCAGGGGGCTGGGCTCCCTTTTTCCCCCAGTTGCACAGGTCTACATAGTAGCTCTCCATTAAGACCATATATGTGCCCCCGGGGCGTTGAAAAATCTACAGTACGATTAAAATTTAGATATATGTTGATTTCAAGGCATTATATTACTGGTAAAAAAGCAACAAAAACACAAAAAAAATAATCAATAGCCACAACTTTTCAAGAAGAAAGATGGATTTTTTCTCTTATAAATTTCATTGCGAATCAAATTGAAAACGAAACAATAAATTTTTAATTTTAGCATAATTGTTATAACGATAACGAATACCCTGTACGATTTGTATAAAAAATTCGAAGGAAATCATATGCCTTTACACTGTGTGCGTACTTTTGAAAATTATAATATTTTTATTTTATTTTCAAACTCCAACACAAGTCGGAAGGACATGCAATGGTCCAACCATTGGTCGACCAAACCTGCCCTAGGAAGTTTTTCGACTTTATAGCTGGAATGAAAATTGGCCATAGCAGATTAGCACATAAATATTTGAAGGTTATACCCAACCTCCTATTTGCTCTACCTGTAATATGCAACAACATTGAAATTATCCATAAATGCATATTCAACTGTAATGTAATTTTAAAATAAGTTTATCTAATTCTGCGCGACGAAAGTCTTAGTAACTAATTATCTTTTCCTTTGTTAATTACTATAATTGCGTTATTGTAATTAATTATTAATAAATAAATAAAATTTAATTTTTTTAAATAAACTGAAAAAATATTTACACATATCAATGATAAGTTGACAACGTGAGTTGTAACAAAGACAATCATTTGTTTGATGATTCGCTCTTATCTTTTTAAAACAATAATATTAACTACTACTGCTTATAAGCACATAAAATTGTTTCTAATGTTTAAAGCCACAAAATTTATGACTATCTTTGGGATTCTTTTGCTTAAAATATCTAAAATAATTTCATATATTCTAAAATGGACACCTTTAAACCATTCTTTCATCACAACATAATTTTTTTTCTCCTTACAAAGTTGTTAAGCTTAAAATTTTTATTTAAATACAAATTTCCCATGATTTATGGTAGTTTTGTATATGCAGTTTAGTAATTTTTTTATATAAAATATATTTTTAGGTCATGTTTTAAAGCAATACTTTCTTACTTAAATACATACAGAATGCAGCAATTACATTCATGTACATAAAAATATATACACACATATAACATATAAATGTAAATAAATATAACAACATTTATATATATTTTTGGAAATAAATTAAAAATATTTTGAAATGAAATAATGCAAATTAAGACAAAAGTTCCTTTCTTTATATGATTTTTAATATATTTTCTTTTGAATAAATAATTTTGTTGTTGCTGTTGTTTTAAATTTAAGAATTTCCCACCTTTAAATTGCCATATTTTTCAGGGGATTCAACAGAACTCCTCCAAATAAATAAATCAGTTCATAAACGAAATATAATTCAGACACATATGTGAAACATAGAAAAAGGTCCTTTAATTTGATTATGTGGCCCGATAGTTGTAGTTAAAGTGCTCTTGTTTATCACTCAAAGTTGGTTTTTAAATTTCCTTGATTTTTTTGGTTAACACTGAGTGCTGATCTTCAAGGTTTTATGTAGTGAATAAGGCTAAAATAAAAGTTTAAATTTTACTGAAACCAAATAACTAATTTAATACGGCTAAAGTTCACGTATTTTTAATTATAAAAATTAAAAAAAAATATATTAAAAAAAAATTGGATCCTAACAGAATGCAATGCAAAGTACTCGAAATCGCTACATCCGCTGATAGCTTCTGTTGTGTAAGTTGTAAATATATCTATTTTTACCGATACCAACAATTAAACATTTTAAAATTCTAACGTTATCTAAGTTAACAACTACTCGTTTCCCTGTTTCTGCTAGATCTGAGTTTAACTCTTTTACTTCAGAAGTTTTATTATAGCAGCAGGGTTTTTCTATTGCAGCCTATTGCACTTTTTTTTTGTACATTTATACTGGGTGATTCATTTCGAGGTTCCCCACTTTTGTAGAAAAAAAAATACAGTCAATTTAAATTGAAAGAACACTCTTTGGCATTTATTTTTAGAAGATTATGTCTTTCAAATGTTGGCCGCGACTACGTCTCAGATGGTCCATCCGTTGACCCAATTTTCGACGACTCGTTCGAGCATTTCGAGTGGTAACTGGTGAATGATATGCGTGATGTTGTGCTCCAAGACCTGAATCGAAGCGGGATTGTCCGCATAAACTTTAGACTTTACATATCCCCACAGGAAAATCTAAAGATGGTGGTCAATTGACCGGATCAAAACATCAAATTATTAGCTCACCGAAGTGTTCTCTCAATAAATACATTGATTGATGCGTTGTGTGTGAAGTGGCGTCGTCTTCTTGAAGCCAAATGTCGCAGAGTTCACGAGCTTTAATTTCAGTCATTAAATAGTCGGTTATCATAGCATGAGAACGGTCACCATTGACGGTTACGTTCTCACCGGCATCATTTTTGAAGAAATATAGACCGATGATTCCACCGGCCCACAAAACACACCAAACCATTGTTTTTTCTGGATGAAGTGGCAGCACTTGAGTCTCTTTAGGTTGCTCTTCGTCACAAATGTGGCAATTTTACTTGTTTACATGTGATGAGTTGCTTCGAAAACGTCGGATTTGCTTGGATCTTTTCAAGAGCCCATAGAGCGAAGTGATGTCGCTTGAGAAGGTCTAGTGGCTTCAGTTCTTGCACAAGCTGTATTTTGAGTGTTTTCAATTTAAGATCTAGACGTAAAATGTGAAAAGTCGTTCCATATGTCAGTCCGAGTTGCTGCGAACGGCGCCGAATCAATTCTGCAAGAGCTGCATATACACTCTCAGCTACGGCCGCTATATTTTCTTTACTGCGTGCTGGACATAGTCTATTCGGTCGAATATTATCCAATATCAAAATGGGTGATGGTGTTGCCATTGTGTTGACCATAAGTTGAGCGAAGTTTACGAAGCACATTTTTCACAGAACGTGAATTTTCGTAATAAAATTGAACGATTTGTAAATGTTGTTGACATGACGAAATGTCAAACAATACTAAATAACATTACAGAATGGCACGACTCATATGTGATCTGTCAAAAAAAGGCTATTGAAAAAAGTATATCTACTTGAAACATATCAGTCCTTTTCAGTTTGATTTTTCTTCATGATTTGGTGGTCCTATAATACAACTAAAGTTTGTGTGGTATCCTATATACTTAGCATATGCTATCCGGTCTTGGTATTTTAAAAGAATTTCAGCATGTTATTAGAACTTTATTTTGCTCAACACCACAAGTAGAAGTCACTACTATTGTTAACCTACTTAAGGGCGACTCAAAATTAAATTGTTTAATGCTTTTTCCATAGCAAAATAGCTTTATAAAAAATACAGCATTGCAAATAGTATTGATCTTATTTTCTGCAAGATTAAGTTATAATTTATGAACTCCTATTTCTTATAAGTCACTTAACTTCAAAATCTTAAAAAAAATGTCGTACACAGCAAACACTTTATGGCTGATGTAAAAAAAGTACATAAACGAAAATGAAAAAGTGCCGCGAACAGAAAAAATGCGAAAGTATAGAAATCTCTTACGAGATAAAATAAAGTTGTTTGTCAGTTTATGACTTTCTGCAGCTATTTGTTTATATACTTTTACACTGTTGGTATATAGATATGATAAAATATGTCGATAAACTACATGCTGACAACTATGAAGACAAAAAAATTTGTAAGTTGCTGCCAGATAAATTTAAAATTCTTACTTAAATTCTAATTTTATTATGTGTAACTTTTAACTTTAAATTTTGTCATTGTTTAAGTTTTCATTGCGATAGAAAATAAAGTTTAATACTTGTGGTAGATAACGTTCTCCCGTGCTTGAATCATTTGGTTTCATATAAATACCAGCTTGAATACCATAAAAAGCCAATATTGTGCATTCGTTTTTAAAATAAAATTGTGATTATTAGCACATTTGTGTTGCTCTTTTTCAAATGTCATGTGTACTTTTGTATTAATTTTTCTATGCTTTCAGTAAATACACTCATACAACACCCTATGAAGCCATAGGCTTTAAACTTTTCTTCTGTTCTATTTAAAGGAGTGCGCAGCGTTGCGATTTTTATTTCTGTAATATTAATATGCCAATATTATTTATAGTTGTTGGTTTTCAGTTTTTGAATTTTGTTCGCAAGTAAAAATATACAGCAATCGTTAATATTATAAAACACTCTAGTGTTTTAAATTTTCAATTAGTGTCAAATTTACAAATTATTTATGAAAATCACAGGTGTTTGTTATCAAGAAACAACACTAGAGGATTCTTATTTTACTTAAAAAAAAATGAAACTTTTTTATGCTTTTGCTGATGTTAAATAGATGTTAGGAAATAAATTCATAAACAAATCCTTTGGCTGGGTATAATTTAATTTGCTTTTTGTTCGAAAAGTGTATTCACAGTTTTTTTCTCTCTGTACTGCGACGTTTAACCAAGGCGTTTTTTCTCTCGTAGAAACTATTTAATGTATTGATTTCCCGAAAATTATGTAGCCAAGGTTTTCCTGCGATTACAGTTATTTAGTTGAAATATAAGATGACTTAAATTTTATATTAATTATTTTTTAAATAACTTGTAGATGGAGCAATACAATTTGTTTAAAGAACGTCTTTCCATTTAAAAATTTAATGACAATTTTTAGAAGTTAGCGTTTTTAATAGATTTGTCAGTACTGGATTTACTTATCTTACAAAAAGTGAAAAAAATATACGTTTATACTTTTCAAAATATAGATTTAGTATGGTAAAGGGAAATTTTCGACTCGTACAGATTTATAGCTATTTGCTTTGAATAACTAGAACGAATAAGTTCACTAATTTAAACATTTTTTTCTTGTATACTTGACAAATAAGTTTGTAATCACGTTGAGTTCTACACTTAACATAGTTTTAAAAATTTTAGTTATTGTATCTACAAATATTAGCTCAGTTTCTTACAAAAGTGCGTATGCAGATATATGTGATTATATGTATTTGTATGAACTGCGAAACTTTATGGTGTTCCAAGAATAAAATTTCCAATAATTTGTTAGTCACGTAATGCACAAGATTGTATTTTATAAATTTTGCAAGAACAAGCAAAACGTGATTAAATATAAATTTTTTTAGTAGATTGTTTCCCAATATTTAATTTAAATTATATTCAAATGTAGGTTTATCAAGTTTTAGTTCAAATTTAATAAATTTAATTAGAAACTGTAATTGACGCAACCTTCTGTAAATATGTCTTTCTTAAGAATATTTTATCTTCGCAAATATTTGAATTTTTAAATACATAGCCTCGATTTATTATCGCCTATATTAAATCAAGGTTATGTATCTGACAATGGCCTAAGTGCAGTGAGTATGAATGCCGTTGTGACCAGGAGTTGGATAGTCTTTAACTCTTCAGCAAGGAGTGAAGGCTGGGGCCTGCTTCGGTCTTTTGAAGTTGCAACTAGGAATGACCGGAGGATATACGTATCCTAAGGCATTCTAGGGCGAAGATGACGCTACGTATCATTCACAGTGCTAATGATCCACCATCTGATTAGGTCTTACGGCCAGGTGCAGATGTAAATTTTATATTTTTAATAAAAAATTAATTTCTGTTTGTTTCTATTTAATTAAACTTGTTAAAAATTTTAAACTCTTATGTTAGTTAGTAAGAAGTTGCCGACAGTCTAGGCACCAAAAGCAAAAAAATCTTTGCATTTATTAAAAGTTTTAGTTGATTTCAGATCAAGTATTATTAAACCAATAATTGATTACATTACATTTTAGTCTTCATTTATATAGTATATATAGTACATAGTATTTATTGGCGAAATTGATTGCCTCACTTTTTCAATAATAGAACTAAACAAAGTAAAAATATGTCATCAAATATATTTAATTAAATTACTGACATTTTTGCTCCTATGAACATTGATGCCGCCAGGAGGCCTGGTCACCTGTACCTGGTTACATTTTAAGAGATTTTACTCTTTTACTCTGCGTAATTAATTTAGTTAATGAGTTCGCTCTCAGAGTTAGTTTATTATTTAGCAGGATTATTAGTTAGATCAAAGGTAATACTGCCAGTGCCTAGCCACAAAGTACCAAGCACATTATAGTTTGTTGTAAATATCAAATCCACTATCCATCTATTCCATCTCTCCAACCTTATTTTAATTTAATTTATCTTGTTTTTAGTTTTTAAAAATAACCATAAGAAGGCCTTTAAAATGATCAAAAATATAAACTTATTATTTTTTCTTTATATTATTTTAAAAATTTTTTTCTTACATCTTAACGATTAAAAATTGTATTAATAGCCCAAAAAGATAAGAAATACAATATAAAAGTCTCTTTATCCCATTACAATTAATATAATTTAAATTATATTACCCTTAAATCTTTACATAATTGGTTGTGTATAAAATAGGATATTTGCAACAATTTCGAAACACCAGTTTGTTAAACAGCCTTTTTTTTACAATGCCTTACATTTTGCTTGCCGAAATTAACTAAAGTATGTGTATTGTAAACATGAATTTCTACATATGCAAGCAGTTTCTACTGCAAATGATTTAAAACTAATTTTAAATTGCTATCTAATGCCCTACTTACTTAATTGTATTTGTTTTTTGATTTGAAAAATTTCGTAAACTGTTTCATTAATGTACAAATAAATGTATGTACACATGTAGAGTAATCACATTTTGCCTATGCAACTCAACAAACACATTTAAATTTATTTTTCATCCTCCTAAGAAATTATGCAGGAGCAAAATACGTATTTTTAAATTTGTAGCATTTTGCTTTTTTTTTAATAAATTTTAATATAATAATAACTCGCTAAAACAAAACACTTTTATTTCGTATTTTGTTGATTTCCGTCTAAATAATTTAAATATATTTGTTTGAGAAAGCAACTCTTCCATAAACTAGGTTTTTTATTATTCGATTAATTTTTTTCTCGCTGGTTTGAATTCATTTAACGATTATTAAATTTTGCGAAGCATTCACAGCTTTTGTTACGTTAAATGCATATAATTCGATTTGCGCTGTTTGCTTGAAGTAAAAAAAGCGAATTACTGGACAGGCTATGTAATTTTACCTGCCCCAAAAACTGTTAAAATTTGGGAAACGATAAAAAGATTTGGGTAGGAGAAATAACAATAAAAATAACATTAAAAATCACAAGAACGATCTCTGTAAGTTAACACACTATTAATGATGTGTTTTCGTCTTATTTGCCGTTTGCTAAAATTTTACTTGTCTTGTAAACAAATACATATTTCATCAACCGTTCTGTATCTGCAGAAAAATTTAAGTTAAAAAAAATAAAAGAAAGGTTTACCCATATATATATATATATATATATATATATATATATATATATATATATATATATATATATATATATATATATATATATATATATAAATATATATATATATATATAACAAGAAGATTGTCGCTTCTTTCATTAAAGTTTTCAATCACCTTTTGGCACATCACATCACAGATTTTGAGTTTTAAAAAATCGGTTCGATTGGCTCTGTCTTTAACATAGGCCCCAAAAATAATTCAGTGGTGATAAATCACACGATCTGGCTGGCCACTTACCTGCTGGTTGTCGTAAATTATTTGATCGGGAAATTTGGTTTGCAATAAATTGATCTTTTCATTGGCTGTGTGATATGTGCCACCGTTCTGTTGGAACCACATGTCAGTAATATCCATGTCATCAATAATAAGGCAAAATTGAGTTGTTAGCGTCTCACGATAGCGTGGTCCATTGACCGTTACCGCATTTCCAGCCTGATGTTCGAAAAAAAAACAAAACGGCCTAATCACATCTCCCGACCATATCCCCCCGGGGGCACATTTATCGGTCTTTATAGAATACTCTACTATCTAGACCTGTGCAACTGGGGGAAAAAGGGAGCCCAGTCCCCTGAAGTCAGACAGGGAGACAACTGGAAACTCCACTTTATTTCCACGGGGATCAGTGAGCCGCAGAGTTCATTATTTGCCTCTTTAGACATTTAATAGTTCTCTGACTGATCATTGAGGTTGGCCCCTATATGGGAGCATCGTGGTGGTTGTGGTTTTGCGGCCCCAAAAGGGAATATGAGCATGCTTGATATGTGTTCTGGACAGGAGTTAAAAAGTCTCCAACTCATTAGCAAGGTGTGATGGTTTGCAGACCTGTCCTGAAATCATTAAAGTTGCAACTAGGTGGTTCTGTTGCTTAGAATTATGTCTTCGGCTATCTAGGACGAGCATGACGTTCCAAATTATGTATAGTGGTTTGTCCACCATCTGATTAAGACTACATAGTCAGGCGCGGATGTAAAACAAATCACACTCTCCCGACCATATAGTTACACGTTGAGCATGCAAAGGCTTCTCAATAATCCTTCTATTTTCAGCAGCTCAAATGCGGCAATTTTACTGGTTGACATACCCTGATAAGTGAAATGGGCAGCGTTTAAAAAAAAAAAATTTAAGAAAAACCAGCCGGTTGTTATTGAATGAATTGAGTGAATCTACGGCAATGTGAATGGTTGGTCGGCCTGCACGAGTTGAATCTTGTAAGGCTTCAAAGTCAAATCTTTACTTAAAATTTGCCATTTGGTGGTTTTGAATAACCCGAATTGAATTGAGGAATTGACAAATTTGGATATGCTCTCACACTGGGCTGCCATGTGGTCAGTTGAATGACCTGGCCGAGCACGATCGAGTCTGTCGACTCAGAAGGTTTATTATGTTGTCCAAAATATCACCAATTTGACGAAATGTTACTTTAACAGAACCACCATTTTCATAATGGAAAATAATTATTTTATTGCGATTTTCGTGCGAAATTGCATTCACTGTAACAATTGCGAAAATATCAAAGAACTAATTGTCAAAACTATGATGCCACAATTTAAAATAAACTTCTTGTCGAACAACCTTAACATTAAACAGCAAACTAATTATTTATGCATTACTCAAACAAATTCAGACAGTTGGAATCTGAAAAGTAACAATCATTATATCAAAATGATTACATATGAAAAATTTGAACAAAGTAGATGGATTCCACGTCCGAATAAATTATTCTATATAGTCAGCCTTTGGATACTTTACGTTTTACAAAACAAGTCTAAGGATCGTATAATCGATGCCGTGATACTTCGCTCAATTTGAGTATACCACCACTGGAGAGGTTTTAAGGAGTACTAACTTAGAAAGGTGAAAAAATATGAACCCAAATATCGTTGCACCTCTTACTAGTCACATTTTCAGAAGAAATGTTTGTGGGGTTTTTTTGTGTAGGTTGGAATGAATATTGTGTTAATTCAAATGATTACATACGTTTTGTGTTGTGTATGTGTTTTGCTGCCCTGTACAAAATGTCTAATACTATGTAAACGCTTTTAGTCAACATTTAATGCAGTTGAAGACACCTGCAATCCATATAAAAGTTAAAAAAAAAAAACTATTTTCCTTTATAACATATGCATGATCAAATTCTTGCTACATACATAAAATAACCTTTTTCGAATTTTTATTTAAATAATTTTAAAAATGTAGTGTATACAAAGTGTTTGCTGTTAGCCTATAGTGACTAAATGCTTGTAGGTGTTATATTGTTATATAAGTATATAATTAATTATTATTTTAGATATTAAAAATGTTAATTTTGCAATATTCTTTTTTTTTGGATATATTCTTTTCAATATTTTTTAGTTGTTTATCGCTCTCGAAGCTCAAAGGTATGTTGAAGGATCCATATTTAGTCTGATGGCTTATATTTATAGAATTTTAATTTTATCTAATATTTTTTTTTTATATATAATTTCACATAAAAAATATTCAATGTAAAATTAATTTTTATTGTTTTTTTTATACATGTCTTCTTTCTTTTGAGACTGAACTGCAGGCAACAGCATGCATAGCAAAGTTTTCTTAGGCAATTCAGAAATAAAACTTAAGCGACCTAACAAATGAACAAAAATTACTGCAATCCCAAGATGCTTTTTTGTAAGTAGGTACAAAATAATACTAAAATTTCGCCTTAGTTTTGTGTCATACTTAAACAATAATACACAAAATTTGTCTTACAAATTGTCAATAGTCGATAGACTTTAAGAAGACCTTAAGAAGGTCTACATCAAATAACATAAAGGGTCCGCAATCTAAGGTTTTTTTTTCAACTAGTGCTTACTCCGTGAATGGCAAAACTTAGCTCATGTTTGATTTGACAGATAATTAGTTTTATCCTTCCGCTGAACGAATATGGTTGTGTATACGCTTGACAACGCTAGGAAATATTGCGACATTACTTTGAAAATCATGGTAATCTTGCAGAATATGTGCAAAAATTGCGTACGGATTTTGGAAGAAAAGAAGCACCGTTAGCTCCATATGTACGTTATTTTGTGAAAAAAGTAAAAGAAACTGGCATCCTCATCGATAAACCAAAGCGTGAAAAGCCATAAAAGTGCGTACACCCGGGAATATTGCTGCTGTGGCAGAAAGTGTGCGTGAAGCGCCATCAACTTCAATATACCGTCGTTCTCAACAATTGATCATTTCAGAAACATCATTGAGACGAATTTTGCATGACGCCATACAAAGTCCAACTGGTTCAGGAGTTGAAGTCAAGTGACCATTCAATGTGTTTTCGATTTGTTAAGTGGGCCTGCGATCGACTTACAGAAGATGCCGATTTTGCAAAAAAAATCATCTTTTCAGATGAAGTTTATTTTAATTTTGGCGGGTATGTAAAGAAGCAAAATTGTCGCATTTGCAGCACAGATCCGCACGCATACATTGAAAAGCCGACGCACCCAAAACGTGCGGATTTTGGTCCAGAGGCATAATTGGGCCATTTTTCTTCGAAAATGAGCAAGGAGTGGCCGTTACAGTCAATAGCGATCGTTATCGGGCCATGTTACACGAATTTTTGTTCACAAAAATTAAAGAAGAGGATATTGGCAAAATTTGGTTTCAACAGGACGACGCTACGTGCCACACAGCCGAAGCTACACTCGATGTTTTGAACCCTATTTTTGAAGATCGCATTGTCGTTTGGCCACCTCGCAGCTGCGATTTGACACCGTTGGACTATTATTTGTGGGGTGCTGTCAAAGATAGGTGTTACGTCGACAAGCCAGAGATAATTGATGCTTTAAAGGACAATATTCGTGAAGCCATTGGTGGACACAATCGATAATGTGCTTAAAAATTTGACCAATCGTGTAGGCTACTGCATGGCTGGCCGAGGCAGCCATTTGAATGAAATTATTTTCCATTATTAACCGGAAGGATTATACTTTCAAATAAAAAAAAGAAATTTGAGAAAATATTCAGTGGTTTTGTTTATAGCATTTAAAACCAAAAAAATATTTGGCGGACCCTTTTTTATTTAACTTGATAAACGATTTATTTAACTTGGCTTTGGAAGAAATGCTTTAAATAACTCTTCTGGAGCAACAAAACATTAACTCTGTCAGCTAATACAGCTATAAGTGTTTTAACTGTTCCATGTGTCATGTGAGCATTTAAATATTGTTACGACAGTGATTTTATTCACATGAAATAATTTGAATCTGCCAAAACATGTTGAACGAAAATTTTATTTTTAATCGGTTGAACTGTACAAAACTTTACTACGAATCTTGCAAAATAATTTTTATAATTCATATTTGCAGCTAACAAATGTTGTTAAAGGTTGGTTGCAATAATTGATAAAAAAAGTTTATTTCGTTAACTTGCATCTTTACTCCAGTTTATTCTATTAATTAAAAGTTGCAACCAAATTTATGCATCGCATTAATACTGAAGGGCAAATTTTGTCTCTTAAAATCATTAAGATCTATAGTTTCATTGAGAGTGGCGAATTTTAAAACATTTTTTTCTTAACAGTGGAATGCAAAATGATAGAAAATAGGTAATAGTTCAGACAATTGGAGGTATTAAGAAGACGAAGTACCGAGGCCTTAATTAAGTGGTTCCAATCATGAATCTTGATTATATTTCCTGTAGTTTATTTTTTAAATTAATGTAAATATAAAAATATAAAATGGAATTATTTATTAAACAATATTATTTTATATTGACTATTGAAATCTTTTTAAAAATATAGTAGATTGAGAATAAATTCGGTTTTCATAACGAATTTTCCTGTGCTCACTGTCTGAAATTGCAAAAAACTTATTAAATTTATATCATTATCATTTTTAATCATATCAAAACGAGCTAAAAATATTTCGCTTAAATACAAGGCCGATAACTTAAATTTTCTTGGTTATTTGGGTTTAAAACAGAGTAGCGAAGCGTTCACTCACTGTTCATACATGTATGAATATGTACATTTCAGTTTTAGCCGCTTCTTCTCATACATGTGTGAGAGACTGAAAAATATTTTGCGTTTTCTCATTTATGAATGCGACGATTTATTTTTTTTTCTATTCATAAGTGAAAAAATGAGAAACACACAAGTGTTCATTTTTGAATATGTACAATTTTGATAATTTTTCATAAATGAAAAGATCTTAAAAATATGTGCGTTAAGCATTCGCGTACATAAACATATTTGATAATGCGCAATTGTCGGCGTATGTAGGAAAAAAAATGTTTTTTTTTTATTTCTTTTAGAATATATTGCAATATTGTATTTTGTGTTAATATGTACCCATGTGTTTTTACTATATTTTACGGTAAACTGCGACAATTTTTTCACATTCATTTATGAGAAATTTTATAAAAGTTCAACGTTCATAAATGAACATGTACATTTATGAAAAAGAACATTAATGAGAAGTAGCTGATTTCTCATTTATCACATATGAATAAGACTAATAATTCTTGTTGTGCGCATTCATGTATGAACATAAGCAGAACATTTTTTCTTGTTCGTTTATGCGCGTGAAAAATAAATATAAAATTTTAGATTTCTCATTTATGAAAAATATCATGAATGTTGATTTTTGAATGTTCATAAATGAAAAATTTTGAACCCTGGTTTAAAATGCTAGATAACCTTTTGTGAATTAATGCACAATTGAGTTTTATTTTATTTTAGTTTATTTGTTTTAGTTTTAATATTATTTAATTAATATTCTAATTTTTAGGAGGACATTGAAATGTGTAGCATTGCTTTTTCTTATACTTTAACTAGGGAGATCAAAAAATAAATTTTCCCGTTCGCATGTGAAAAATTCGAAGCGATGTATGTTTTTCAAATGCCCCTGAGATATTATATTGGGTGATTCATTTCGAGATTCCCTACTTTTTTAAAGAAAAAAAAAAAAAAAACACAGAAAATTCAAATTTAATGGGGAGTCTTGATTATCATTTGAAATGACATTATTTGGCATTTATTTTTTAACGATAATGTCTTTCAAATATTGGCCGCGGCCACGTTTCAGACGGTCTATCCGTTGAGTCCAAATTTCGATGACTCGTTCGAGCATATCGAGTGGTAACTGGCGAACGGCACACTTGATATTGTGCTCCAAGGCCTGAATCGAAGCGTAAACTTTAGATTTTACATATCCCCACAGGAAAAAGTTTAACGGTGTGATATCACATAATCTTGGTGGCCAATCGACTGGCCCAAAACGTAAAATTATTTGCTCACCGAAGTGTTATCTCAATTAATCCATTGATTGATACAATGTGTGGGAAGTGGTACCGTGTTGTTGAAACCAACTGTCGCCGAATTCAGAAGCTTAAATTTCAGGCATCAAATCGTCGGGCACGATTACGGTCACCATTGACGGTTAGGTTCTCACCGGCATCATTTTTGAAGAAATATGGATCGATGATTCCACCGGCACTGCGTGCTGGACGTGGTCTATTCGGTCGAATATTATCCAATAACGAAGGCTGCGTCTGAAAATGGTATGATGGGTGATGGTATAGCGAATAGTACACTCAGTATTGTATTGACCAGAAGTTGAGCGAAGTTTACAAAACAAATTCTTCACAGAATTTGAATTTTCCTAATAAAGTTTAATGAACGATTTGTAAACGTTGTGTTCCGCGTGCATGATGAAATGCCAAACAATACGAAACAAAAATAACATGGCAGCATGACGCAATCTGTCAAAAAAAGGCTATTGAAAAAAGTATCTCTACTTGAGTCACACTTTATATTGCAAACGGTGGCGCTCTGAGGACTTTGAGATATAAATGTTAAATATTATATCGATTCTACCTATTCTCTTGTCATGTAATTTAAGAATATTAAATTACCCATTTAGGAATTACAAACTTTACCCAAGGTCAAACATTTAATGTATATGGTAAATTTTAAACCTAAAATTTATTGTGCTACTAAATTGCACACACCTAAATAACAAAGAGGAAGTCTTCGTAAAGTTTTGAATATTATAATTAAAAAACTCACTCTTGAAGAATACTGTGATCATTACTTTATTATGTTCTTATGCATTTATTTTAGTTGTCTGCGTTAAGATGTGATAATAAATAATATGTACTCAAGTATATTTTATAATTTAATACATATTATTAAATATAGTTTTATATTATTAAAATTAATATTATTTAATATTATTAAATAAAACTACTTTCTAGTTCCACAGCTTGTATGGTCTCTCAAGCATGTAAGCGCTGATATGAGTGGCGAAAGCTGCATGTATGAGTATAATTTTATAAAATGTCCAAACATGAGGTTTGTCTGCTTAAAATAAAAAATTTTAAAATATAAATTTTTACGTTACTCGAGGTTTGGATATGCATTTAGTCACATATTAAATCCATTCACATTCTGTAACTCTATATACATATATTAGTGAGTTGTTTTTGCCAATGTAGTAGTGTATGTTTAATGAAAGGAATTTTAAGTGAATTAAATTGAAACTAACAGTTTGAAACCAAATTGCTTATAAACTTTAATTACTTTCAGCTATTTTAAAGCCATTTAGGGATGGTTAGCTGACTACAATAGATTACAAACTATAAGCAGACATACTTAACTCAATTGTTATTGCCGCAAACGGTTTGTTTTACTCTAAACAACACATACGAATGTTAAATTTGTGAGTGTGTATATGCAGCAGCTATTATTACAAAACGACATAAGGTCTGTTCAGTATGTAACTGTGCAAGTTTGTAAAAGTAAATGAGCACTTTACTAGCAAAAATTAGCAAGTTAATTATGGTAGCTATAGTAGTAATATATGGGACTATAGACTTATGCTAACTTGAACTTTAAATAGTAAGTTTTTGAAAGTAACTGCATTAAAAGGGCAAAAACAAAACAATTATCTTAATTAGTTTTAAGCAATATCGTTTTACAAGAAACTTTGGTGTATATTAATCATAAATGAATAAAAATAAATAAAATCATAACAGCAAAATCAGTCTCTTTTACGAAAAACTATTTTAGATACCAAAATACAAAATAGCTGTAATTTTTGTTAGTTAAAATTTTACTATTCAAAAAAAGAAATTGAACCAAATATTTTTCTCTCTTGTTAATAGTTTTTAAAGTACGTGAACGCGTTCTGGTAACAATTAGCAATAGCATGTAATAATATTACTGTGTTTTGGAAATATATATGCATGTTAAAATTTATCTTCACAGAAATACTTTTCATAAGCCTGGAAAACTATATACATTTTTAATGACATTGATATTATTTGTTACTCGAACATTCAAGAATCGTTGTTTTTATGAAAATTCAGAAAAGGGTAATAAATATTTTATCATGAAAATTCGCTGGCTAATAGCACTATTGAAAAGTGAAACAGAAACAAAATAATGCTGAAATTGAGTGTAGCGTATTAAAATCCAAGAATAGAGTAGGTTTGGTGTTGTGAGGATTGATATTATTTTTCTTGTTATTAAATTAATGAAAAATAATTAAAGCCCATGCATGTCATTGTTTTCAATCTCTTTAGCCGTTAAAATTTCTTTTTTAAATTAAAAACAAGATTTCTTTTTAATTGCTTAATGTGTAAAACCGTTGAATTCAAGTAAACAATTTGAATAAAAAAAGGTTAAGGCTAAAATATTATCGAAATTACATTAAATACATATTTACTTATTTAATGAATATATATCTTTTTACAAGAAAGTAATTTTTGCTGGAATTTTATTTTTAGTTAAAATTAGAGAACTAGTTTTTATGCAAATTTTAAGCAAATATTTTAATAACGTTTATCTGTTAGTTTTTGTGTATAAGAAGTGCTGAGCTTTTAAAACTTCAGACACATAAATCTTAGTTCTCACTCATACACATGCACAGTAGAATCAGTTGAATTTCTATTTTAACCAAATATATTGCTTTTTTCAAATAATCGAATGTCTGTGGATGGGTATTCATATAATCGAGTTGTATATGAATGAATGAGTTTATTTGAATGCAGCTATATTGCGTACAGATTTATGTACAGAATGATGTATATGTATACATATATTGAAATCTATATAAAATATGACTTTAAAAAAAAGTATCATATTGAATTCCATATCTGTGTAAATATTTTTTTCAATAAATCCAATATGCATATAAGTTCATACATATGTGCATTTGAGCATTATTAAATTTTTGTTTCTTTATTTTACATGCCTTGCAGTTCGGAGAGTATACACTTCTAATGTGTAGAATAACAGATTGGCTATATGATATATAAAGGTTTTTTATCATATTCGCATAATTCTGCCAAACTTTTAGCATTAATATTTAAAATTTTGTTGATAATTATAAAGCTGTAGCTTCCCTTTGTTGAGACGTAAGTTCGCGTAGGCTTTTTGGTTTTTGATACATTTAAAATATATAAGAAATACTACAAAAAATTGGTTTAAAAAAAATTATCATACAAAATTAAGTTTAAGTGAATTTAAAATGTAAATCCTATTTAAAAGATGCGTTTAACTTTTCACTATCGTGGATGGTGGAGATAGTTAGGTCATGAACGATCTAACTGTAGCTATAAAATAGAGTAGTGGACTGTTTTTGTATAAACACATGATTAATATCAATCATTGACTTAGTATGAGTGCAAACGCTTCGGGATAGTTTTCTTTATCTTTTTCTTGAATATTGTTGAATATTAAATTCTCATTGTTCTCTGTTGTAGTGCTCAATTTTTACCACACCCATATCGTTAGTTATCAAATTAATATTAAAGTTAAACTATGGTATATCCTAATTATTTTAAACTAAGGATTGTGTAGCAAAGCTAGTGCATTTTGGCTAAGATTTGCTTAAAACTAAAGGGTATACACTTACTTTTATGAAATGAGGTTTTTTTATAGTAACAAATAGAATAATGGCTTATGACGGCTTCAATAGCGATGATGATAGCGATGAAGTTGCTAATAATATTAATGACGGCATATTATTTTTCTAATTTCAATATCTTGATTTTTATTCTGTTTTAGTGTGTTGTCATTCATTTGTATACGGTATTACTATTTTTTATTTATTAGATTTAAAAAAATATTGCTCACTATATTAGTTTACGTTCCAGAAATTAAAAAAGTAAAATAAAATGCTTAGTTTTCAATACAAAATTCTAGGAACAACCACAGCTTTATAACTTTTGAAATAATGTTAACCATTATATTTTTTGTTGTTATCTAATCAAAATGTTACTAAAAACACACAAAAAAATTTGCTTTTAAAAATTTACTGATTGCTTTCAGTTTAATAATTTAAGCGTAAGCTATTATTCGAAACATTTTTGGTAATTTTGGTCATTTTTGCTTTAGCAGGTAAAATAAGTGAATATGAAAGTTATAAATATTAAATATACAAATAATATAATTCAAAGAATTGTATCATTTTATTGATGTTACATTCCAAGAATTTGATTTTAATGGTCTAAAAGAATAAGCAATATGTAAACTAAGTTGCTTAAATTTTTATAAAAATATTTTTCTTCAAGTACAGAAATTTCATTCACAATATGAGAATTATGTTTACACCACATCGTACAAAAACGTCTTAAGGGTTAAAAAAAATTACCAACAAACAAACTACATTTTTATTTTGTTGCCTACATTTTGGCTTATTTGTTGGTCTTTTTTTAAACTTTAAAATTTTATATGGATATTTGGTAAATTGTTTTAAATTTTGTAATATTAACTTTAACTTTATTAAAATAAATGCATATCCTTACGATTTATTTATGCGTTGTGAGAGATAAAAGATATCCAAAATTGCTTTCTTTGTCCTTAATATATCTTTAATTCTTTTTATTTGGGTACGGTTTTCCGTCGACCCTCGTCAAATTTGGTTTGTGAACAAACCGGTTTCGGCTGTTTGCCATCTTCAGTGTTCTTTTCGTACTCTTTAATTCTCTTTAGTTTCAACAGCATCAATTTTCTTACTATGCAAACGTAATATCTCTGTTTAAAGTTCAAAATGGTTACGCCGCTCATAATTAAGATGTATATTCAAGGCTATTATCTCATCTTTTATCGAAAAACCTAGCAGTACTTTTAAAAGCAGCAAATTTCTTTTAAACTTATATTACTCGTATGTAAGCGTGAACATAAAAGTTGCAACCACAAAGAAAGTTTCTGTTTTGTTAAACGTTTTAGTATGTGAATAACATATATACGGTAAGTATAAATTTTGTAATGATGTAATATTTTATAAGGGTTTTTTGTTCTTCAATGTAAAAAGGTTATTGAATTTCCCAAAATATAAATATGTTATTTGAAATACAAAAACCGAAAAAATATTCAATTTCATGCAAAATGGTACAAGTTTATCATTCTGTTCATCAAATCATATACTAAGCCAAACGCCCAAAATTTGGTTTTATTTTTAATTTTTCGAATAGTATAAAACATATTGTTACGTTTATACCTTTTATAAAAGCTTTGTTGTCGCTGAGTTCTTTATTGCAAAATAAATAACACCAGATTTTTAAGTTTTCAAATTAATTACCAGTTTATTTACTTTAACTACAGACAAAGTAAGATTTGTAGGCTGGCACTACAGAACAATTTACTAAAGATGCAAGTCTTTACTTTGCGAGATTTATGTTTTAACTAATAAAGCTTCTTCCTGGAATTTATTTTAAGATAGGTGTTCCTGTCTTGTATGCATAAATTTCTTAGAACACTACGTATATAGTAAACAAGATACCCAATTGTTTTTATTTTGCGTGTGTTAGATTTCTACGTAGTTTGTAACTGGAACGGTGTTGTTGTCTTGTGTGCATAAGTTTTCAAAAGCTACGCAGTTAGTGAACAGCATATTTTCTTTTAATACTTAAGCAAGACCCATCCGTAACAATATGAGTATTATTTAATTATATAAATAGTTAGACCTCTTTCCCTCTTCCTTGCTATCAAATTGGAATTACACTACTTATACATTATAAGGCAGAACAGTATTTAGGATAAATGACAAATCAGTCCTTTCTGCTGCTAACTACTCGCAGTATTCTGTCAATACTATTAAAAACTTTATGCACGTTTGGCTACCAAAATTTTGTTATTTATTCCATCAGAGAATAATCTAATATTATCTTATGATTATTTCTTGTTTTTAATCTCCTTCCTAATGGGTAAAGTTTATCGATTTATATTTATGTATATGAGAGCTAAAACCTCATCTAGTATCGAAAGTTTTAGTAGTATTTTCTTGTTGCTTCTTTTGTACTTATATTATATATTGTAATTCTTTTGCAACACCACAAAAGAAACTTTTTGTTTCGTTAAACGTTTTAGTATGTGAATGGCGTATATATGTACGTTAAATGTGATGTTGTTATACTTTATAAGCGTTTTTCTTATAAAAAGTTATTGAATTCACCTTTGTGTAAATATATTATTTGAAATAATAAAGCAGAAAGGTAATCGATTTCCTACAAAATGGTACGAGTTCATCATTCTGCTCGTCAAATCTTATACTGCTCTATCAAGAGTCAAAGACCCTACATTTGATTAAATGTTAAATTTTTCAAAGAGCATAAAACAGATGATTTAAATTTAAGTATATGCATAGACAGACTTCTTATGTGCTTTTCCCAAATCGCTTCCTGACTATCCAAATGTTATTACACTACTTATATATTTTAAGGTAAAACGGTATGTCAGTCTTCTCTGCTTTTAATTACTCGCAGTTTGTTGTCAAAGCTGGTGGCCGCTTGAAGATTTATGCACGTCTGGTTGCCCAAATTTTTATTACATTAGAGAATAATATTTTCACACCTTATAACTATTACTTGTTTTCAATCTCTCCTGCTCTCTCTTTCTGTCTCTTATAAGCTACAGTTTAAATTTTCAAATATCTACCCAAAAACCAACAATTTAAAAATTTATTAAATTTATTCCTGAAAATAGGGCAATGCATATATGGCTGGCATAATAAGTAGTTATAATAAGTTATAATCACAATTATACAAATATTTATAAATTATTTTACAATACTTAATGACAGAATAATTATGGACTTTTTTTTTGTTTTTCTTTCAAACACAAATGCCATCATAATTAAAACTTTAAAAATGTTGCTCACGCAATGTACACACATACATATATAATAATAAAAATTAGAAAATATTTTGGTATGAGGGTAAGTTCATTTTTTTGTACAAAAACATAAACAATTTTGTTTGTGTTTATAATTAATTATTTTATTCTACTCTTCCACATTTTCTTTTCAAGGTCGTAGAATCTAATATTTTTGTGTTCGTTCTATTTCTAGAAAGCAAGGTGGATATCAGAAGAATTAGAATCGTACACATTTCAAGAACTATTTCATTTATGATGTTAAGAGGTTTGTATCGGTATAACTGTTTAATAGTGTCGCATTGTTTAACGGCATTCGCTGTAAATTCTTAAATGTGGCTAAGACTTTATAGATTCCTATTCACTGAATTTTTTCATGTACATGATGATACGAATGTAAAACTTTGTCTAACTTGTTGAAGAATTTCTAAATGAAAATAAACAATTTTAATTTTCGGAATCATTTTTAATTTTGTCTATGTTAAAGGAGTCATATAGCTCATCAGTGGATTTTACCCCAAATTTTGTGCAGATAATTCAGGTGGTGTCTTATATCTCAATGAAATTAATTGACTTTTCAGATTTAACATTTTTCAGGAATCAAATTTGTTTCAAAATCTGTGAGTTCTACATATAAATTATTAAAAAAAAATTAAGTTGCGCCTCGCATTTGTTTTATTATTTCCAGCATCATTTGTCAACGAGAACGCTAATTAATTAAAAGAATGCGACTGGGCCTGTGTATAAGTATAATTGAATGTATATTAAATGTTGATTTAAATACAACCCGTAATCGCCTAATATATTTTTTGTACAACAATTTATGTGATTGTGGTGTTATTATGGTTTAAGAATATTTGAATCGGTTTATATAATTTCATTAGTGTTTTAAATACAAAAACATAAATTCAAATTAATTCCAAATTTATTTTTTTTTTAAATATTTTAAAATTATATGACAAAAAATTTTAATCTTTATTTTTTATATGGTATTTTTTTTTAAATTATATATATAAAAAAGAAAAAAATAAAGATTAAAATTTGTTATAAAAAGACCTAATGCTTAAAAATTAAATACTAATAAAATATTAAATAGGTCAAATAACTATAATTATTACACCGGGTACGCCTTCATGGACTGACTGATTTGAAATGCTTATAATTTTTGTATTCTTAAATTTTTTCTTTAACTGTTTTTGCAAATTAAAGTATAAATTATAAATTTTTCTTCGGTTAAGTATGAAAAATTACATCTTTTAGATGGCATCCATTATCCTGGTGGTAGTTAATGGCTCTACTCAATACATTTTGCATTACGTTGCGCAACGTTTCTGACGGCAATTGAGCAATTTCTGTGCGAATATTTTGCTTGAGCTTGTTGACGTAAAGAAACCCCACAAAAAAATTTTGGGGTGTCAAATCTGGAGACCGAGGTGGTCATGCGAAATCTGCATTTTTTGGCTCCTGCGCTGGAACCATATATTACGATAATTGAAAAATATCGGACGTAAAATATTTAACAACAAGGTCCGGTATATCACCCCAGAGACGGTTTCTGGCTCATTAAGTTCATTTTCGATCAATATGGACCAATATCTTTATCAGTCATGATTCCACACCAAACAGTGCATCTGACAGGGTGTAATTGTCGCTGGTGCAATGATCTTGGATTCTTTGTACCCCAAATTCGGCCGTTCTGCTTCATCGCTCATAAACAGATTATTAAAAAAAAATAGCGTTTTCTGTCGCTAGTAAAACCAATCTATTGGCATATTGTAGCCGTTGTGGTGCGTCCCTCGGCAATAATTCTTGGGCCAATTAAATTTTAAACGGAAACATCTTCAGATCAACTTTTAGAATACGTCGTAGCGATATTCTGGAGATGTTCAATTGAGTAGCTCGTCGACGAGTAGACACAGTTGGATCCGTGTGAATACTTTCTCTATAGCTTGTTCAGTGCGAACAGGACGAACAACGTTTCTTCGTAGTTCATTACCCACTGAACCCAAATTCTCAAAACAGGTAATTAAGCTTCTTATCATGTTTGCACTGGGAGCTCCTGCAGTATTAAAATCTTGACAGTTGTAACAATTGATCGCGCAGAAAAATAATAAATTCAACAATTCTTACACGTTCTTCCGCTGAGAATGATGACATTATAAAATTTTATAAAATTCTGTTTTAACTGCAAAAATAAAAAATACAAAAATTATAAACATTTCAAATCAGTTCAAGTTTGCCCACCCTATATATTATATAACAAAATTACTTTTTCTTCTGCTATTATTTTTGTTTTTTATTCATAATCTAATGAAGTAATTGAGTTTTAACCACAATGATGTCGTTGCAGATGGTATGTGAATGCATTTATTTAAAAGTGTTAATTTAAACATTCGTGCATACGCTTAACTTCCTTAAATACATGATTATGTGTTTATGTAACATGAAATTACTTCCTTTTTTTGCTTTCTCCTTTTTTATGCCTACCATGAACTGGCACTTTCACCTTTTGTTCGTGATCAGATTAAACATGTAGAAGACACCAAAGCTCAGGTAAGAAGTTGCTTATTTTTGCCTGAAAGTATATATGTTCACATGTGTCATTTATTGTTAGTGTGATTGTCTAAAGATATTTGCTGTTAAACTTAAATTAGGTTATATATTATGTTGACATTCTAATAGGTAAAAACAATTTACATATTTTTAATACACACAGTGGCCTATTAAACATAAATATTTAATTAGTTCTAAAATTATTTCAAAATAGATGTTTATCCGCTAATTTCCTTTGAACACGTAGTTAGTTAATTAGTAAATAATTTATTGATTGCTCAAAATCTTATTGATAATAGGACTTTCTTATCTGAAAATAGAAAAAAATGTTTTAATTAAAAACTAGCATATTTGTTAGTTATAAAGCAACAAGCTGAGTTATAAAGCATTTTTTTTTGATTTACTTAAGAATACAAAATGCTGAAGAAAAAATAAATTTTAGTTAAATTAATTTAATTAAATTTCCAAATTTGTTTTTTTTTTTTGTCAACTATTCCCAGACTTTAAAATATTTATTTAATTTATTCGATTTTTATAACTTTTATTTAAGTGCGTATTATATAATTAGCGTGTGATATTAAAAATAGAGAGCATTTCTCGGCTTTTAATATTTGTAAGAAAATTCAATTGAAAGGAAAGAATATATTTAATACATTACCTATTTGGGAATATGTTTCTAGGTCGCATGTTCCAGTCATGAAGAATTAAATGAAAAATATGAAAAGGAAACAAATACCACCAATTCGATATTCATTTTATTAACAAGCACACCTTGACATAAAAATCTTATTTATGAAGGTTTATATTCTCTCATGACATAGGATTTTAATGAAAGTCGAAATACAAATAGGCCTTACAACATATTTAGCGATATATTCAAAACGGAACAAGTTGCGAAAAAAACAAACATTTATATCTGACTCCGACTCGACCGATGTATGAAAATCATTCATTTCGTCTCCCATGAATTAAGACAAATTCTGAAGAATAAACGGTGTAGGTGGATCCTTCTAAAAATATACCAGACAACGCCCCGAGTATAATAGCAACAAATACATATTTGAATTTGTTTCAAGCGAACATATTATATTTCATTAGTTGTTAAAAATTACATCTTTTTCTTAAATATTAATTAATTTTGTAGGTATACTGATATTTGAAAACTTTTGTATTGAAAAATTCCAAAAAAAAATCAGCCAACAATTATTTTTTGTAAGCAACTTTTTGGAGAAGATGAATAATTTCAGAAAATAAAAGTTTATTAAATGTAATATAAAAATTTGAGATACTTAAACAAAAATTACACAGGAAATTAAATAAAAGAAATAAATATGTATAAACAGATTTAAAACAATAAAACAGTTTAAATATAGCTATAACTTTAAACATTTGTTTATCACAACAAATATATATTATTCCTACTTTTTCATTTACTCATCCACTGTACTAGAAGAAAAATTCAAGAAAAACTTCTTTATTTGTAAATAAAGTTGAACAGGAAAGAGCATATGAGTGTGCCAGCATACATCCATGTATATAATGAAAACTTTCAATAACAAATAAAGCAATTCGGAAAAGCATCAGTAAAATGTACGGCAAAAGTTTACTTGCGAACTGGAAAATAAGAAAACGCAAAAAGTTTGAGCTCTTGTATTAAGACAAGTATAATGGAATTTTCATGTAATTTTATACAATTGTATTATGGTGTTGAATTTTTAAATAAACGAAACTTAAATAAACAAAATAAAGTAAAATAATAAGAAAAATAGAAAGAACATCAAGTACAAACAGCCAACTGCAAGTTGTAAATAAATTATTTATTAAAAACTATAAGAAAAAGTTGAATTTAATTGAAGGAAACTATTTTAAAGCATTAAAATGAAAGTATTTTCAAAGCTTAAATCTTTTAAATAATAAAAGCATAAGAATATATATTTGGAGGAAGATGACAATAATTTATTAAAATATTATCCGCATCTTCTTACACAGAACAAATTTTATGGATTTATGTCAATTTTTTACTATTATGTGTCTTCACTTGCGGAGAAATATTTGTACGATCTTAAGGCAATAGAAGAATAAATATTTATACAGTAACAACAAAGGTCAAAGGATGTTTTTGGAGAGTACATCATAATTTATCGATGATATGCTAAATCAGGATGAAAGATAAATAGCAGAAACCTACCCGAACTATGTAATTTGTATGTTGAAATAGATAAAGACAAAAGTCATTTCCAAAAACAATATTATTAAATTCCTAAATAAATATGTATTATTCTTTTTAACGGTGTTTTTAATTAAATTTAACAATATATTTTTTCAATATTTCGCTTTTCTTTGGAAAGCTTCTTCAGGAAATTAATTTTTTTTTTAAATTATTAACAAATTGAAAAAAAATTTTTAAAAACAATTCGAAAATTCCTGAAGAAGCTTTCCTTTGGAAAGCGAAATATTGAAAAAATATATTGTTCAATTTAATTAAAAACACCGTTAAAAAGAATAATTCATATTTATTTAAGATATAAAAGGCCGATTAAAAAATAATAATCAAATAGTATTAAATTCCAAAATATTATATATAATAATTATAGTTATTTGACTTTTTAATATTTTTATATAGTTAATTATTAAGCACTAGTTCATTATTTAATAAAAGATTTTTAAAAAAACTTTTTTTTTTATTATTTTTTTTATTTAAAAAAATTTTTTCAATTTTGATTAATTATTTATAAATTCTTCTTCTTTTTTGTTTATCCTGATGATGCCAACCAATGGTTTGGCGAAATATTGAAAAAATAATAAAAAATAAAGTTTTTTAAAAATCTTTTATTAAATAATGACCTAGTGCATAACAATTAACTATTAAAAAATTCCAAAATAATTTTATAAACGCAATCTAGTTATGATCGAATAAATTCGATTGCGGTAAAGTAGGAGGTCTGAAGTTTTTCAACAAACTTTTAATAACATTGCAAAAATCTTTTTAGCAAAGTCGGAAATTTATTATTACGATGAAAAAATGGAGGATAGCGGTATTTTAATTTGCTTGTTTTATTTTAGTTTTGTTTTATTTTTAATGGACTATTCGAATATTTAAATTCCACTTAAAGCAGAACTTTTTTCTTCTTTAAAGTCACGTCTGAAAGCGTGTGAGAGTTTATAATGATTCCTATTTTGCTTGTGAGCTCGTATAAGAGCGTTGAGTGACTACAAATTTTATTCACGTAAAAAAAGGAAGGCTGCTTTACTGCAATTAATTTTAACAAAGAAAACAGTTACAGTTGCCGTTGCATACTATTGAGACACCCTTTAATTATAATTTTTATTTTTTACTTTTTGCTATAGTGGACATAGCTTAACGAACACTTTGCTTGCCCACCACAGTAAAAAAATAAATAAAAGTGTTTTTCTAAATTTCACAACATTTTCGATACACTCCTGGTTTAAAGAAGTTGTTATAAAGGCAGGCAATAGTTTAAAATTCCTGAGGTAGGAAAAATTTTCACTCTTTAGGTACCGAACCATAAAAAGATTTTTTTGCAGCTTTTAGTTTTCGTTAAATGTTCATGTACGTCAGACGAGATAGGTATAATAAAATAAGAGTTCTTGGAATGATACTTCGCCATTAATTGTCAAGCGATGGTTGATGGTCTCACAGCAATGTTAATCCGTAATCCATATTATGCAACAAATTTTTTTTTTGTTTGCTATAAAAAATTAATTGATAATTATTCTGCTTTATTCATTTGATCCATATTTTGATTGGAATATTTTTTTATATAATTTACAAATTTATTACATGCTCAACAAAAATTAACAAAGTTAAAAATTACAACATATTAATTTATTGTTTGTATTCATCTTCTGAAAAATATCACACCATTGACTTTCGGTTATATTTTAATTCTATTGTTTGTTCATATTTTCACCTCTTTTTTACATTTTTACAAATCAATTATGGCCAATTTTTTTTTTGTGGAAATTATTATTAACTTTTACAATTAATTTTTTTTGTAATCCTATATTATTTTCTTTTTTTTAAATTAATTTGATTGCAAAATAAAATTAAATCAAGTCTGAAATTAGAATATAAAAAATTAATATTGTTTATGCATGTGAATTAAATGTGCATATCATGTGTCTTATTATACTCTTTTGTTTTAAGTTCTATTGCTAAAAAAAATAACTTGATTGTTCCATAATATTTTTTTTAAATATTTTGGAATTTTTTTACATTATGACTAAAAAATTTTCTTTTTTAATTTTCACAATTTGCATATTTTTTATTTTATTCGGTATATTTTAAATTGTTCTTCAGTCGAACAGTTCACGTATAAAAATAGCTCGCTATATGTACTTGGAACGTATTTCATATCACATAACAAGAAAATGCAATTGAGTACAATAATTTTTGATTGAAAAGTCCAATGTGTTGGTTATATGATTATTCTAATTCTCTTAGAGTATACGTTAATCAGGTTTTTGTAAGTATGTTTTGTTTTCATTTCTGCGAATTATTTACGGCTGGAATTTTTTTTCGCAAAATGTAATATAATCTTTTCTAATTAATTTTTTGTGTTATCCTGTTCTTATGCTTTTATATTTTAAATGTGAATATAATTGAAAGTTATAAAAACAAAATTATGTGAAAAATAAAAGGCTCATTAGATAAAAAATTATTTCATTTCTATGCATCGATTAAGAACTTTTATTAATTTAAATAAATAGATATATGTTTTTTTTTAATATACAGTTTTAGTTTATTAAAAATAAATTAAAATTGTTCCAGAATTTTCTTGGTACCAATGTTATAATTCCTAGAATATTACAATATTCTTTAGAGGAATTCACTAACTTTAAATAATATTTCAACTGTTATATTTCTCAACATTTTTTGATATTTGCAGTAACGAATATTGTTCAGCAGAATAATAATAATTGAGTAGCATCCATTAATAAATAACGAAAAACTTAACAGGAAAGAATAAAAACATGTGATTTTGACAGAGTTACATATATTTATTTTTTAAGTGCCAATTGAAAATGTATTTCCTAATATAATTCTATGAAGTATGAAAATAAGAAAAGCATAAACATTTTTCTTGATGTAGTGTTGTGATTAAATCTACTGTTTTGTTAAATATATTAAATATAATTAAAATAAAAACAAAGTTAGGAATTACTTTATGTTCGTATCTATAAGTGTTGTGTTTATGTTAATGTACTATATATACATGTATGTACTATGTTTATATGTATGTACTATGTATGTATGCATGCATGTACCTGATGTTTTTATAGAGGTCTAGAACTTTAAGTTAAAAGTGTTAGTTTAAAGTGGCGACCATTTTTTCAGCTGTGAAGTGACTTGTGTTTAGTTTGCTTTGGCATTTCAACAGAGTATTTCAATGAACAATATTTCCAAATTTTGCAAATCGGTCCCAAACAAGATTGTTTTTGATTCCGATTTTTATAAGCGAATTTTGTTTAGTGATGAAACTCACTTTGGTGGAATGTATTCATAAATAATCAAAAGTGTAATATTTGGAATTACTCTATTATATCTAAAAAAACTGACTGTTTAGTGCTCTTTATGGGTTCACTGGTTCTTAATTCTGTAAAAATCATGCTGGTTAGAAAGTTACAGTTAATGTTGACTGATATTTTCATTCATCAATTGCTGGAGCAATATGCCACACAGATCGTGTCATAATTGATTTATTGAAGGAAACGTTTAGTAACCCCACAGCTTCACGTTTCTTAGCCGGGAATCGGCCTCTAATATCTTTTGATTTATTACCGTTAGACTATTTTCTGTTTGGATATATGAAGTTGCTAGCCCGAAATGGATGACGACTTAGCGGACAACAGTCGCGTCATTATTGCCTATATATGGCCACAGATATTGAAAAGAGTCATAGACATTTGGAGTTTCAGATAAGTCTATCCCCGCTCCAGCGCTGGCGTTAATATGCCAGAACTCATATTTAAATTATGTCAGAAGGTTATCTTTTGATTCAAGTAAATTGCTTGTTAATTTAAAAAATTCATCTTTATTTTATTCCATTTCAAAGTTCTATACCTCTATACTTCTTTCTTTAAACAATATTAGGGCCAAATTTATATGATGTTGGTGCAATGCGTGTTAGTTGTTATATTTTTACATAATTTTACTGCCAAAATAAAAAAGAAAGATGGTTAAGAAGACTGACATATGAAAATCTCGATATTTCACAAACGTGTTAACGAATGTTAGTTTTTAATTTTTTCTACAGTTTTTTAACCCCACTGCGGTCAGTGGAAACGTTATAACTTTTAAAGATGTGCGTTCATTTTATTAATTTTTTTCTATCTGATTAAATGCAGTAGAGTAATATAGACGAATAAGATCACTAAAGTATATATTAGTAGGAAAATACTTCAATACATATTAGACAAATTAGTATGCTTATGGTGTCAGCAGCTGTGCCATTAATAAAGTTCACTGAACAATTTTGGGCTTAGTAGTCATGCTGTTAAGCACCTTAATACAGCAGCCTCAAGTTTATTGCTTTAATTTTTGTTTTTTACTTTACTATTTATACTCATTTATAACTTATTTTTTTAATTTATTATTGACAAACTCGACTAGAAAGATGCTCTGAATATAATATATTTGATTTTTTTATCTTAATGTACCGTGTGCGGCATAGATGATAAATAAAAATAATATGAATTAAAATGTCATAAAGCTCGGATTTCTATACCGTTTACGGTTCGTATATTTTTTAAGAAAATAACAATTATTGTTACAGAATGCCCTTACGATCTTCTGCTTGCTAATAATAACTACAATACTAAATACTACTATTAATTTTTTTTTTTTAAATAAACGTAATGGGCTAATACTGGTATTTAAATATTCGAAAGACAAAACCCAAAAATATGCAAAATTATATATATTGCACAAATGTGTAAACTATTTATTAGAAGAGCTGCTACTCTTTCAACACACCTATTACTAGCAAATTTAAAATTAGTGAAAGATCTTCTGATCTTAGCATTGTGTAATTATTTCGATTATTTTTAATAAAAACCAATAAAATCGTTTTCAATAATTATTAAGAATTAGAAAATCGTGGTTGATGTTTTAGATTTTTTAAGAACTTTCAGTTTTGCTTAATAAATTGCAATATAGAAATCACCTCCGCAATAGCAATTTTGCAACGGAAAATATACTTTCTGAAGCGTACTCTCTGCATATTTGATAACATAGAATTCAGTAGTATTGTATCCGCATCCGTTAAAAAGAAAACCAAATAATGGATAAAGTAAGTGCAACTATAAATATAGCTATTTCAGTTTGCTTCTGGTTAACATTTGATAATATAACAAAAGCAGTTTCGATTTCATTAAATGAAAGTTTAAAAATGCCAATTTATTATTCTAATTTACTCTTTTAAGTCACGATGTACGATTCTTAAAAAGTGAATGTTATATTTTTTTGGGAAATGCGTAAAAGCTGATGCATACCAAAAATATTCTTATTGTTTGGTAATTGGTTATCATATTACTTTCAAAATATATGCCATATCGCACCCTAAATACAAAAGGGGCACAACATAAAATTTTCCAAAGCTGACTCTTTTTCCATAAATTAATTCAGAGTATAAATCTCTAACTATTGCAAAAATTTCCTTCACATCACTATCTTCTTTAACTAAAAAATTACAGTTATATATATTTTTGTGCTAAGTGTGTTGCTTCTGTACGATGAACCAAACAGTTTTATGTATGTTTCTGTTATACTTGCATATTAATTTTAACTGATTAAATTTGTTTATGTTAGTTTCCATTTCCAATTAAATAAAAAGAAAAGAAAAAAATCGAATATTTTTAACCTCTCATTTTCCATTTCCACTTACCTCCCTGTTTCTGTAACTTAAATGAAACTTTTTTCACATCAACAAATTATAGTTTTTTATCTTATTTTATATAGGGTGAGCTGCAGTTAATTAAAACTTTTTAAATTTTTTTTAATACTGTATATACAATTTTTTTAACAACTCTAACTCATCCTGATTCAAACAGAAAGACTATAATATTTTCATGTGAAAAATTTTTCACTCAAGTTACAAAAATGAGACACAGCTTATTTATATTTTGTTTGTTAGATATTATTAATTAAATATTAATGAACAAAAACCAAAATGAAACTTAACTTTAAGCAAAACAAACATATATTTGTTGTAAAAGATTACAATACTGGGGCATTATCCTCCATTTTGAATTTCTTAACTTTTATTTATACAAAATATGTCCTCCATAAAACTCTTTTATTTTTATTTTTTCTATAAATAAAATAAAATTGGTACTCCTAATGAATTGATAGCATGTACATACATTGAATTATCTGGCCACACTTATGTTACAAAAATGTACTTGTTTACTGAAAAATAATACAATTGGTTAGTTACGAGTGTCTTGTAAATGATGTTAATTTTATTTCAATACAACTTACTTTACACGATAATAAATTAAATTAATACGCAAATTTGGGTTAATTATTTTTTTTCAATAAATTTTTTATTTAATTTTTTTTTGTTTCCCTTGATATGTGTGTGTGTGTGTGTTTTAATGTTTGTTTTAAATAGTATTACATAATAATTAGCGGTTTAAGCCCATTTCACACTATAATACAAGTCTTAAGATTTGCATTGGATTTTGTAAAAAACAAAAAACGAAACAAACAAAAAATTTTAAAGTAAGTATTGTATTATTGTATTTCGTATTGTAAATTTAACGTTGTATTACATTTTGTAGACATTTTAAGTCAGATGGATATTATGAGTAAAAAATAAATTAAAAATCATATTTTTTAGGAGAAACTTATATTATGGGATGTAAAATTCCTTTTTGTATTATTTGATATTTACATACTTTTCACTGCCACACTTCTTTATTGTACTTAGCTATTTAATAATCTTAAAATTCAGTATTATCGTGTAAAACGCGCTTTATTAGCACAAATGGCTGAGAAAGTACGCTCAAATTTATACATCAGATAGACAAACTACTACATATACAAAAAAATAAAAACATTATTACAATAGCATATTTAGTGTGACCTGTTGAGAGTCAAACATCGAGCATTATGCTTTGCATAAGTATCATTTATTTAAGTTGACATACCTATGTATGCGTGACGTGTATACTTTAAGAGTGAATAAAAAAATGGAAAAGAGTAAATTGATGGGAGTGTGAACTTTTAAATTCATATGATGTTATTATTCATTTAATAAACATAAACAGATGAGTGTCGTCATCATTAAAATTAAATAAATATTTTATTTTAATTTTATGGTTTTAAATTTCACTACGAGTTATTTTCATGTGTTGTGTGTTTTGAATTTTACATTTTTATTAAATATTTTTAAAATAATTAAAATACTGTAAATATAATTATTATTATAATTCGAAATTTTACTACATACACAGTTTTTAATTTGAAATATTTTATAATTCATTGATTATTTTTAATATGTATAATAAGCTTCTCTTAATATTAATTTATAAACAGGTGTTTGTGTGAGGGTATCTGTGTTTTAAGTTCTATAATATTTATAATATTTAATTTGCTGTTATTGTTGATGTTTGTATATTTAAACTATTTTTTTTTGTATTGCTACTTTATTTTTGTGTTTGTTTTTCTTCTTGATGTAAGAGCCATGTATGTTATTTGTGTTTAAATTCAACATTAGCCGGTGCGTGTTCATTTCAAATAAATTTTATTTTTATATTTATTTAATGTTTTTATTCAATACTTCATTGTCATTATATCGCAAAAATATGTATTTGCAAGCAATTGTTTATTTTTCTATTATTTTTTTAAAGCTTTTTGTGATTTTTATAACAATTAAATCGTATTGATTGTAATATTGAAAAGAAATACGACTAGTAAGTTGTCACTTTTATGGCTGATTGTGTTATTTTCACAAAGTTAAAAAACGAATTTTAATGTAATTGTGTTTTTTGTTGTTGTTTACTACTGAATTGAATTTTCAATCTCTAGCATCAGCACTGTATACCCTATACCCAAAATAATATGTAACCAGGCTTTGTTAAAATTTGAGCAAAACTAAAATATGGTAGATTATTTATATTTTTATATGGTGTTATATTGTTATAAAAATAACTTGTTGGTTTTCTGTAAAGTAGATGGAAATATTTATTAAATGAATAAATTATTTGTCGTTCATAACAAATAATTATATCTATCTAACAAAGTATTTTACTAAGCTTGTTAAACACATATCCTTTCAAAAATTTCCTTAAACATTTACCACTAACGTTTTGTTAAGACATTTTAATTAATGTATTTAGTTAAAAATTTTTTATTGAAGTGTTCCACTCAAAAATATTTGCATAAGTCTAACTTAAATACTGAATGTGGCCTAAAATAATTGAATTATTTAAAGAAGTGTTGCACTTCGAGACTGAAAACAAGCTGTTGATAACCGGGTTGATATTTTTATCTTTATTATTTTAAAGAAACTAACAATATTCGAGAGTACTTCTGCATTTATAAATAAATTTTAAATTAAAGTATACTGTTATTTTTTTTAGCAAACGTGCAATCATACAAAAGTGAGCACTGAAATTTTGTCAAAAAACTTATTTTTATAAATAATTATATAAAATTTTGTTTAATTTAGGTTTTTATGGCATTATTAGGGAAAAAAGTTTTAAATCACTTTTTTTCAGCTGTAAATCTAATTGAGGTATCAAAATCATTTAATGTTTCCAACAAAATTATAGATATTTAGTCAATAAGACTATAAAATAAAAATCTGTATCTAACTATTATTTATAATTAGTACTTTAATTTTTTGTTACTGTTTTATCACAAAAATGTATGTTTAGATATGTTAAATAATATTTTTTGTATAGTTGTTATTTTCAAAATATAAATTTATTTAAAAAGCTTTTTAGTATTATATATAATAACTATAGTTATTTGACCTTTTTAATATTTTTAGTATTATAAAATTTTATGAATTTATATGTAAATTATTTGTTCAATTTGCATTTATTTTCTAATTTGTTTTATAGACCATTTCTTTTTATTTAAAAAATTTTGTAAAAGGTTATTAGGAATAAGAAATGAAGAACTGTTCCTAATTAAATCATCCGAAGGTGGTGAGAACTATAAATAAAATTTATAAAAATTATAATAAAAAGAGTTTGTGCGTAAAAAAATTAAATATTATTTTATAAATGTATTGTAATTTAAAATTTCCATTAAAATTTTCAAACAGCAAAACTATTCATTAAATGATTTCTTGAAATTTTTATAGAAATGATTTTGTACCAAACTTCACGCAATTCAGATTTAGAAGATACAAAATCATAAAATTTTAAAGATTTTATAGATCATTTACCGCTATAGATATCAGGTAACGTAAATAGATATCTATTTTTATATCATATCGCACCCTAAATACAAAAGGGTCACAACTCAAAATTTTCAAAACTGACTTTTTTCCATAAATTAATTCAGAGTATACATCTCTAATTACTTTACATCACATATATAAACAGTTTTTATAAACAGTTTTTTGACTCTCCTAAAAATTTTAGTATTTTGAGTTGAAACCCTTTTAATTTAGGGTGCGATATGAGATTTTTCTAAAAAACCACCGCGAAAGTAAAATGTCACTTTACTCTGGCAAATATTGTAAACTTTTACATAAAGTAAATTCTGTTACCCAACTGGACATTTGTTTCACAGATGTTTAGTTTGGACCATACAACAGTTCGATTCACGTAAATATCGAATTGTGAAGATATTATTCTCTGACACAACGCAGTGACTTTTTTTTTTATAAAAAAAGACAAAATTTTCCCATCGAAAAATCAGAAAACTCTTACCTCATTGCGGCGTTGCCAGTATGAAAGTTTGGAATTTTGAGTCGCCCAATAAATGCTAATTGAGGCGTAATAAATGCAATTTCAGTAACCTTCAACACTGCGGAACCATGACTACGCACTTTTTATGTTCTGAACTAGAAAATATCGCACGCTAGACATCCGTGTTATCAAACGTTTTGGCTATTTAACCTCTTGACACTTTCGCTTGTGTTGTGCTTTTTTTTTTGGGTCATTATTGTGATATCACCAATAAACGACCATATATCTTTGCAAATTGGATTGAGATTATTTAAATTAAAACATTTGCTATTTATGTTGAAGCTATATACATATATATCTGATATATCAGATTAGTTTTATTAATTTTTTTAAATTTATTTTTCAGTAAAAAAGGATTTTTTTTTAAAAGTACGCCAAAAAGAGACATAAGACAGGAAAACGGAATCTTTATAGAATTTTGTTACATAGCATAGGGTATCATATATTTTTCAATTCGCAACTTTTTTCACAAACTGCTGTTGAGTTGCTCTTTTATTTTTGTTTTTTTATGTCATTATTATTAAGTGAATTGTCAACTTATGTATTTATGTGTTTTTAAGTGTTTTTTGTGATATGTTATTTTTATTTTTTTTCTTTTTTTATGTTTTAAATTACAAATTACAAGTTTCGAAAAAAGACAAAGTTTTTTAAATTAGTTTTAATTTTAAAATGCTGTTGAGTGTGTGTAGAGAAATGTGTACAAAGTATTTGTATATATGTACATAATAAATAAGTACATACATATATTTAAGGATTATTATTTTTTTATTTATAACTAATTTATATAAAAGTATTTAAAATTTATGTGTGAGTTTTCTTCTTTATATTTACAAACCTTAATAACGCTTTTTATTTATTTTCTATCGTTTCTCCGACTATTGAAACCTTTCAAACTAAATATGATTGGTTATGCTATAAACCGAATGTTTAAAAACATTGTACAAGCATTTTAATTCATTTAAATTTTAGTTATGTTTATGTGTTATTTATATTAAAACCTCATTTAACACATTTCCATTGTGTCATGTTGTTGTACTTTTGATGTCATTTTTGTAGTGTGGTTGATATCAGCATAGTGTTTGTATATATTAAAAATAATTTTTTCTTTGGGTTCAAAACCCATAAATATGATGTGACGTTTATTTAACGTATAACCACAGCTACTGACATTGCATTTTAATGCGATTAAATTGCAAAAATCTATTTATACTTAAAATTGACCAGCTGTGTAAAAATGACAATATAACGATAAACAAAAAGAATATTCTTTTCAATACATAAGTTGTTTTTAGAAAATTTGCTTTAACATATTTAATATAAATTTATAAATATATTTTAAGAATTTGTTAGGGGAATAAAGTACCTTTTATGTGATATAAACAAAAAAGTGTTATTGAAATTGTAAAAACAGATATATTTAATCCAGTATTCAGCATTATCCTTTAGTTTTTAAGTTAAGTTTTTAATAACGCTTTGAAAAGCATATATAAATAATGGACTTCTGTAGCAACGAATATTAAATATACGAGTATATATATAATATATGAATATATAAACATACAGAAGAATATACATAAAGAAGAATTAACTTCTTTTTTTATTTTTTTCAGTGAAGTAAACGGATATTAATTAATTTTAACTTGAAGTTTCATTGCCAGAAAGTAATCGTTTCAAAAAAATCTTGATTGTAAGTCAACCCATATGTAAATTAAGGTCGCTGAAATTTTACTGAATAAAGTTTGTTCAAAATATGTTTATATATGTTTTTATATTTAATTTTATTAGAAAAAAAACAACTAATTTCAAATGCTTTTTTTATTTTACAGCCAAAAAACAGACATTTATTACTTCATTAATACGAAGTTGCAACATTTGCAAACATTTTTTTTCAGCTTTCGAATCTTATTGTGCGAGCTCAAATTAAACAACGAGTAAAAAATTTTTTTTAAGATCTTATCAGATTTCTGTGACAAATAATTTTTTGTTTAAATTTTATTACTCCTTAAATGTATTTTTGTTATGTTAATCCCCTGCAGACATATCGCACCCTAAATACAAAAGTGTCACAACTTAAAATTTTCCAGAGCTGACTTTTTTTCCATAAATTAATTCAGAGCACACATCTCTAACTACTGCATCAGTATCTTCTTTAACTGGAAAAATACAGATCTAAACAGTTTTTTGTCTCTCCTAAAAATTGTAGTATTTTGAGTTGTGACCATTTTGTATTTAGTGTGCGATATGTTGTTAAAATTCTTGTATACAAAGTTTGAGAAACATTTTGGTAAACTTTTCAAATGAGTATGATATTATTTGAATTCAATATCCATAAATTATTTAAAAATGTAATACATTATTCATTTATTAGTTCGTTAGTATGAAGTTTTTTTAGGTTTAGAATTTTGTAATTAGAACTCAAACAATACAAGGTTCGGTTTTATAATTTTATTATTCCTAAAATATATTTTTGTTATGTTATTGCCCGGGAAATATATGTTGCTAAAATTATCGTAGCTATTTGAATACAAAATCCATCAATTAACAAAAACGTAAAATCATATCCAAATAAAAATATAATACATTACATTAACAAAAATAATATGATTGGCAGAGAAACTAATTTTTCAATAGTTGTGTTATTATTATCTTAGATATATTGTTATTTCTACTGGAAATAACGATCCATATGAGAATTTTAATTCATATATAAACACCTTAAATCCACGCTTTTTTGCAATATTTTATATAAAACTCATATGTGTTGATTTTATATATTCATTGATTATACTTGAGCTTTATTTTTGGCTCATCAAAATTTATAAAACATACAATGAAATTGAATGTGACAATGTGTTTTTAAAAACGCTCTATAGTGTTTTTTGTAGCTTAAAGTATTAAAGTCAATTTAAGTTATATGAAAAAGAGGAAACAAATTTACTTTGAATATACCAAATTTTGAAGAGAGATTGTTGATTTGTCAAAAACGTTTGGCATATCAAAGATGAAAAATGTTTAAAATGTAAGAATACCGTATTCAAGTTGTAAACGATGTATATTAATACAAAAAATACAATGAAATAATTGTTTTCGCTCTTAAAATTAATAATTTCAATTCTAGTAAAATAAATGGACTAATATGATTTTAGCACATATTTCTAATTTAATTCTGTTTAAGTCAGGCAACGGCATAAGGATTTCAGCTTTTACTCAAAACAAGTTCTTTTAAAGTTCATAGAAAGCATTTATTGCTGTAACTTGTTTACAATAAGAAATATTATCAACAACAACACAAAAGTACAGCAGTATCCTCATTTGATTTCATTTATTAAAAATTTAGAATTGGTTTTTATTTAAAATTACCATTAACATTTCACTTTAACTTTATGGTTTTTGTGGGCTTTCTATTTTTTATGCGTATGTGTGTGTGTGTATATGTATATTAAATATCTATATCATACAAACTTATGCATAAATAATTTAACATCTAAACTGACAGAGATCAATTTTAATTAAAACCTAATTATTAATAGATTTAATTAATTATTTAATTTCAATTGAATTTTAATTTTGTGTACATTATAAAGTGATTATTGTTGTTATAATTGTATACTTACAAACAAATTATTATTAAATTCTTGTTATTTCATATTTTTTGCTGAATTATTTTACATTATTTTTCTACTAAAAAAATTACGTAATACACCATACCACAGCATACCACCAAAGGATTTTATAACCTTAAATATTTTTTGTTTGTTTTTTTTTACATTAAATTGTTAATCGCAAATAGAAAATTTAAGCGGCAAAAAATTTAAATTATTGTATTTTTTCATAATTGATTTTTATTGTTTTAAAGGGAGGGGCTTGTTTGTTACTTTGTTTTGGTTTTATCAAGTTTAAGGCAACGGATAATGATTCTGTTCAAAGTCTTTTTGATGATCCGTTAAGGATTTCTTTGAAGTTTCCAAACGTCTATCGGTAATAGCGACAAATGGTAAACGCTGTTTACGTCCGGTTACAAAGCCAGCACCCACTAAGCGCGGTGAGGCGTCGACTACACGATGATAAGTGAAAGAGTTTGTAACTGAAGAAGAAGAAGACGTAGCAGGTGAGGGATTTAAATGATTGTTGCGGCTGCTTTCCGTTTTCCCTGCTTCCGGTGAGTTGGTGGTTGTATTTAATACTGATTGCTCTTGTTGTTCTTTATTGTAATCGTTGGCTAAAAAGCGGCCATTTATTGTTTTACTTAGAACTGGAGCTTTATTATATGCAACAAAACCTCCAGCATTGATAAAGTTATTATTGTTTTTATTAATATTGTCTTTATTATTGTTATTATTATAATCATTTATATAGGGTATGGATACCCTTCGGTATTCAGAGCCAGAGCTCGGCGCAAATTGTGCACTACGTGATCTGGGACGATTCATGTAACCACCAGCTATAGATGGATATGAGGGTAATTTATATATTGCAGATTTTTTTGTTGCTAAAATACCATCTGCTGCATTGCCAGCAGCCGCTAGTGTTGGTGTTATTAATTTATCTGTTTGCCAATTTGTTATTTGCAAATTTCCTGCAGCCATATTCGCTGATTTAGTTTTAATTTCCTGTTGCCAAATTTCTGGCTCAACTTTAGAATTATCGTTATCATTACCATCATCATTGTCAACGACACCCTCATTTTTTGCCATATTGCTACTTGCTTCATTCTCCTGTTCATTGGATTCTAATGAAATGCTAACATCTTCATCGGGTAAATGATTTTCAGTGTATGTATAATGTCGCGCTGCTACTTCATCTCCATCTGTGTTTGCATTGATATATGGATAGGGTGGTGGTGAATGAGTAGTTGTCGAAGTTCTTTGTTGGGAAAATAAATCATGTATTTGGCGTTGTCGCTGATGATAACGTTTTCGTTTTTCCTTAAGATAATCATCATCAATGCGCACTGACATACTGCCCACACTTGAGTCACGAGAGCCTGGCTGTATCCTTGAGCCAGACCACCTTAGTTGTTGTTGTGGTGAATTTATAGGTGGCGCTATGGTACCCTCTAACAAATCTAGTAATTGCTTGTTGCGTCTGTTAAATTTACGTATGTAAGGTGGCAAATTTTCATCTTTATTCTGATTCTCTTCGAAATATTCATCAGTGTCATATTCATAGTCTGGATAAATTTCCGATTGTTGTTCACGCATTTGTTCTTCGTGCAACTGTGACTGGACTCTGGCTAAATGTGGCCACCTTGAATAATAACGATCGAGGTCCTTGATGTCTGTAATTTGATGCCCCATCTCTCCAACGCCGCCTTTTCCACTTCCTAACTGTTTTCTTGAGGGCGGTGGTATCGGTGTTGTAGTTGTAATCGTATGTTTAGGTATCATTTTACGTTGATAGGCATGATGACGCGAAGGCTTTGGTATGTGGTGTGGGTTGTGTGGGCTACCGTGCTGATGATGATTGCGCGTTTGATTGTGGTGTAAACGGCTCTGGTGTTGAGGTCTTGCATGAACATAAGGGCTATAAGCTCCTCTAGAACGGCCCACTGCCATACCACTGCGTTCCTCTGTCGCTGGAGCAATTTTCTTATTGCCATTTCTTAATACAGGACTTAGTTTTCTATACCAATCATTTCTATCCATTCTTTCACCTTTAGTTATAAATCTAACTTCATTTGCTCTTACACTTTCATCGTTAGGTGTTTCTAAAAAGTAATTAATTTGACCCTCATAAAAAGGTTTGGTGGTAGGTTCCTCAATTTTGTCCGATTTTTCAATATCCTGCTTATTATCTTTTTCACCCGGATCTTTCAGGACAAAAATGGGAGCGGGCGGAATTAATGTTTTAATTTTTTCTATCTTTAACTTTTTGATATGTTTATCCTTCAAAACATTTAAGCTGGCTACGTCATTATCACTCAATCCAAGGAGCTCATGATTATCGTTGGCCATGTTTATTGCAGTTTTTTTGTGATTTAGTTCCAGTGTGGGAATGCTGGTAGTAGTTGCCATCATCATTATCTGTGAATAGCGTAGATAATCTTTGTATTTCTTTTTATGAGTTTTATGACCGTAACGTTTATTGTTGCGTCTCATAGATTTTTCCCTTTCGAATGATGTTTGCTTTTTAACCTCATGCGCAGATTCTACATTTTAAATTCAATTTTTGTTTGTAGTCATTGGGTGTTGAAGAACATTTTTAATCATATTGTCGTGTTGCAATTGTAGTTGAACATTTAGGAAGAGAATCAAAAAGAGAAAGAAACAAAATAAAAATGAAAGATGAATTTTACATTGTTTGGCAAAGTTTTAACTCTTAACTTTTTATAAAAGATTATATTTTGATTTAAGTCTTTAATCAAATAATTTTCAACAAACTACATTCAAAGATGATCGAAAATAGATAAAACAAAAGAAAAAAATAAAGTAAAAAATAGTTTGTAGTTGTTGCTTATTTTAACAAAAAAAAGGGATAGAAAAACACATATAGTCACAATATAGTAATATAATAGAAAAAGAATATTATTAGAAAATTGCTAATTTTAGTATAATTTCTAAAGTTTGATATTAAAAGCATTAAATGAATTTAAATTAATATAAAACCTAATCAAGAATCAAAGGAAAAAAAAAAAATTAAATAACAGTGTCGTATTAAGAAGCTTTAAAACATATATTATACTAGATATAATACAAAATTATGTAGTATAAACTGGGTAACTAAAAGGAGAAAGAATGAGATTTTTTCTTTGCTATCCTCAAGGAGTTGGTTGTCTGCAAAAAATTTTGTCAAGTGAATCTATAATATTATATATATTTTTGTATTATTTTTTTCCCAAAAATTTTAATTAAACAGTATTCAATGTTGTTGTTGCCAAAACTGTCACAAATCAAAAAAGCTTCCTGGTTAATTTGTACATATCTTTGTTTAAAGAGGCCTAAAGTCTATTCATCGGTCTACCATGTTTACGTACATATATCGTGCCAGTTTTAATGTATTTCTTTCATCTAGTTCTCTTTCGATGACTACACGTATTTTGCCTACTCTATTTCAATATACACGTACATAAATAACCTCTTATTTTTCTCTATTTCAATGGGTTTTTTGTGTTTTACTGTCATTTAATGCTGATTACAGCAAATTCTATTTAACATTCTCTATCAACCACTACGTTCTGCTGTCTAGTTTATAGTTTGTTGTTGTTCATTTCGCCACTACCGCCATACTACGATTTTATGGTTGAAGTTGACATTTTATTGTTGTTGACAAGAAGGGTTTATATGTCATTTGTAATTTCTTTTGTCCTGTGTTTTGTATTGAATTCTATGAAATTAAGTTTGCTGCTGTTACTGGTACTGGTCCTTTTTCTGCTGTATAGTGCTTGTAACGATATATTTTTATTATGTAGTCGTTTTAGCAATTATTATATATCACAGTTTTGTTGTTTTTATTATTGGCATTGTCGATTAGAAGGATGAGTTATAAAAATGTCAAGTTATTTTAATAGATTTCGAATTTGCAGTTTAATTGTGTAATGGCTAGAGAAACAAATGCTAGTCATTGATATCCTTATCCCCTTTTCATATATTTAACATCAAATTGTGTATCTGATGTAGAAAACTGGACAAACTCAGCAGTTTGCAATAAATATTTTGTTAAGTATGTAACGCATGATTCTATCTGATATTTAAGTTTTCTTTTTAGAAATATAACTGCTTGAAGTCTATTTAATTAAGGAATAATTGGAGGTAAGTCGACGAATGTAAAAAATGTCATGTATAAAATTTACAGTTAAAAGCATTTATCTCTGCATCATAAAATATTTGATATAAATCAGATTGAAAACAACTCTGGTATATTTTTTAAAGGATTATATAATCTTTTAAACAAGAAGAAATTTCATGGACATCCTAATTATATTCCTGACTATATGCATTAATTTCCCAAAAAATTGCTAATTTTTGGAATTTATGAAAAAACTTTTGTTATGTTTCGAAAAATGCGTAATTTAAATAGTGGTATGTAAATTTTACGATATTACACTCCCTAGTCAGAGCTGCAGCCACTGTTAACAATACTTATAATGAAAAATGCTGCCAGATTGATAATCAAAATGGCGCTAGTGTAAAGTAGTATATATTTTTTCTTGCTACCTCTCTCTCTCTTTCTGAAGTTGCACGTATTATATCTTCAACAAAGCGATCTTAATAATTTTTATTATTAATTATTTATTATTATCAACAAATCTATAAAAACTATTTATATTTTATAGTTTCTGCAGTCATTTTACTAACTCCTCAAGTCAGAATATTAGGAAAACTTTCTCCTCTATTTTAAAGAAGCTAAAAGTATTTCATTTAAAAAGACGCCAGCTAAGAAAAAAAATATTTATATTTTACTCTTCTGCAGCACTGGCTAGATCTGTTCCCTTCATATCCTTTTTTTTTGCAAAAGATGCACTTTAGCACACTTATATATGCTTGAACACTGCGTTACTTCAGTAAACATGCACCTTTAAACTATACAGTCATCCGGTGTAACTTTATTTAAAATTTAGTTTTCTATTTTGAAACAGAAGCAGAGAGAAGAGTTTTCTCTCTCTTCGTCTTCTTTATTAAAGTTTTTAATTGTTTTCAAACGGAAATTCAATTAACATTTTAAGTGATACAATTTTTATTTAATTGAAAGAAAGAACTTTTTTTATTAAATAAATAACTGTATTAAATATATTGGAATAGAAAATATATTGCAATTGGAGCTTGCAATTAATTAAGTAAATAGCTCAATTAAAACTTTAATCAAAATTCAAAAATTATTTTGCTTTGGTACATTTTTGTACTTGCACAAAATTTTCTATTTTCTATATTTGCATTCGGTGTTTCGTTGTTAAAAATTATTGTTTTGTTTTAAAAGATTAAGTAAAAGATGAAGTAAAACACTAATCGGGCTGTCAAGTGTTATGTAATATAAGAAGTGGCAATATTTTTAATTTCGATACTGGCTTTTTGATTTTAACTAACATTTTAAGAACATTTAGATTTAACTTTAAAATGTATTTTTAACTCGTTTATCCTGTTACTTCAGTGTCTTATTGTTAATTATTTTTAAAAATGATACGAATAAGATAAACAGCATGAGTTTGAATAACTCAACAAGTACTTCTGATTTAAACTGTTCATGTATTTAAAGTCCAAACCAAAATATGCTGTAATAATTACGTTATACATTTTGGTTATACATTTGGTGTAGCTAAAAGTTTGATAATAAAGACAATGCGATTGTAAAGAAAGAATCAAATATTTAGCAAAAACAAAAAAGAGCGAATAGAAGTGTAGTTTTTGATAAAGGAACGGTAACTCAGTTAATATAAATACGCGCCAAGGCGATAGACTATGAACATACATTCAGCTGTAAAAATACTCAGCAGGTCAAATAATAAATGTAGAAATGACTTATGTCAGGAAATAATTGCACAGACTTCGGTCCCCCCCGGGGGCACATTTATCGGTCTTTATAGAATACTCTACTATCTAGACCTGTGCAACTAAGGGAAAAAGGGAGCCCAGTCCCCTGAAGTCAGACAGGGAGACAACTGGAAACTCCACTTTATTTCCACGGGGAGCAGTGAGCCCCAGAGTTCATTATTTGTCACTTTAGACATTTAATAGTTCTCTGGCTGATTATTGAGGTTGGCCCTTATGTGGGAGCATCGTGGTGGTGGTGGTTTCGCAGCCCCATAACAGTCTATGGTTCTATGGTGGCCAGGATCATCTCACTGATAATGACACGCAAAGTGAATGATCCAGTCCAGTGAGCATGCTTGTTATGTGCTCTGGACAGGAGTTAGAAAGTCTCCAACTCTTTAGCAAGGTGTGATGATTTGCAGACCTGTCCTGGAATCATTAAAGTTGCAACTAGGTGGTTCTGTTGCTTAGAATTATGTCTTCGGCTATCTAGGACGAACATGACGTTCCAAATTATGTATAGTGGTTTGTCCACCATCTGATTAAGGCTATATAGCCAGGCGCGGATGTAAAACAAATCACACTCTGCACAGACTTCGGTCCCCTCCGGGGACAAATTTATCAGTCTTTAAAGAATACTTGACTATCTAGACCCGTGCTGCTGGGGGTGTAAGGGTGCCCAGTCCCCTCAAGTCAGTGGGGGATAACTGGAAGCTCCACGTTACTTCCACGGGAATCAGTAAGCCCCCAGAGCTTCCGCTAATTGTCTCTTTAGACTTTTAGCTGTTTCTCTGACTGATTATTGAGGTTGGCTCTTCGGGAGTATCGTGGTGGTTGCGGTTTTGCGGCCCTCGCATGAATTTGATTTAAGGGCCAGGATCATCTCGCCTTTAATATCACCCACTGGTGAATGATCCAGTTCCAGTGAGCATGCTAGTCATGTGTTCTGGACAGGAGTTGGATAGTCTCCAGCTCTTCAGCAAGGAGTAGTGGTTTGCAGCCGTGCTCTGAAACCGCTGAAATTGCAACTAGGAAAGACCTGTTGATAGAATTAGTGTTCGGCTTCCTCAGGCGTGAATGGCGCTGCCTTTCATTCACAGTGGTTTGACCACCATCTGATTAAGGCCCACGCCAGATGTAAATCTTATCACGAAATACACAGACTTCGGTATAGGGGAATTAAAAAATCTCAATAAATACAATAAGCTTTTGCTGTTTAATCAGCTCCCGCTTGAGATTTCCTTAAATACAACATCAGTAGAAATGAGATTAGAAAATAGATTAAATAGCTAAATACATTTCGCTGGCTGTTATCATCCCAATCTAAGCTTGTTTATATAAATCATATATTGTGGTGGCGCTACTGTTTTAAAAGTGTTTAAATGAAGAGTTTGACGATTGATAGTTAAGGTTTGTAAAAAGTAATAAAAATAATAGACGCTAATTTTAAAATCCTTACATTACTGATAAAATAAATACATGCGATAATTTAAAGTAATAACGAATGATATTCATTGTTCATGTGTTCTCTTACATGTTAATTTCAAAAGTATAAAATGCTTAATATAAAAAGGTTGTACTAACCTCTATCAGTGTTATCATCATAATAACTTGAATCCCTGATTTTCGATTTTCGTATTAAGTGATGATGATGCTGCTTTTTATGGTGGCCTGATGCTGAGGTTGAATTTTCTTTTAAAATGTCATAATATTTTTTTTTGAAATTTTCTTCTTGCGATGATACCTTTGCCACCGCATCCGAATGATTTACTTCCGTAATAGTTTGTGACTTAAGTTCTGGCTGCTGCTGCTCTTGTTTGTTTTGCTTGATTCTACTGTATCTGTTGGTGGCATCGTCCAAGCGTGCAGCACCGTTATGCCTTTTCATTTTCCGTGGTATGAAATTATTTGTTAAATTATTTTGCTTTTCAATATAAATGTTATTCTTGTTGTTGTCTGTTGTTTCGGAAACATTTAGATTTTCGTTATCTTCAATATCACCAATGGCATCTTGTTTGTGGTTTGCCATTTGTTTTTGTTGTTGCAATAAAATCTTTTGTTGTTGCTCTAGTAAATTTTTATGAAATATTTCATAATCTTTAATGTTTTTAATTTTATTATTGTCATCAGAATAATCGACCAAGTTCTTAGTTTTATCATTATTACGATGATAGATCGCATTTTTATTTAAGTATTGACTATTAAATGTCTCTTCATTTATTGTTGTTTTTTGTGTGGATACGTGCTGTTGCTGTTCTTGTAGCTCCCTCTGTTTTTGTTCGTGCATACTTTTAAATCTTTCATATTCAGCACTACCATCATCAACATCGTCTTCATCTAATTCAAATTTATCCTCATCTCCTTCGCCATCATCACTAAGATAAGGGGTTTTGAAAACTATTCCCTTCTTATCATCATATGTGCTGTATTGATTTAAATGTTCAATGTTATAATCATAGTTTATTTGTTGTTGTTTTTTGTCGTTTTTATTTTTCGATGTTGTCCTTTCCTTAAATGTTTCCTGTATGGTATTAGTTTCGCTAAAGTTTTTTCTATTTTTATCAATTTCAGTTTTATCCTCCAATTCCATCTCATGTTCTCTAATGCCATTATTATTGCTATGGCTGCTGCTACTACTTTTATTGTTGCCATCATTCCGTTCACTGTACCTTTGTGACTCAAGTATCTGAAAGTGCACACACATAAAATTAAATAGCGGTTAAGTTAAAAAGGAAGTTTAATTTTGTTTCTGGTATTGTGTAAATTGTCAGTAGAAGACGGTTTAATTACTTATATACGTCATCATCTACATCAATGCGTTACATTTGTCCGTCATGTTTAATTTTAAGTTTGCAACATGTCGATAGATATTATAGAAATTTTTCAATTTTAAGTAAGTTAGTTGTTCTAATAAATTAAATTAAATTAAGTGGTGAACAAGATTCTTTTTGGGCATAATTCTGTAGAAAATAGAATTGGAAAATTGATTTGTCAGAAGGTATCTTTACAAAAGGTACCATGTTAAAAATACCTTTTAATGTAATTAATATTACTTTTTTCTTTTGTATTTCAATTTTTTGACGTGTTTAAATTTGTTGCATTTTTGGACTCTTTTTAGATCAAAAAAATTATGTTGATTTAGTGTCTTAAAAATAAAATTTCCATTTTCAAGTAAAAATGTTGTTGAAATATTTTGCTATGGACCTATTTCTAAGACTGAAAGTTTTCACCATACATTCACTCATTTTGCTTAATTGTTCGTAAAAAATATAATATAATATAATATAATATAATTTTTTCTTTAATAGGGTACGAGTACTAAAACTCAGTTATTGTATTTTTACAAATAATTTTGTTTTAATAACTTCTTAATAAAAATACATTTCAAAGGTGTTTAATATTTGACAAAGGGACGGTAATTGGTATAAACAGAAGCATATTGATTGAGTTTCTGTTAAAGGTTTCTTTTTCAAAAAATTTTATTTCAAATTATATTAAACTAATCAAATGACACTGTAATCAGTTATATATATTAGTAGTGTGTCGAATAAAATGAATCTTGTTGATTGTAAATATGTTTGGTTGTTTTAAATATATTTTACAGTAAAAAGTGATATTGTTACGGATGCGTTTTACGTAACTTTTAAAAGAAAATAATTAAGTTATAAAGTAAACGAAATAACTGAGTATGCTGTGCGTAGTTTCCTAAGAAAACTTATACACGCAAGACAACAACAATTATCTTAAAATAAATTCCAGAAACAGCATAAAAACAAAAATACACACAGGCCAACAGGCGCCTACACATTGAATGAATGTGATACAATGGAAGTACAAAACTCTTCATTTTGCTAGACCTCTAGCGGACGAATATAAAAGGCAGCATCTGAGTGGTCAGTTAAAACATAAACCTCGTGATGTAAATTGTTCTGCAGTTCGAACGTACAAATCTTACTTTGTGTGTAGTAAAAGTAAATAAACTTGTAATATGAAAACTATAAAATCTGGTGTTATTTATTTTGCAATAAAGAACTCAGTAACAACAAAACGTTTATAAATAACCTATTTAAATATTTTCGCCGTCAATTAAGTAATTTGTTTCAGTTATACAATCAAGATCAATTTATCAAAGTTATAATTGTTAGAATGCAATTAGTTAAAGTTATAATGTAAATCGGTAAGAAATCTAATGAAATTTAATTAGTGAAACAATTAGTTTCTAACATTGAATATGGTTACATACTTTCAGTAATTGCAGTCATTTTTTTAAGCTGCACTTTGTTTATAAATAAAACAAAATAGCTAGTTACCCATCTAAGTTGAAAAACGAATGATTGGTTCAAATTATCCAGTTCTGTATTTCCAAATTGCATTTTTGTTTAAATTTTTTTTCTCGGAAATTTCAAAACATTTTTCTTTTTTCATTTGGTAGCCACTTAGTATAAATCAAATTAAGTAAATTAAATAATTATTAATAATAATTATAGTTTATTGAAGGTTTTAATATTTTATAAATAATTTTTTTAAGTAAAAGATCTTTAAATAATTTTTTTTTATATAAATACCTTGTGCTTAAAATATTATTTATTTTCGAAAAATTGACTTTTGCAAAATTTTTCAGAAATTCATTCTAAAGTTTCCTGGTATTAACTTGTTTGGATTTGTTTCGTCAGTAAATACTGTTATCATTTGCCGCTGTATAGTCGAAAATACGGCTTGATAATGATGTTATTACATCGAAAGCGCCTATCGATTATGCTGAACATACAGTCAGCAATGACTGCTTACACCGAAAGTAGTGACAACAGTACTTAGGGTTTCTACCTTTTTTCTATAAACAAAATGACAGCATTAGATTTGTAATACAAAAACTAAATATGAAATGTTAGACCATTATATGGTAAAAGTGGTTCTGGCGAGATTGTACGTGTAAAAGATTTAATTAGCAAGATATACTTGTTGTTGCATGATTTACGCCTAAAGAATTACACTTAACGATTCTGCTTTGCCGATTTTGTGTTAAAGCCGTAACTCATAGATGAAATAAATTACCGCTCGTACAGGTAGAAGAAGATAGTATCCACAAATTGGCCTTTTTTAACTTAAAGTTAAGCAAAATACATAACGATATTAAATTCATCTTATCTCGAAGCTCAAACCATCAAAACATGAAAACCACCTGAAAGTGACCGGAATGTTGAGCTTGTTTTTGTTTCGAAAAAATAATATATGAAAAGAGTCATGATTAAGCCAAATTTAGAAACTCAGCAAATCCCTACAAGATATATTGAAAAACTCTTGTATCCACATTAATCAATATGATACATATTTTAGTTAGGCAAGATGATTGGGTCGCACGGTACAAAATTCACATGCTTTCAGCAGTAAGACGTCGTCTGCTGAACCGTGCATGACAGGGCTTGTTTATTGGCCTACGAAGCTATTTCAGGGAAGTTTTTGCCAGTACGAGTAAATCAGAAACAATTTTTAATTTTGATATAGCAGACTATAGAGAACTGCGGTTAAAGATATAGAAGGGGAAGCCATTTCAAATGAAATAGTGTATTCTTGTTGATACAAAACTTAGAATTCCAGAATCCTGCTATTTTTCTATGTATTAGGACTGAATTTTCTTAACTGATTGTTTCATTAGGTAGAAATATCTTTCTTAATAGTGTAAAAATTTTATATCCAAAAAGTTTTCGCTTTAAAATTATATTAGCTGATGAGTTTTGAATGAATGAATGAATGAATATCTAGTTCTATATAACTTACATCTGATAAAAACCAATTTTCAACCAAGCTGCCTAGATGACCCTAAAGTATTTATATTCATTCATAAATATTTATGATTGAAAAAATGCCTTTCATACATATTTATTTCATTTGTTTTAAAGGCACAAAGCAAATAATGCAGTACATATGACACACAATTTATTTTTATTAAAAAGTAAAAATAAAGAAATATCTGTATGAACAGCATTAAATGGAAGTGGACAGATGGGGAGATAAAGAATAATGGTATTATAGAATGAAGCAAAAGATAATCAAAAGCCAGCAAGTGTCTTTTACGGCATAATACAAATAATTTCCATAGAATTCTAAATCGGGTCTTGTCAATTGAAAAATAAAAATTGAATTTTTAATGGCAAAAAGGAAATACATATTTGCGAGTTGTTATTATAGCTACAAATCTATACATGCATTAAGTCTCACATACATGAATGCATAAGATGAAAATCTATTTAGAATTTAATTTAATGGCTTAAAGTGTAGATTGAGTTTGTAAAAATGTATTTATGTACTTTAGCATTTACAGCAGAAGATTTATTAAAATGATAATTTTTATATGTGCTTGGATTCTCCGACGGGGTAAAAATTTCTTTTGTTTGGGTACGGTTTCCGTCGACCCTCGTCAAATTTGGTTTGTGAACAAACCGGTTTCGGATGTTTGCCATCTTCAGTGTTCTTTTCGTACTAGTTGCGTTCTATTGTTAGTTGTGTTTATATAGTTCGTGTCTCCCTTCATGTTATTGCGTTCGTCACTTACTGTCTTTTTTGCCTGCATCTCTCTCTCCTTTTTCATTTGTCTCTTTTTACCTAATTTGTCGTCCCTTTTTCATTCGTCTTCTTTCCTAACTAAATCCTTTTACGATCATGCTTGTTGTCCGTTTTTGTTTATGTGTGAACCTATTGGGTTTTTTCCTTTTCCCGTCATGTGACATAATAATCTGTAATTGTACGTTTATGATGTTCCCTATTGCCCTATTCTTCCCTCCTAACTAAATTCTTTTACGATCAAGCATGATCAAGCATGAACTTTGAAGAAACTGCACGCCACACCGTGACTAGAAGTCGATGTAATTGCATCTGATGGAGTATCTGTAGGTTAGAATTACTCCATATTCAACAATTGCCGTTTAAATCAAAATGTGCTTGTCAGACATAAAAATGCAGTTCCAGACATTTTCTTTCTCTGACGCCATTTGAACGATCTTATCACAAAATTCCAAGCGAATCGGGAAGTCTCTTGGGTTCAGTTTATATGTTAATTGAATCTTATATGGAAATAAGTTTAAATCTTGGTGCAAAATTGTTTGCGGTGATTGTTTGCTAACACCTATTTGAGCAGATAAGCTTCTTGCCGAAACTCGTGGATTGGATTGTATGATAGCAGCTGCAGCGATAGTTTCCTGTATCCGAACAGAAGGATCTCGATGATAAGACCTTCTTGCGTTTGTACTACACTCGGAAATACTCATCACAATCCTCATTAGAGTCCATCTGCCAGGAGGAGTGCCACCAAACGTGTACCTATATTCTCTTTGGACGGAAACTACGGACTCTAAAGCGTGAAAGTGTTGCACTATCCAAATTCTTGTTTTATTGTCCCAATTCTTCATTTTAGTAAAATTAAAAGATCAATCTATAAAATGAAATAAAAATGGAACGGGTTGGTTACACACAAAATAAATTATTATCAGCTTTCATCACCCACCCCGTACTAAGGGAGGGCCCGTTGTAATCAAGTATAAAACTGTACAAAGAAGATTAATTTATAAGTGACTAATGTGGTACTTCTTGATAAAGATATTGTTAAAAATTAATTAAATGGTAATTGCTTAAATGTCGAGGACCTAAGGAGAGAATAAGTAACAAACTTTACAATGTTAATATTATATAAGAACGTACATTTGACTAACAGTGTCAAGCACATGCAACTTATTTAGCAATTGGAAAAAAATGTTTAAAACTAGTAAAAGCTCAATCGAAATGTGGTAAAGATATAAAATGCTTTAAGTCTCTAAGTTAAAGTGAAGTGTTGAAGTGAGCTAAGATTTATTTGGAATTTGCTCACAAAAGTCTCATACTATCGATTGATGCTGCCTCTAAAGTTTGTGATTTTTTTTTTGTGTATGAAATTATCGTTTTCAAAAAATCAATACACTCTTTTATAAAAATATTACCCTTGCAAATTTTGTCCATTTATGTTTGCGTCCATTTCTATGTTATGTGACTGTCTGTATGTGAATTATCTTTGAGAGTTAAGCATAAACTAAGCAAATGACCTTATAACACTTACAATATCAGCATCTGAATCTTTATCCATAGAGTCATCATATGGCAAATTGAAGTCTATAATATCTGCATCATCGCTCAGAATACTTTTAATCTCTGCAGTTTCACCAATATACTTTTGTCGTAAATTTTGTTGTGGCTGATTTTGTATATCTTGTTGCTGTTTATCTATTATTTCTTGTAGATGCTGTTGGTCTATTATGTCTTCAGGTATTGAGGTCTCATCTTGTATATTAAAATCTGCAATTGTAAAAACAAAAATTTGAGATAGTTAACAATGCGGACAAAAAGATAAAAAGCAAAAATATAATAGTAGTCAACACTATGCTTTCATTTAAATACATGTACATATTTAATATTATGAATCTTGTATAAAAGAGAAATTTTATAGAACTGCGCAAACATTTTAATTTTCTGTTTTGTTTAAATTAAATTCGATAACAAGACTTTAAATTTATACAAACAATATTATGTTTATAAGCTATGGAGCTCACTTTCGAACTACAAATATGAAAACTTTGTATAAAACATTTTATATGTTTATACATGTGTGATGTAAGTATACCTGACTGATAGCACTAATTTACAATTATCGGTCAAAATGTTAATAAAAGGAAAATATATTTCTATGTTGCAGAGTGATTAATAACGATTTTCTCATACTAAACTGCTGACCTTATTTTCAAAATAAGTTAATTTAATGCCTAATCTACTTCTTATTTCAATGCTGCATTATGACGCCAAACTAACAATAAAGGCGAATTTAAGTAAGGATGTAAATAAAAATCTCATTGCAAACTGCAAATGAAATTATAACTAAAGAAAATTAAAGAAAGTTAGTTCCGCTTTATAACTTCAGTAGTATCATTCTGAACAAACAATATTTACGAAATTGAACAATACTGAACAATTTTAGATGGCGTAGAAAAATATGTTATACCCGACAGTTGGCAAAAATTTATATCCCAAAAAAATTTTAGTAAACAACACACAGCTTCAATTTATTCACAGTATATTATTTGGATAAACCGATATGATGGAGAAAAAGACTTAAAATTTTACAAAAAAATCTATTTTATATAAAACTATCAAATATGAATTATACTTTTTAAAAAACCTTGTAATATAAACTATATGAAAACGGCAAAAAGTTAAATTATGTTTTATTTTTATTAATTCATATTAATATTGTATTGTTTTGTTTAATTGCAATTCATTAAAAGTATTGTTGTTACTTCTAAAATATATAATTTTTTTATTTTAAGTACAAATTAAAAAGAAATTTTACAAAAGGCACAAAACACAATAGCAATAATTATTTCCTTTTATAAGATTTCCACATATATGTTTGTAAATAAAACCATTATTGTAATTGTTCCTATGGGTATTTTCTGGAATAAAATACAGTAAATAAAAAATATTAAAAATTATAATGAACAGAATAAAATGTTCATATATATACATATACATACATACATATGTTACTTAAATTTATTGAGAGAGAAATTGTATAATGTTAAAATCCCATAAGAACAGCGTGTGTAAGTTTCATATCGAAATACATTTTCTGCCAAAGTGTTCAAAAAAATAGCGCATTTTTATTAGAAAACTAATTGTTTTATTGTTATAAAATATAATATTATATAAATATTGTTTTTTTATTGGCAAGTAAAACTCAGACAATATTGTTGATTGTTGTTAAAAAAGAGTGGTAACTATAAATCTATATTTTTTACAACACATTAATTACACAATATATTTAAGTCTACAACATGTTTCCAGCGCTATATTATTTATTTGTACCTTGCCGGCGATTAAATGCTGCAGAAAAAAGGCCTGTCTTACTGTACTATAAGGTGCATAAGTTACTTGAGATACTGTACAAATTGAACGAAAAATCTGTCAAGTGCTTAAACAAATGGGAAAAAGCTGTTTTACTCACCATAATCTACTTAAGTGAACTTACAAACAATTAAATCTCAGTTCGAAAATTTCGTACTATTGTTACATTGCAATAATTTTATTTATTTTATGATTTCTTTTATGAATTCGAATGATATTTGTTGAAAAAATGGTAATAAATGAACATAGTTTCGAGTATAAATAAGCTATAAATATAAGCTATTATTATTTCTTCTATAATTTTAAGAAAAAGTGAAAATAAAAATTCCTGCTTGTGGTCTAATTCAGAGGAAAGAGTACCTAAAAATGTACAATGTGTATTGTTATGTTGTTAGATAATTAAAAAATTTTGCATGCATAAAAATTTAAAATATTAAAATGTTTAAATTATTTTTGTTTCAAATATTTGCAATAAAAATAATAATAATAATAATAAATATATTAGAAAAATTAAAGTTGTATGATTGAAGAGGTAGAACTATGGACCCAGGTCATCAAATCAGTAGTCAATATGGAGCTGTCTGTAATAACGATAGAAAATCCGAATAATATTTCTAATAATGAAGTAACAAATTAGTAGTTAAAGTAACAAACGAACTAAATCATTCAATGAAGCGCGTTAAATTTCTACTACTAAGCTCTCGCTCTCATTCTCAGTCTTCTTTTAATAACCAGTAATGTCTATCAATTTTATTGAATTATATAAAATTTCTTGAATTACTATACGGTGCCTTTTAAATATCGATGAAATTATAGGTAACATATTTCTAAATATTTTTTATAGTTAATGTATCTTAATGTAAGCCTTGAATATATATATTTGAGCTTTACAAACAGCTTTTCATTTTATAAAACTTAATTACATATACATGATTTTACAAAAGATTAAGTTGTTAACGGGTATACTCGTATAATAATTTAAAATCAAAGCAATATTTTCTGTAGATATTTTTATTAAAAAATGTTTTTCTTCTTAATAATGGAACAATATTTTTTTTAGTTTAAATACGTTCTTAATTATTGTTATAATCAATATTTGAATTTTCTGTCAAGTTGGTCTACACATTAAACTTTTTTAAATTCTTAAAATTCAAATTCTTTCGCTTGTCATCTATATTTCATGAAAAATATTTTTTTATTTTGCTTTTGTTTACCTTAAAGTATATACAAATATTTGCGTTAAGGATCCCAAGAGATAAAAAGAATGTGTGTAAATCTTTTTATTACATTCACTCACAACTGTCTAAACAAAATTTTCAAAAACTGTCTTTTTTCCATAAATTAATTCATAGTACACATCTCTAATTACTGTAAAAGTTTCTTTTACATCACTATCTTCTTTAACTGGAAAAATACAGTTATGGCTATTTTCGTGTTAGTGTGTTGCCTCTGCATAATAAACTAAACAGTTTTTTGTCTCTCCTAAAAATTTTAGTATTTTTGTTGTGACCTTTTTGTATTTTGGGTGGCGATATATTAAAATATCAGTGTTGTGTTTTTAAAATTGATGATATTATTTTGTTGAAGGTATCAAAAAATCACCATTTAATACTGCCAGTGTGTAAAAAATATTTATACATTGAAAATATTAATGGGTGTTGTTTTAATAATTATTTAATTCTATTTTTATTTTATTAAATGTTAAATAGTTATAAGGAAGACATTTATCATTATCATCAAATAGAGCAATCACCTCTTTTATAGAGCTCGAAAAAAATTTTAGAGATTTTTAAATTAGTTGAACTTCTACAGCATGAAATAAGAAGTATAATAATTCTAAAGGTAATGGTTGTTGGAGCGAGCCAATATTTGTTGTGTACATTTATAACCAAAATATGTTAAAGCATTTTTTTTTTTAAACTGTTGTATACAATTTAAGGTTATTTTGATGACATTATCGATTTTTACAAATGTATATTTGAAAACCTTTTGTGTATTTATTCTGTTATTAGTTTTACTACCTGTGGGTATTAACTTAATTTAATGACAATAATTTTTGTAATTCGAATTAATAAGTGTAAAACGGTCCACGGAGAGGAAAACAAAATTATTTTTATATGTTACGGCTTCTTTTTTTTTTTAAATTAAGTTGAAGTTCTTAATGTTTAAACCTTTCTAAAGAAATTTTTTTTAATGACGTTTTAACAAATCCAATAAGTAGACGAAATCACTGAAAATAAATTTTACGTTCATAAATTTAACATATTGATAACAGATGTTTAAAGTAAATTTGTTCACATTGATTTGAAAGTGTATACTCAGCTTAAATGTTGAAAAGTGAGATTAGTATAATATAGAAGGCTTAAGAACACAAGCTTTATAACTCAAGGAAACATTTGATAATTCATTACACTTAAGTTGTAAAAAATAAAAGAGTATTTATTTTTGTTTGCAAAAACATCAAAATTAACTTTATTATTTTAAATCATACTTAAGTTTGTATGCGTTAATGGCGCTTAATTCTTTTATACTAAAACATTTAACAAATTTTTAAATAATCCATTATTTAAAATATTTTTATGTGTTTATAAGTACCATCAAACTTTTGGATTTATGTTTTTAAACTATATTTGAAGAATATTAATAAACAATTGGAAGCCTTAATAAAGGAAAAATTAATAGTTTTCGCAAATGATTGAAGAAGCTTGACTTTGCTACGTTAATCCAACACTAGGCATTTAAAGCATTACTTTAGTAATCCTTTAAAATGAAAAAAAATTATGCATAGGAGACATTTTCCTACTAATAATATTACAAGTCTAAATTTATGCAAATATCTTAAGCTGTCTGAGTAACACTTACAATAATAAAGTGCTTTTCGAGCACATCAAATAGTGTTTTGATTAAAGCCTGCAATACGATATGTTCTACTACTAAAAAGAAGCATTTGATGGTTCGACATAATACGAGATAGTATTGAAGATTAATTGTTAGCAGGAGAGAATAAAAAAATTCCTTGATGACACGATTCTATCCAATCCAATATCGATGCATTATTTATTGGTTAAAGTAATTTTAATGTTAAAATTATTACTGTTATTATTATATATTTTTAGTCTTAAGCATGGTACTCTGTTCATAATTTCGTGCGAAATACTGTCAAATCCCATAGAAAAATAATTCATACGAAATAAATAAGAAATAATGTTGCTGAACTAGTACTCTGTTTATTTTTGAAAAAGTCACGAAATGTTTCTGGCAGCATGTTTTTCAAAATGAAAAACGTTTCAGGCAACATTTTTTTTTAACTACGAAACAATATGAGCAGCACTTTTTTCGCACGGAATTGTGAGCAACAACTGTATTTTTAATTTTAAATTTGTTGTGCCAAAAAGTAAAAGTATGGAGAAAAGCGTAAATTTATTAAAAAGTGAAAAAGAAAAAATAAAATTTAGTGACGCAGAAAAGTGTATCCTTATTTCTGCAGTAAAAAAAGAAAAGTTATTTGAGATAAGTCCCAAATGATATATTCTAACCGCAGTGCCGCGCAATTATCGTCGATAGATATTGGTAAAGAGATTGGAAAACCTGGTAAGGATTGAAATATATGTATGTATATACATACATATGTATGATCTTTTTTAATTATTATTAGAAGAAGTATGTGAGCAAAACTGGAGGAGTATTTCGAGTAGCAAACGGTATTACAACCAAAAAAGAAAAGCATCGAAAAATCTGGTAGTGGATGCGACTTGCAGTTCTATTCAGACGAATCTCAGGATCCCTGGTAGTTTTCTGAGGATTTCACTGAGACGTCGAAATTGAGAACGTAAGTGTTATTATTCTAATTTATTGTTGCTTATTGTAGCTTTCGTAAGTGATGCAAATTTTGATTGTAGAACCAGTTGCTCACAGCTTTTAAGCACGCCAGATCGGCAGCCCACTCAAGATATATTATCTGATTCTGAAATGCTGCCTATTACGCCACCGGAGAAAACAATAACTTATTTATATGTAAGTAGACACCAAGTCTTATTATTCTAATTTAAAACGTAAATTTAATTAAAGTTTTACAGATTTTTATTTTAGAAAAACACAGTAGTTTCATCGAAAAACGTATATCGAAATGAAATGTGAGCAGGTGTCTCAAAAGTGGCAGATGTGATGACAACGTTGGTGGATATGGCAAAACAACAAAACCAAAATAATGTCAACGCGTCTTTCGTCAATTATATATAATTATATTAATACCTTGTAGTTAAAATTGCCTAATGAGATTGGCGAAAATGTACGATGAAAAATTATTGTTATGCTTTACGATGAGTTCTCTGTTCTACTTATTTTTAATATTAATGCATAATAGTAATTTTTACATAGTAAAATAAGAGTTTTTACATTTTTTAAAGATTGGCCACACAACACAAAAGGCTGAATAAGTATATGATTTTTTTTATAATAGCCAAAGTGTTTCTTTTAATAATAGTTTATGTTTATATTATTCTTTGCAATAAAATCTATTGCCTTATGTATCCACCTTATTAAAAGTTATTTAATAAAAAAAAATTTTTTTTGTTTAAAAACAGATTTTAATTAATAAAAACAGAATTTTAATTATTTTTAAAGCCTCTTTAGTGATTATAAATTTTTTATTTCGTAAACATCTTGTCTGCCGTACTGCGCAACATTAATAATAGTTAAAAAGAGAGAATCAGCTGGCAACATATTGTCAAAATTTTCAAGCGAAATATGTAATGTTGCTCAACACTTTTCGCAAGTTAGAACAGAGTACTAAGCTTTAAAGTTCATACATTTCTTACATATAGTATTGCTGCCGCTTATATGGGTTAACTGTGTACATTTTATAAATGAGCTAAGCAAGACTATACGCGCCACAATGAAATAATATTTTTCTCTTCCGTAACTTTTATTTTCCTGGAATATTCGATTTAAGTGTAATGTAATTGTAAATACAATAAAAAACACTCTCTATCTCTACAGAAAAAGAAAAAAATTATTTTAAAGACTTGTACCACTTAGCGCATGATTATTACTACTAGGGGCTAGGAATATTACTCATACTCAAGTAGCTGTAAACAGATTTCTGTTTTTACGTTTTTTTTAAATATTTATTTTTTTGAGAACATCATTAAAAATTTATTTTTTTAAGAAAATCCTAATTAAAATATTTTTAATATTATAAAGGCGTTTAATCTCTTTGCAATACACAACCTTAAACAGAGGCAAACTTTATGAGTAAATATGACCCTTTTTGTAAGTTCTTATGCTATCAGCATATAAAAAAGGGATTTTATGAACAAAAAGTATATATAATACAAAACGATACATTTTCTGGCAACATTGTGAAAAAGATAAATAAGTAAATCTGAAAAAAAAATATTATGCACGTAAAATTCGTATGACAAAGGAAGAGAACATTTTGTATAAAAATACAGAATAAAATAGGCAACATGATACAACAGGTTAAATAAACAAACTCGTACGATAAGGAATGTGTTAAGTGCTTACTTTGTATGCTAGTATATTTATTAAAATAGAAAAGAATAGATAAGGGAACCCAGAAGTTTGAGGAGCAAAATATTAATTTAATGTAAAAATAGTAAATTTTAGAGTAGCTGATTCCAATGCATTCAGTTTTCGGTTACTTAGTTGTATGTGGTACAAAAAGCTGCAGTCCTAGTTCATGCTTCACTTGACATTGTTTTTGAAAGTATTTTTTTTAGACAGAATTTTACCATAATTTTATCCAGTAAAACTTATAGCCTCTAAATTTTCCATTCGTCTTTGTTTAGCAGCCAGAACCGCAGGATATTTCTGGTGTCCTAAATCTTATCCACGCATTTATATATGTGCTATTTTGTTAATCTAAAAGTATATATGTTTATTGATATAAAAAAGTATAAATTGAAGTTTATTTTTCAGATTCACGTTGTTTAGTAAGAAAACACACCGTAATCTATGCAAACATGACCTGACCACAATTTTGTATAAAGTAAATACAAACATAACACACATTAAGCGAAACATAATATAGTTTTAGGAACAACTAACAAGAATCTCTTTACAAATTCGAATAACAACTTTGTGGTATGTAAAAAACATATTCAACTCTTTTTTCAATTTTTTAAAAAAGGTACCAGATGTTTAACTTGCTCAAAATTTAAGCTTAAATAAGGCATGTGTTTTCTACTTAAATCTGTAAATCTCTTATATTAGATGGCAAAAGTAAAAGGTTGATTTTTATTGTGGCAACTGCACAATTTGTAACGAAAACTAAATAATAATAATAATAATAATAATAATAAAAATAATTAATAGAATAAAAAGTTTTGATTAATAAGTATTAATCTTAATAAAGGTCTTTTTTAAATAAATTTAACACCATATTTTCAAATTTTCGCTTTCCTTTGGAAAGTTTCTTCAGGAAATTAATTTTTAAGCGAAATGTTGAAAATATAGTGTTAAATTTATTTAAAAAAGACCATTATTAAGATTTGTACTTATTTATTTAAGAAAAAAAAGGTCGAATAAAAATAATAATCAACTTTTAATTACATAATATTTTAAATAAACAATTTGAAATTGGTTTGATGAAAATAAACAATTTTTTTTTGGCATTGAAAATAGTTTGTGTAAATTATTTTTTTCATACAGGTTTTCAACATTTTTAATTTTGTAGCAGTATTGTTGCTAATAGTGATACTGAATGCAGATTCCATTAAATTATGCACAATATTTTCTTTTCCCGCCGGCAAAGTTAATTTCTGGTTTTGCTTTATTGTCAAAAAATATAAATATCAAAATTGCGGCTGTGGCTTTTTGTTTCAATATTACACTTGTTAATTATTATTATCCAAACTTTTATTATATGTGAATTTTGAATCTTTTTTTATCTAAGTTGGTTTTCAATTCATTCAATTATGCTAACTTATCAATCAATGAAAGAAGTATATTTATTAATTCAAAATCAATTACTTGTAATAATTTTTTTGATGGTTCCAATATAGTAGGCTCTCGACAAAGTGATCTCAGCAGGATTCAGACTAAAAGTCTATGTGTTGTTATTTAGCCTAGTGCTAAAAATATACAACAAAACTTTTAAAAGCAAAGTTTTTTTTTAAACAATACATATCTCCCTCTATAATAAAAGCGATTTACAAAAAATTAAGATAATAAATTTTGAGCCTTGAATCCCCTTACCAGAATACTAGAATAACCCTAACTGTTATTAAATTTAATTATGATTTTTAAATCTAATCGCAGAAGAGACGTCAAAAGCTTTATAAAAACAATTATCTGAAAGAATAATAATAAAAAATCCGCGACCTTAAAGATCAAATAAAATACTTTATACCAGAAATTAATAATAAAAATTTTTTTTAAAGTAATTCCTTGAAACATTGGAATAACCTAACAAGAGGAGAGAAAATATTTTAATAATTTTACGTAATATTACACCCCTTCTTGCTTCTCAATTCTTGGATCTGGCAATGCCTAGTAGTCACTTAAATATTTTTGAACTGAAGTCATTAGTTATACCTAAGTAACCATTTAGTATACTTATGATTATGAAAGACTGTATTAGGGTTTCCTCATTTACACAATTTTAAAACTTCTTAATTGCAAAATATTAATTCATTTCTCTAAGCTCTACTTAATGCAATTTAACTCTGCATCACTATGCATATGCACAGCAATTTCCTTTTTATTCATCTACAAAATTCGAATGAGACTTAAAAAATATGAAACGTAAACTAACCATATATTCTTTTACACATATGTACTGAGTTAATATATACTTTTTGTTTACTTTGTCATGCGTGAAGGTGTCACAACATTTTTGTAACAATAATAACGACTATGATGACAATTCTAACAAAGAAGGTGTGTGTACTTTAACGAAATTTCTGCTTTTTATTTGCACTCTTAGAGGGTAGAGGGTTGTAAGGGTAGAGCCACTCTATATATGCTTAAAAAAATTCTTATACACCTACTTGTGTAGAAATATAAAACAGTAGTGTTAAAAAAATTAGCACGTTATGGAAACAAATTTTACAAAAGTCTTCCTTTTTCTAAACATTATTTATTGCTTTGTGCGTATATCCTCCGACGGGGTTTAAAAATCTTTGGGTATGATTTGACATCAACCCGCGTCAAATTTGGTTTGCGAACAAACCGATTTCAGCTATTTTCCATCTTCAGTGTTCTCTCTATACGGTATAGAGAGAGTATACAGTATACAGAGAGAACACTGAACATGGCAAATAACCAAATTTGGCGCGGGTTGACGTAATATCATACCCAAATTACTTATTGCCTTTTTAGTAATCTGCAGAGAGCTTGATCTGAATTATTAATTAGTTAAAAAAAAGAAGTTCTATTAAGTTTTTGATATAAATCTGTTACTAGAGAATTACGGCCTATATGACAATTTTAGATTTATATTTATATTTAAACAAAATTTTCATTTTTGTTATTGAAACTAAATTTTCATTTGAAATTAATTTTTTTAGTTTCAAGTGACAAAGCTGTAAAGTTTTAACTTTGTCAATTTAAATTTGTCAATTTCTCAACGTTCTCAACAATTTGAGTTATCCAAAACCATCACATGGCGAATTTTGCGTAAGCATTTGACTTTGTCACCTTACAACTGGTGTACGAATTTAAGTCGACCCACTGACCATTTAGATCATCGTAGATTCTTTCAGGAATCATCGGTTGGTTTTCCTAAAAAAATCATTTTTTCAGACGAAGCCCATTTTCATTTGTCAGGTTATGTTAAGAAGCTAAATTGCTGCATTTGCGCTTCTGAGAATCCAAGAGTGATTATTGAGAAGCCCTTGTATGCTTAACTTGTCACTATATGATGCGCTATGTGGTCTGGGGGCGTAATTGGGTGGTTTTTATTGAAAATAAGTTTGGAAATACGGTCAGTGGATTACGCTAACGCGAAATGCTATTAACTCAGTTTTGGCCTGTTATTGACGACGTTTCGATATCACTGACATGTGATTTCAAGAGGACGGTGCCACATATCACACAGCCAATGAAACGATCAATTTATTGTAAACCAAATTTTCCGATCGCATATTTCACCACAATCAGCAGTTAAGCAACCAGTCAGATCGTATAATTTAACACCTCTGGATTATTTTTGTGGGGCTATGTTAAGGATAGAGCCTATACGGGGCCAATCGAATCGATTTCAGCCTTAAAACTCAAAATCCGTGATGTGATTAACGTGATAGCACCGTCAATTTTCCAAAAAGTGGTTAAAAACATTGATGAAAGAATCGACATATGTGAGCATGGTCGTGGTGCACATTTGCCAGGTATAATTTTTCATTCATAATTGCCGAACTTTTCTCTTCGTAATAAAATAAAAAATATGAATCATCTTTATAAAAATTTCTTGTTTTATTTTAGAAAATAAAGGTGTAAAGTTTTAACAATAGAAACAACAACAGCGTGTTCGCAAATCTACTTAATGCAGCTTACAAATTAAAATAGGTATTAAAAGTAACTTTTGTGGTTGTCAGGGCGGAGTGGTGTTATTTTAATGTGTGAAATATTCCTTTTAAGCTAGGGCGTAAATAGCCAAACTTTTAAAGAGCCCAAAGGTACCAGGTTGAAATTAACAAAGAAAATTTAAAATATTTTTAAATTTAATCGTTACAAATTTAATAATTAAAATTATAGGCCTTACGTCAATATGCGATTTCAGTTGTAATAGGTATTTTGACCTCTACTGCCTCAACGAATAAGTATAAGGGAGAATATTTAAAGATGTAATGTAAATACACTTTTACCTTCGTACTTTTTGTTTTGTAACTTGGCGTACTAAAATATATGCAAGTGTGTGAGAGTTTCTTTTACAAAACAAACATACCATGTTATTCTCTTTTGTTTGATAAGTGAGTATAAGTGTATCGTGAATATGTGTTTATTTATATTATTTTTTGTGTCGTGTTGCCCCCACTTAGTATGCATAAACACATACTAGCCTTGAGCTAACAAAAAGTGTTGTCAAATAAGGAGTTTTAGCCTCAAAATTTTTTAAAAAGTATAGAAAACCCTTTTTAATATTGTAGTTATATATCGGATATTTGTATTTTTTGTTAAAACTTTTGTCGACAATCTTTAACTGTGGGAATAGTAAAAAATGATTAATACAAATATATGAAGGAATACATATAAAAGACTTATAAATATAATTAAAGCAATAAATGTGATGTATTTAAACTTTTCTTTGAGTTCAATGGATTTAGATGGGAAAAATGAAATCTGTACTTTTGTCGGTAGACGAATATGTTTTTGGATTTAAAAGTAGAATATGTTTTAAAACCTTAACAAGCCTATGAAATGCGGGATAAGAAATTGCGCAATGGCGGATGTTAGTACTGAGTATGTTTATTTAATTTTGCCATTGTCCGAAAGATTGATATCGGAAGATTTAGTGAGACCTGATTTACCTGTAAGTACAAGGGTAGTGTTACATTTTTGTCAAAAATTATTAGACAATAACCTAGGATGTAAATCATATCATTTATACACCGATACATACTAACTTAAATGTTGTAAATAAGCCAAATGGTCCATTATAATAAATTTATGGGAGGTGTCGACCGGGCAGACTCTAATTTTGTGTTCTACTATTTCCTGAGAAAGTCTTTGAAATGATGGCCAAAGTTAATTTTTTGGGGACTCGAAATGTCTAGTATCAATACATATTTATTAAATGAAATTTTAAAACGGAAACAAAAAACAAATGACACATCTAATGTTTGTTCGTGAATTGCTTGAGGAGATGATAAAAAATCTTAGGCAGACCATTACCTGCACCGGCTAAATCGTAAATTATATATTTTACGCCAAAATTATTGGAAGAAAGAAGACTGTGCGGTATGTTCTAACCGTAAAGTAAGGCGACAGGCTTACTGACTATGTATATTTGTGACATTTGGACTACATATTGATGACTCCTTCCAACAGTACCATACACTGCAACATTTTAAAACGTAATTTTTTTTTCTGTTATTTTATTTATATGAATAAATATCTGTGTAAAGTTTAAAATTTTTCCAAATTAAGTAATTTATAATTATTCGGAATCTTTTTCAATATAAGCGCAATTTTATTTCGTGCTTGATTCCTTTAAATAATCAAGCACGAAATGAAATTGCGCTTATATTGAAAAAGATTCCGAATAATTATAAATTACTTATTTACATTGTAAAATTTTGAAAATTATTTACAAATGTTTTTTTATTTTCTGGAATTTTTAAATTGCATATGAATGGTTTCCAATGGCAACCCTTATGTAGAAATGATTGAAAATAAACATTGTTTTTTTGTTGTTTTTTGAAATGTTTTGTAGTGTTTGTATGGAAGTGTCTTTGAGTCTTGTTGTCTAAGCTATGTTAATTTTATGAAAAATTCTCATAAAATAAGTTTGGCTTTGGATGTAAGACTCTTAGGTTTTCTCAATACAATATTGGGATAAAATTCACTGATGAGCTATGTGAGCAATAGTGAAATTGCAATATGGATATGCTCTCCCCCATTACAATAAATTTCAAATTTATTTTTTATTTTTATTTGGATAAATGTTTTATGAGAATATCATAAAATGTTTATTTTTTAATAAACATTTTTTGTAATAAATATTTTATGAGAATATCGTGAAATATTTATTTAAAGCACGAAATAAAATTGCGCTTATTTTTCCAAACTTTTATTTTGTTTGTACACTAAGTGTATTTACTAATCAATATTAACGCATTTAAAAAAATCCCGTATAAAAAAATTCTGAGTAAATTGATAAGTAGATAACATAATAGTTCGGGTACAGTGTACTCACAAAACATATATACGAGTGTGAGGGGATAAAATGAAACAAATGAATTTCTTATAAAATAACTTGAGCATATTTTGCTTAAAATTTTATACAAATACCATTTTAAGACCTCGAAAAATTTTAATATAAGTATTGATTGTATAATCTTACTCTTAAAACATAATCACAAAGAAATTAATTTGTTTAACAAAAAAGTAATATATAATCGAAGCTGCTATAAATAATTAATTCGTTACTTTTTAAAAGTTTAAAAAAGATTAAAAATTGTAAACCCTTCTCCTACTAAATATTTCTTTATTATTATTTTGCTTTTCTATTTGAATCCTTCAGTTATTGAGCATGTGGGAAGAGAGTTATCCAGAACAAGTACAAAATGTTTTCATAATATATTAGTTTTGCTTGTAGAAAAGTGTTTTTATGCATAAACATTTATTAATGAGCTTCTAGTTAAATATGGGTAAATTTTTCCTACCGAGACGAGTAAAAGCAGCAAAATTTACACTTTGGGTTATCCTCAAAAAAAAAAAAAAAAAAAACAACAATAAAAGAGCAATCAACACCAGGATTTAAAAAAAAATAAGAAAATTTACTTAAGCACCTTTTATTATAGAATTTCTTCTGCAAAACAAAAAATTGAATTTTTTAGGTCTCTTCACAACAAATAAATATTTAACAGATTGATAGCAACGACCTCTTTCAAGTTATTTCTTCATTTAATGCTTCTTTGAAAAAGTTTAAAAAAAATTATAACCCAATTCAGAGCATATCATACATTTTTTTATTAAGGCTAAATATTTTTTGTTTTTCCTTTCTTCAGCAATTTTCAGACCTTTGTCATTACTTATTTGATAAGATGCCAAATCCCAAACAATATCTACCACATAACTTTGAAATAAATATTGAATCGTGTATAATTTGTCAAAAGAGATCGCTTTTCTTGGATACTAAAGAAAAAACACAAATTAAAGTGTCTTGTTTCATTAGTGTGAGCAAAAAGAAAAAATCGATGTTTGGATGGTTTTAAACATTAAAATTTTATATTTCAAAAATAGAGATTGTTGCCTTTGCATAATTTTATAATTTTAGTTTTGATACCAGTTTCGAATTCACATAAATTCATTTAATAGGGACATATTGCTTGTAGACTTTATATAATATTGAATATCGTAATTTGTTTTCAGAATGCAGAATTATCTTTTGGATTATTGTAATTGTTTCTTTCAGGATCACTTTTCTTTTATTTTTTAGGTGTTATCCAACTTCAGCATATGATCTTATAAATATTCATTCCCGGCCGTATTGTTTATAATTTTAGCAAAAATGTTTAAAAATTCAGTGATTTAATGGTTATAACGTAATAAATATTTGTCTCTTTTGAAATTAATCCATAAGTTCTTTTATAGCTTGAAAATTTTGTTCTAATGTTGAAAATCTGAAATTTACCAATTTTGAAAATGATTATTCTCACTTTAAAATTGGAAAGCTTAGTTTAAGAACTACAAAATTTTAAATTTAACATTTTAAATAACGCTGAAGTTGTTTATGTTTATAATTAAAAAAGCGCCATTAAGGCCGCAACCATAACGAACAGATAATGTTTATAAATTTAACGTAAATATTACCAATTTTGAAATTAAAAAAAAATTATTTTTATATAAAATTATTATAGGATTTTTGTTGCAATTATTCATGGCATTTATCTGTCTAATAACGCGGTTCTTATTTGCTTTTACTATTAATTACTTCAGCAAATTATCTTGAATATTTTCATATATATTAATGCATTTTAGTTATACATGATAAATCTATTATTTATGAAATATTTCAAGCATTAAGCAACAAAATTGTAAGATAAAATGGCGTTAATTAATACTTTTGTTGAGACTATTCTTTAACCTTCTTTTTGTTGATGAAACTGTGGTGAGGAACGTTATATACTTTAACAAAAATTAACAGCTTATTATTCTTGTAAGAAACTTGACAATATTTTTTCAAAATGTGAGTTTTTCATATTTTCTTCATATTTATCGTTTTGTGTTTTTTAGCACATTTAACTTAAATTTATGAGAAATAGTAAAATAAAAAATTCATAAAAATTCAAAAGTGAATATACCGTTTTACAAGTTAATTAATTTTAGCAAATTTTAAAATCTTCGAACAATACTCGTTCAACAAGAAGTTTGTTTTTCAATTATGGCAACAACAATAATAAAATAAAATCGCATACAAATAATTGAAATCCACAATGAAAATGGTCGTCCTGTTAAAGTTATATTTCGTAAAATTTGTGATATTTTTGTGCAACATAATTGTCCATCTGAAAATGCAATTAAGAATTCGGTCATTAAATTTGAGTCGATAGGTTCGATATAAAATGTTCGACCGAGTCGTTCAACAGAAAACATCGTAGTCGTGAGCCACAGTGTTGAAGCAGATCTAAATTTGTCTACTTCTCGACGATCTCAACAATTGGGATTATCCAAAACCATCCCAAGGCGAATTTTGCGTAAGGTTTTGAGTTTTTCACCTTAAAAGGTTCAACTGTCCATTAACATCGTCGTAGATTCTTTCAGGAACCATCTGAAAAATTATTTTTCCAGACGAAGCCAATTTTCACTTGTCAGGTTATGTAAACAAGTAAAATTGCCACATTTGGGCTTTTGAAAATCCTTGAACGATTATAGACAAGCCCTTGTATGCTGAACTTGTATTGTGCACTATATGGTCTGGAGGCGTGTTTGGGTCATTTTTGTTGAGGCTGCAAATATGATAACGGTCAATGGACTATGCTATCGCGATAAGCTAACAACTCAATTTTGGCCTATTATTGACGACGTCTCGATATCAGTGACATGTGCTTTCAACACATGCCCCCCCCCCCCCGGGGGCACATTTACATGTCTTGACAGAATCTCACCGTCATTACATGTGTCACCGGGGGTAAAAGGGAACCCAGTTCCCTAAAAGCTAGCAGGAAGCCAACTGAAGCCATATTATTTCCGCGAAAATTAGTAAGCCCTAGAGTTCAGATTATTGGCTTTTTAGCCTTTTAGCTGTTGTCTGACTGATGATTGACGTTGACCCTGCGAGAGCATCGTGATGGTTGTGGTTTCGCGGCACTCACGAAATGATTAAGGAGTCAGAATCATCTCACCTCTACTTAGAACAAAGAGTGAATGATCCGGATCCAGTGAGCATGCTTGTCATGTGTGGGATAGGAGTGGGTTCGCGGCCCTACTCCGAAACTTCCGTAATTGCAACTAGGAATGACCTGTCGCTAGAATTATGTGTTTGGCTCCCTATGGAGTGGGTGGACGCATAATATCACCCAAGTAGTTTGATACACCGTCGGGTTATGGCATACTGACGTAAATCTTATCACGGATTACACAGCCAATAAAACGATCAATTTATTGTAAACCAAATTTTCCGATCGCAAAATTTCACCATAATCAATAGTTAAGCAACCAGTCAGATCGTATAATTTAACACCTCTGGATTATTTTTGTGGGGCTATGTTAAGGATAGAGCCTATACGGGGCCAATCGAATCGATTTCAGCCTTAAAACTCAGAATCCGTGATGTAATTAACGAAATAGAACCGCCATTTTGCTTTAAAGTGATTAAAAACTTTGATGAAAGACTCAACATCTGTCAGCGTGGTCGTGATAGGTACAATTTTTCATCCATAATTGTCGAACTTTTCTCTTCGTAATACATTAAAACTTTGAATTATCTTAAACAAAATTTTTTGTTTTTTTTTGTTTTAGAAAAAAAAAACTGGTTTTGAGAAACCCTTTATATTGGAAAAATTTAATCACCAGCTTGTAACAAAGTTGCTTTGTGTACTTTCTACAATTTCCAAAATAAAGTTTTCACTTATAATATATCTCCTACTACTTTGAGAATGCTCTAACAGCTTGAATTTTTTTAAATATGTGTATATGCTGGTATAATCCAGTATAGGTATTTTTTCTAAATATAAAAATTCTTAAACAGCCTGCAGAGTACTAAGGATGTAAAATACGAATATACTCTTGTATTTGTTCTTATAAAAATTATACTATTAAGAAAGCGTAGGATATTTAAATTATAAAAAATGCTGATCCCTTATTTATATTTCAAAGCATAAATATTTATGTTATACATACTTCTAAGGTGTTATATTTTAAACGTTGATAATTTTATAGAAACTATTTAAATAGTACTATTGTGTTGGCATTTTAAAAATACCATTTCCAAAGAGAAATTTGTCTGGTCCGTATTGCACAGCATAGATGAAATAAATTCTGTAATCCTTGTGTGAGGTTGTTATACTGTTTTTATATTAATATAAAGCTTAATACTCCATAGTAACTGCAAATAAAAACATTGCTACATATATGCATGTATATATGTATTAAAGTACGTAAATACGAGAACACACAACTTCACAAATATTGTATGCGGTTGATTAAATTGCTAACATTTTGTAGCTTAAGCTAAACCAAACAGAAGAAACAAAATAACGTCAAATAAAATACAATAAGCAGAAATATAAAAAAAGGAAAAAGATGAAATTATAAAATGTACATTTGTCACCCACCAACAGACTATGAAAGTTTGTTATTATAAATAATAATATGTTGATATTAATTCAAATAAAATTTTATATTAAACACTATATGATTTTTACCAGCTGAACATTTTTTATTCTACAGCTCATGTTTTGTGAAAATTATAAGGATGTTCTTTAGTTTGTTATTTTTAATAGCAAAACTTTTGCCTAACAAATGCAATTTCTCGTGGAAAATATAATTTAAATAAACGTATTTGTTTGTTTTTGCGAGGTTGCATTTTTAAACCAGTAAAGTTTTAATTTTAATTACCAAAGAATATTATAAAAAGTTGTTATTCATAATAAGTTTTTAACATGCGAATCATGTATATATTTATGTGTTTATACATGTATTTATATATGTATTTATATGCAAAGGTAGATGTAAAAAGCTACTGTCGACCTTAACCACAGTTGAAACATTGACGAATTTGTAGAAACTGAGGTTTCAAAAACCTATTGGTGCTGGCACAAATTCTTACGTCATTTTATTCTATGTACGATAAGTGCGGTTCTCTTTTAAAATTTCAATAGTCAACCTAGAATAGATGTTCTAGTTAATAAAAGTAGCTTTTCGCTGTGCCAGAGATACCACGCTCATCAGTCGAATCTAGACTATGCATAATAATATCATGTATGCGGAATTGATTGCTAAGTTTTCAATACGAAATTAAACGAAGTATATCTGCAGCTGCAATATCGCTATGTGATTATGCTTTCCCTGAAGTAATACACTTCATATTTTTCTTTTAAGATAATAAATATGTAGTGTAACTATCATAAATTTTTATTCTTAAAAAAAAACAAATTTTAGTTAATTAATATGATGCAAATAATAAATTTCTTATAATTCACAGTAATATTTTATAGTTACCTGATGTTCTAAAATATTAAATCTTTTTAAAATTGTTGCAAATATCATATTAAAATCCGATTTACAACAAATTTGCTTCTGATAACGAAATTCGCTTTGCTGTATAATAATATTATTGACGATATGTTTTAAATATTTACTTTTTAACAACAAACAATATTATGGAGTATTTCTGTAAAGCAAATACAGAGCAAATGAATTTTGGCTAAAAAATAAATTTTTTATTGCTATTTTGCTTTACAATTATAGAAACCAAATCTGTTGCTATTTACTCCCATGAATTGTTTAAAAAGACAAACACTTTTTACAAACCTCCAGCCTAAAGGAAAATAAAACTAGAGTCATCAGTAGTAAATTTCGAATGGCAATCATTGCAAAAACTAACTTCAGGAAATTTAAAATAAAATCCTTATAAAAAAATAAATAGCAAAAATTTCAAAATTTCTAAGTTGGCAGTTTAAAACAAAACGAAAAACGTGCAAAATATAGATACGACGAAAGACAACAAAAGTTAGAAAAAACTTTGTAAACAAGGAAAACAAAGCCATGAGAATTTTGAATACAACATTCAATGGGGAGCGAATATAATAAAAGCATATTGTATATAAGACTCTCTTTATTGTGCAATATTGTTATATGTTTATCTTAAAACCTACAATATGTTTCCATTAAATTACTGCATACGTAAATGTGCCTATGAAATAGAAAAATGCTCACTTTTTAGTTATGAGAAACAATAAAATTTTTGTTAATATTTCTCTGTTGCTATAAATTGGTGCGTTGTGCCCAGGTTCGTTGTACGATTATTGTGGTCATTGTGTCAGGAAGTTATATAACAACGATTTAATAACAACTAGAAATAAAATGCCGTTTGCCAACTCCGTTTACAACAAATATGTATACAAGTAGAATTTATGTAAGTTTTACGTGCTGCATTTATTTTGTGTTATTATGTACGATATTTACATTTGCTACTAAAATGCTTATGTTCGTTTCTCTATCATTGTTGTGTTAATATATTTCAGGAAAATCTTTTAAATACTCATACACATGAATATTGAATATAATGCAATGGATGTGTTTAAACAGTGACATTGAAATAGGAAATTTATCACAATAGGTCTTCGGTTCTTATCACGCTTCTTAGTCTCTTAAGAATAGTATAGTTCCTTAGACTTATCGTTTTGCTATTCATGTATAACTTTTTGCTTGAAAGTTGTAGATTTCCTTTCTCAAGCTTAAGGTCTTATCTAATATTAAATCGCTTACTGAAATCTAGATATATTGTTATGTAAGATGTTTTATTTAAGTTTTAAAAGAAAATAATTATCAATAAAAATTTAAAAGAAATGTCCTATTGTATGATTTACAAACTGCGTAGTTTCCCAAAAAATCTTATACAAATAACGCAACAACAAAATAATTTTAAGAAATTACACAAAATAAGCTAAACAATAGAAAACAAACACAACTAACACAGAATAAAAACAAAACACCATGAATGATAATAACAACAAAAATATGGCATGAAGTTAAAGTAGAGTATTCTTGTATACGCGAGAACCGCTGTATAAGCATCACTTGCTAAGCAAATGAAATTAATTCAAGTTGAACCATCGTTGAGTAAAGACAATAAAGTTTACTTTGTGTGTATTGAAAGCGAGTAAATTGTTTAATTTAATTAATAAATTAAAAGTGGTGTGTTATTATGTCGCAATAAATTTTTAGTAAAGAGGAATAAAGTTAAGTTAAGGACAAATAATACAAGTTATCTTCGCTTCTGCACTTCGGAAAGCCTTTCGCAAAAGCACCTGGTGTTTTGTTTTATCCTCAACATCTAGTTGTCTTTTGTTATTTTTAGTTTAGGCTTTTTTATATGTTTTAATAAAAATATATTTTATTAGTTTATAATTAGATTATAACGTATTGTATTATTTTTTGTTTAATATTTATTATTATTTTTATTTTATTATCATTACTTAATTTGTTCTATGAACTTGATCGACTTCATTTTATCGTTGTCAATATTAAATCATACCTTGATTAATTTTTTGTTGTGATAGCAAACTAATCCAAGATCTTAAAAATGGGTATGCTATTCGAATAGCTTCTGCTATCACAAAAGAAAAATAGTATAAAAATATAAAAATATAATGGTATTTGTTGGGGCACCTGCGGTAAACAGAAAGCAAAAATAAATATATGTGATGCTTAATAATGAGAACAAAAACAAAATTTTAGGTTGTGTATGGATATCTTCTACCCAAAGTATTATGAATATTTTTCGTATTGTTATTGACTAAAATAATTTGTTAAATAACTGACAGTTAAAATATACACAGTCTAAGGTAGATAGGTGCGAAGAACACTAATACTTTGCTTTACTTTATTTAAAAAATGTAGCATTATTTTAGATTAATGTACCAGTTGTAGTATCCTTTTTTTCCCTGTTGTAGAACCACCTTGGTGGTTTTTAATTTTCGTAAGCAAATCGTTACATAAAAGCTTTATATTATAAAGTGATTGAGCTTTGTTACATATGTCATTTAAAGTAGCCTTTTACGAGATTATTTGTGTAATTTTCAGCAGTATTTGGGAAAATAGCATAAAGAAACTCTACGTTAGTTTTTTGTACTGAACTTTATCAAACACAAAATGAACAAAAACTTTTTACAGCTTGTTTCCGCTTACGCAACGATAATAAATGTAAGCATCGAGTTAAAGCTAATCATAGCAAGCTTGTGTGCCTTGAAAAGCAATTTCTAGTTCAGCTTCTATTAATATCATTAGGGATTCTGGGCAATATTAATACTACTGTAAATTTTAATCAGAAATGTATGTCTTGAGTTTATAATCTAAAATAATTAATTACTGTTATTTTATTTTTGGAAGTTACAGTCAGAAATAATATAACAATAATTTTTTCTTAAGCTTCAACTTGCGGCATGTTTATTATGTACATTAAATCATTTTGATAAATATTGCCACTGTGCTCTTGATAGCTAGGTATAGATGCCCCAATGGTTACACTATCGTGAGTATATCAACTTTGCTTTAAATAGTTCTATAAATTCATTTTATCTCCACGTACGTTTCAGTTACACTGCACGTACATCCTTGTCAAATATGTTTTATACGGTGGTGAGTGTATTAAGCAGTTTACGTCTAAGTGTGTGTGTGAGTTAATATATAATACATACCTGTAGTACTAAAATACACTGCTGGCTGTATTTTTTTTTTTTGTCTGGTCGATAGTTGTTATCGTAACTATATATACTGAATATTGTCTGTATCCACAAGCATGTAAATTGTAATGAATTGTTTGTTGTATTAGACATCTAGTAATTTGTAAACTTTGTAATAAGTATTACTGGCATGCGGTTAAGTTAGCATTAACAAATTTACAAAAGAAAAAACAAAATCCCAAAAAGTACCAATTCAAATAATTACGTTGCTTCTCTGATTTTTATAAATTTAAGTTTTGGCTGTTTGTTGGGTATCTGTATATTTTAATGATTTTGAAGGAAGTTAAGCTAGAGAAAAATGATTTAAAGAGTAATATTGTAAATATTGTGAAAACGTTTTTATATTGTACAGAAAAGTAACATATTAATTTTTTATTCTTCCCTAAGACTTTGTTATGTGGTTAAGGTCACAGCGACATATTTTATTACAACAGTCCGGTGAATATAATTGACTCGAATACAAATTGTTTAAAAGTAATTTTACTACAAATTCAAGCAATAAGAAGCCTCAGATAAGTGTTTTTATGTATTTTTGACTGTATTTTCTAACGTTTTGCTAAGATGTATTGTGATTTCAAAATAGCGTGCTTCACTCAAAAATTTATGTATATTTATGAAGTTGGCTAGTTTTTTTTTATAAGATTTAAGAAAGTATTACACTATATTTCGCATATTTAGCCTAATCAGAAAAATCATAGGTCGGGTTTCAAAACTTTACCAGCACTAATTTAATTAAATTGGCAACATTTCTTGACTGGAAAATTTAGACTTTTTGTTGAACCAATTATATTATATTTTATTAACAACAATTTATTTATTTATTAGTTAGTCAAAGTTAGTCACAGTGCGATTATGGCTGAAAACTCTTTACAGTGAAAAGCTTGAGCTGATTCACTTTTAGTCTCCAATCGCAATTACAATATTTCTTATATAACACCGCAATGTATTAATGATTTTGTTTGCAGTATAAAGTGTCTTACTACAGGCTGTTATTAGCTTAGTTTTGTTTTCTAAGTGGAGTTAGCAAAAATAAATACTAATTTATTTCTGTTTGACTATGTTGCCTTGTAATCATATAACTTACAACAGCACATTGAAGTCTTAAGTTAAAACAAACAATACTTATGTAATTATAGATTTTCTTTTAATAAAATATATTATGAAAAAGCTAGACTCTCTAAATTATATTTTTTATGAAGTTTTCAAGCAATCATACAATTTGTTGCTTTTTAGATTCATATTAATCAGTTATAAGCATCTTTTATTTTGTGAAAGTTTAGTGATCAATTTTAGAACAATAAAATTATGTCATTTGATTTGTAATCATATAGATCCTAGCTTTGTACTACGGGCAGGAATAGCAGGCCTAATTAAATAAGAAAATGTAGGAGGATCTGCAGGAAAATGGAGTAAAAAAATTATGCATAGTTTTTCCGTGAGATATTTTAATAGATGACTTGGATAAGTCCACAGCATACACACATCCAAAGAGCTTTCATTTACATGAATACTATATAAAATGCTACTATATAAAATACATACTACCTATATAATATAACTCTAACCAAGTTTTATAACTTTCTCTCAACGCCAGTTTTTGAGATGGTTTTAAAATAAAAATTATTGAAACAGTCACAAGCTACAACTGTTTAAATGACGCCGTAAAATCAGAGTTTACATCTGACAAGATTCTAAAAGAATTTAAGTATTTGATAAAATTTAGACATATAAAATACACTTTTAGCAAACGTGATTAGTTTTATAAACAGATGTTTTAAATATAATTTACATATACATATGCCAAAAAATATTTGAAACTAAGCTCTATGGTATAAGGAAAATTATAAAACAAAAGTTAAATAGTTAAATAAAGAAAAACTATTGCGTACGAAATATTATGCTGTCTGCTGGCTAGATTCAGTTCTTAGATCACAATGCGTCTAAGAATTAATTTTTTTACAGTGTTATAAACATTGTTATGTATATACCTTTTAATAAACGTTTTGTTATAATTAGTTTTTTTTATAAAATAATAATACAGCACTTTAGAGTTTTATATTAAATTCACCGATTTATTTACTTTCAATATACACAAAAAAGAAACACGATAGTCACATTGTTGTTTTTACTCAATGATAACTTAGCTTGAATTAACTCATTTGCCCAGCAAGTAATGTGTACATAGCTGTTTCAAGCGGCTGTTCTATATACAAGAATATTCTACTTTAACATCACTCCACGTTGTTGTATTTATTATTTTTCAGTGTAGGCGTATGCTTGTGTGTCTGTGCTGTTTTTGTTCTGTGTTACTTGTTTTTGTGTTCTGTTGTTTATCTTATTTCGTAGAATTTCTTAAAACCATGTTGTTATTGTCTTGTATATATAAGATTTCTTAGAAAACTATGCAGTTAGTAAAACGCAGAGTGGCTCGTTTCATTTAACTTTCTACTGATAACTATCTTTTTCATTTTCCACAACTCAACAAATCATCTTCGTAGTAATATGTAAAAATTCTAATTGTACACCGCAAATGCCATAAAGAAGCATTTTAGTATATATTATCCCTGTATCTTTCTTTCACTGAATATTTATATTAATATTAAGGTATATAAAAAGGTTTTTACTATTTCCATGTGTTATAAAGAAGTCTAAGTTCTTTAACAAATTCCCTATTTTATTTAATTTTGGTTTATGGAGCAAAATTTTATATTTATATAATATATCACCTCGACATAAAGTCAGTGAATTGATTATTAATTATTTATTATCAATATATCTTCATTAAATTGATTGTACATTCACAAAAAGTCGAAGTAATTATTAAAGACTGAATAATGATTATAAATCACCTACCCTGCTGAGTATAATAACCGAAAAAAATCGCATCACAAAGCATAAACAGCAGCAGAATGAGCTGATGAAACAAAATCAACAAAAAAGACATTAATCACAAGGCAAAATTAAATTAATTTAACTAGTTCAAATGAAAAGGTAAAGTCTAATTCTGTACCTTTACTTTTCAATAAAATATAATAATGAAATATTTAGATATATACCATGCAAATGTTTACATTAACTTATACACAATTTCATACAGGTATACATAAAATTACATATGTACATTTAGAAGTAAGTTTCATAAGAGACGAGATATTTTTGGATTCTCTTTTCTTTGCAGGTATGAATTGCTAAGAAAACATATTACAGCCTTGAAAACCTGCACCTTTAGGCGACAAAAACACGAAATACCCAGTTGGCAAAATTGCCATTTCATAGATAATTTGCAGCGGATTGTTTGTATTTTAAACGAACAAGAATGATAAAAAGACCCATTGATATTTTGATGAATGGTGGGGAAGTTTACAGATTATTAATCCTCTTGGAAAGCAATTAGAGTGATGGACCTAATGAAAAATACCAAACATAATACTTGCTACGTTATTGCAGAGATTGCCAAATGGGTTCGATTAAACTCTAACACGAAATATATCAGAAAAATGAAAGCCAAGGCAAAGAAACATTAATCAACAGTCAAATCTGCAAAGATATTTTAGATGAACTTGAATGCTTTTGTCTACTTTCTTTAACACAATACTAAATAATTTACACACATTCCTTTATTGTTTCATATAGGATTCTATTGCTAGTTTCCTTTGCATTTCTGTGATTTTTACATCTCTGTTGTATTGTCTTGAATAAAAATCTTGTGTTTTTATTTCTTTTTAACAATGTCAATGCTGCTGTATCTTTAATAATTCAAATTTCAATTTGTAACACTTAAAGAATTTATGACGAGGAAAAAATTTACAAAAACTGAGTACATATTTGGAGAGTTACTTGAAATTCTTTAAAAACATGCAAACAAGAATAAAAATACTACAAGAGATTTTAGTAGAATACATAAATAGGAGTAAACACTCTTTTTACTGGAAACAAACTTCTTTCTTTAAGATAATAGAAGAGGCACTCAATAACAATTTTAGTATTTATTAGTGCATCATTAATCATATCACTATTAATTTATATTTTACATTTTAGGCTTTTATTATAAGCATTTTATTGAATGTTAAATATGTTAAGTTTCTTGAAAAGAAAGTTAAAAATATAGTATATTTTATAACAGCAAATAGCAACAACAAAATTAACAGTGACTAGAATTTGTTCACAATTAAATATTCATGTTAAAATGCAGTGAAACGTGCAGTGACATAAAACGCATGTTTCGCTTAGCAGTTACAAAATCAGAAACAAAATTTTAGTTATAAGTAGATATAAGTCTCGCTAGATGAAAGTGATTTTTTTTAATATTTCACGAACAAATGCCATTAAATTCTTTCTAAAGTTTCGTGGTTAGATGCTGATAGTCTGTCTATATGAGGCACTTTAATGAAGTAGGCACACTTTTTGTAATTTTATTGTAACATCATCATAAAATAACATCATCATAAAATAACAACTAAGATATCTAAGCGCTTTAAAATTAATCTCGGCTGTACCATTCAATAAAGATAAAAGTATTGATGTGTAGTAGGTAGTTGTGTGTTACATTAACACGACTATGCAGATTTCATAATGTGGATACAAAATAATGTTGATTTTAAAGTTAAAGGTAAATTTTACCTATTAAACAACACATCATCACCAACCAACTTGCCATTTGTTTTCGAACAAGTGAGGAAAGTAACATACTGAGATTTCTATTGCACAGTGGTGTACGTAGGTAAAAGTTTTGAAAATAATTCATTTCTTTATAAACAGCTAGACCTATTGCAATATATTTCCAGGCGCTGATAGTAAAGGAGCATTGGAGTATTTGCGATTTAAATATTTTATTAATATTTAAATAAAATTTATTTAATACACATATGATTGGTTAGAGCTAAAAGTGCGGTATAGCTAAACTAAGTTCCGCAATTCGTAAATCTTGCACTAAAATTCCCAAAATTAAATTTCTTAACATCATAAAATCCACGTTCGTTTCTAGTTTTATAAAATAATTTTAATTTTAATAATAACTAAAACCAAGTTTATGCTTTGAACTCTAAGAAGTGAAGAACTTATGGTTTAAATTAGTCAAGTTAAAGTAGGGCCAGAAATTACATATTTTAGTCAGATTGGTGAAAGATATTGTTACGTTTATACCTTTTATAAACGTTTTGTTGTTACTGAGTTTTATATTGCAAAATAAATAATATCAGATTTTAGAGTTACCAATTTATTTACTTTAACTACACTACAGAACACTTTACTAAAGATGCAAGTTTTTACTTTACGAGGTTTATGTTTTAACTAATTAACTAACTAACCACTCAGATGCTGCCTTTTATATTCGTCCGCTAGAGGTCTAGAAAAATGAAGAATTTTTCACTTCCTTTGTATCACAAATTGTTGTCGTTATTGTATTCATTTAATGTATAGGCGCCTGTTGGTCTGTGTGTATTTTATGTTTTTGTTATGATGCTGTTAAAGTTTCTTCATCGAATTTATTTTAAGATACTTGTTGTTGTTGTCTTGCGTGTATAAGTTTTTCTTAGAAAACTACGCAGTTCCTAAAAAGCATACCCAGTTGTTTCGTTTACTTTATTACTTAATTATTTTCTTGTAAAACTTAAAACATATCCGTAATAATATAATGGACTCAGATTTTCTCCTTATAGGAGAAAGGACTGATGGGGCTTTCTTGACCAAAATTTGAAAAAACTGGGTATTTGTAAAAAGTTTAATTTTAAAAATTAAAACATTTAATGGTAACTAAGATATTTGGTTGAATTGGTTTTAAAGTTTTACAAATATTAAAAAAAAAACTATGACAGCAAATGATTAAAACTAAAGTGTAATATTTTGAAAAACTAATTTAAGGTCATGAAAATCTTAAGATTTTTATTCGTTAATAACTTTTTAACTATATATCATAACTGGTTGATTTATAGATGGTAGGAGTGCAAGCCTCAAAGAATTATTTTATCTACCAAAATTTATGCGTTCTATTTATTTCATCTAACAATGATATTACCCTTTTTGTTCAATATTATTTTTGTTTTTCAATTAGAAAATAATATATAAAGAACGTTGAAGATTCTTTCTTGATGTATTTCAATGTATTTTAATTGCAAAGCAAACATTGTATACAAAATACGTGTGTTGAATATTATACAGTATTGACTTAAATGGAATGAGTATATAAAGTAAACCATCTTTGTCGGAAGTGATAACTTTCCATAATACTTATGGCTGATTATTGGTTATGATTTTATTAGTTAAACTCACGTTGATTTTCTGCTTTTCATAGTTTTTCACGGGCCTTACTTTAGCATCCATTTTTTGTGCTTTTACCTTGTTCCTTAAAGTAAACGCTTGGGGTCAGTTACAGGTAGAATGAAACCATATATATATTAGTGTTCTAGAAATTTATTTCATATTATGTCATATGCTTAGAATACAAAATTTACAGTCCTTATTTCCTACATGCCGCCAAAAATTTTAGTTTGATAATATTAAACTACTTTAATAAATAATAATATAAAGTTTTCTAAAATTTAATTCACAATCTTTTTAATTTTTCGATTAGGACCAATAGGACTTCGCTTATTACCATCATTATGGTTATATTGATGAAACATTACCTATACAGAGGCTTTCTTAAAAAGGTTATAACTTCTGTAATATTAAATTTAAATTAAATTAAAATTAGGTGCCCCTGTAGGCTAGTAGGTAGTGTACTAGCTTGTAAATATGGGGGTTGTGGGTTCGATTCCCAACGAAGACCTTGTTTTTTTTTCACCACAAAAATAAAAATTGACTGTCGGTGGGGCTGCTCAGCGATGAAGGCATAGCCACTGGTCGCTGTGCTGTCTTATAAACATCAGTTAATTTCCGACTATCCTTCTACTTTCACCACCTGTTTCATCTATTCTCTATCCCTTTTCTAAAGAATGTAGCACGGTACTAGACTAAATAGGCATTGTTGCTGCCTAAGTGCTACTTCTCTTTAAAAAAAAAAATCCGTTTAAGCTTGTTGCTACAACAAACTTTTTAAATAAAATTAACTCTACCAAAAGCCATCACACAAACATAAATAAAACTACGTCTGTATTTGATGTACAAGTCACACGCAACTTATAAATATACCCCATAAGAAAGCAGCATTTAATCAATAATTTTCTAGACTAAAATTATTTCTGCAGGAATGATAATGATGGTGAGCAAACATCCTCCCCTTACCCTAATTAAGAACACTACTGACAATGGCAATAATACTGATAACCGTAGTAAATACAAATTTTACATGATTGCGTTTTTTTCCAAGACAATCTTGTACAGGTATTTTTTAAAGGCTCTATTTATGGGATGTGTTTAATAAAGAGTGGTGAGGTAGTGTTTAATGTTATTATTTTCTTTAAACAGCAAGTCAGAGTTTTTATACATTTTCCCCATATTACGCAGTATAGGTGCTGCTTTTTTATGCTATCAGCCATACACGCTTTTATATAACAAGCTTTCAACCGAAATGAAAGGGAAAAAATTAAGAAATAGGAAAAGGAAAAAAGCACAACCGTTCGGTTAAAGCTACTATTTTATGAAGGGATGCGTGGCTAACTGCTGTACGAGTTTGGCTGCCAAATTTATTAGTTATTTTGACATTGATATCTTCATGACTGTCTATTTAATGTAAACCCTTAAGAGATTTTTTGATTAAGTAAATCTTATTTTGATTGTTTTTTTTTTGAGTAACTTTTATATACCTTACTTAGAATTGTTATTGAAAAAGAAGTGGAACATAATTAAATTAATTAATTAAACAAAATGTCTTATTGTGTTGCGTTGATTAAAAAACATTTCGGAAATTATTTAGAATTTCTTAATTAAATCTTAATTGGAATATAAATATATCTAAATAAGTGAACTTGGATTTTGAGACAATTCATGCCAGCATTTTATAAGCAAAAAAAAAAATACAATTTAAGCCGAATCAAAATATTACTTAAAAAATTTTATTACTTTCTTGGTGGTTTAATATGGTGAATTAATTTCATTTAATTCCATATAATTTTGTAATTTTTTGTATAGTAACCATAATTTAACTTTTGTAAAAATTGTCTGCTTACTTCCGATGTGGCTATGATAATAATTCGATGTTTCAGCTGTAAATAATAGCAAAATATAAATATTTAACCTGTTTGTAAAATTCAATAATTTTCAATATTTAGAGACACTTTTACAATGCTGTGATATATTTTGGTTCTTGGTCTCCTCAAGTAGATCCGCATAATGTTTTAAAAAAATTCAAACATTTGTAAAATATTTTGTTTATCAATAAACTAAAAACTATATTTAGTTTTTATATTATGGATTAATTTACTTTATTTAATTCGACTATTTTTAAGCCATTTAAATTAAATAAAATATCTGATCTTTTCTTAAACAAATCTTATAGTTTGATAGGTTTGTGCTATTTAATGATAATCATCTATATTTTTCTTCTTTGCAAATAAAGTAATCAGACTGTAAACATTTTTGCAATGATTTCAATTGAGAAGTTAAGTTAAAAGTAGAAGGAAAAGCACTGAATTACCACAACCATTAAGTAGAATTTAATATTTGATACACCAACAAAAATAGTTCGTCATAACACTTAAATAGTCCAGTACTTGTGTGATTTAAAGCAGTGCTAAAGAAATAAAACGAAAAAAATATTTTCCTTTTTAGATATAAAATAAGAGCTGTAACATCAATTACTTCACTTTAATCGCATCAAATCAAACTATACGCTGAATGAAAGCTTTTAAAGTCTAATGTTATATTTATAGTAAAGAAAGAGATGAGTATTAAAATAATAAAATTGTTGTTGCAGTTGTAAGTAAGCGTAATCCTTTTTAGGGTTTTCCAATAGAAAATTTATATTTCAGAACAAAATGTTGATCTATATCAAAAAGCATAATCTTTAGTAGTTTGTGTTATACATTTTGTGACTTCTTTAAACAACTAGTTCTGCTAGGGTACAAAAAATGTGGCGATCTCTTTTATTGGCATTAATCTTTAATTTTCGAACCATTGCTCTAAGATACTCGTTTAAGGAAGAAATTCAATTTTAATTTTTTGTTTTAGAAACGACGTAATACTATTCGAATTTAAAGTGTAACTTTTTTGATGAAGTGAAGATTCGCCATTAGTAAGATAAAATATTCATCTTTTTGTATAATTTAAACAAAATAACCACTTTTCAACATTAGTCAAACTACAGCTGTAAATTGGATTTTGTGTTCAAGGTTTAAACAAGAATTGCATGATAAAGTATCATTGTCTGAATTAATTTTGTAAGTGCTACTTAAGTTTTTAAGTTTTATTATTTCGTATCAGGCACCCTATTAACACCAACTATAAATTCTTTTGAGACATACTTAAAATAAAAATGAAAAATTAAACACCAGTAAGTACATAAAACTAAAAATCACCTAAAATTACTTTCCATTTAGGAAGTGAATGAAAATCGACCAGATACAAAACCATAAAAAGGAAACAAAAAATACTCTCTCTGGATAATGTTCTAAGTGCTAAATCTATAGAATGTTTGCCATTAAAGTACAAAAACAAAATTATTATTAAGTAAATGCTTTTTTGAGCTCTGTTGCTCTATCCTTGAAAACGGATACTTAAGAGGAAATAATTTGTTAAATTAAATAAGAATACAAATAATAAATTAAGTAAAGAGTAAGGAAAAGAAAACCAAGTGCAGTTTTGTTCATAGGCTGCTGGACTTGCATTTTAAATTATAAATTATTGCTTATAAGTGAATATTTGTTAAATTAATCAGAAAAAATTGTTAAGTTAAAGGAAAGGAAAACGCCTGCAAAATAAATAGCAAATTAATGCTGCAAAAATAGCTTTAAATGAATTTTCATTCGTATCGTAGTAAAGGAAGGTGTAATTTGTTTTGCTTATTCGTTTTTCAATGTTTTTTAAAGCTTATGAAGCCTACTACCTAAGGATGAAGACTTTTTCATAAGGGAAAAACGTAGAAATAGAGGTGTTATACTTTTTTAATGCGAGGAAATATTAAACAACATTTGCATATTTTTATTGAAGCATAAGTACGTTCATAAGTACGCTTTTAGATAATTACATCTTATGCTTAAAACATATTTAAAACAATTATAAATCTTGTATTTTTTGAGTCTCACTGGAGTTTGTTAAAAAGAAATCGTTACAAAGAAATATAAAGTATTAAAAAAAAACCCAAAAATAAATTTTGAAAGTATAATAAATTATTATTTAATATAGAGAAATTATGTTGCCATTATTTTTTTCCTATTTTTAATTTTATAAATAATTTCTTTATATGATTATTATTTTTTTCTTAAATAAATAAGTATTAATCTTAATAATTTTTGTTTTTAAAAAAATTATTTTCCTTAAGAAGCTTTCAAAGAGAAAGCGAAATATTGAAAATAAACGTGTTAAATTTATTTAGAAAGACCATTATTAAAATTAATACTTATTTATTTAATTTCTTTATACAAATTATATAAATATATTTATATTATATATTATATATCAGATAATTGTATGTTTTTTTAGTTGCCATTTTTTTGTTTTTTGTATGTTTATTTTTTGAAAACATTTTTTGATTACATTTAATTTGTTTAACAAAAATTTTTCATTTTATATTTTCTTCGACATTTTATGTTTTCCTGAAGATGCCAATGGTGTGGCGAATTTTTGAAAATAAATATCAAATTTATTTAATTTTTACATAAAAACCTTGTGCTTAATGAAATTATTTATAAAATCGATTATTTTACTTATTTCGAAAAATGACTATTGTATTGTAAATTAGTTAAACCCCGTAATTGTTTTAAATTACAGTAGCTCTTAATGTTTGATAGAATTTGTTTTAAATACAAAAAAAATTTCGGAAACGACTTAAATATAAATTTCTTATATTTCATATTTTATAAAAATTTTTTATCATATAACATAATTTATTTCTTAGCACTTTATTTTAAGCACTAGGACATTATTTAATAAAAAATATTTAAAAAACATTTTTTTTATTATTTTTCTTAATATTTCGCCAATCCATTGGTTGGCATAATATAACATAATTTAAAATTTATATTAATTTGCATTTAGTTTATTCCTTAATATGCTTTACGTCTTAGTACAATGTTTTTTACTAAGCGATATATGTAATAACCTATTTAAGCGTAACTAAAAATTAGTAATTAATATATCTTAAATGCAATGAAACCTTTTAATTTTCAAATAATTAAATTTAATTGATAACTAAGTTGTAGTCTAAATCTATATTGCCAACTTCTTCCACTGATATACAAAAGAAAAATTACTATTACAACTAAGTGCAATCTTCGAACTTTGTATTAATTTTAAGTTAAGTTAAGTAAAATTAAATTAATTTTTATATTTCAGCCTGTGTCAACAAAAATAATATGCTTATTTTCCAGGTGAGTGCTATTTCGTGTTATATCATTCTAATTATGTTATAAACCGTAATCAATTCATTTGGCAATTACTTACACATTGTCTATTAGAAATATTTCTTCATTAGAGACGTTACTACTGGAAACGCAAAACTATTCATACTTTGTCGTCTGAGTCTTAGCTATATTAATTGTTGCATTTTCTTTCTTATTTATATAATATGATATTGTTTATTATTGTAATTGTAGTCGTTGCTTGCTGCATTTCTTGAATAATTTATTTTTTAGAAATTATTTTAAAATGTTACATTTAGCAGTAGTATAGTAAATATCTATAGAAATTTATCTTTAAATGGACAATGCATGATTTAATATATTTTGTTAAAGTATTTTGAAATTCAAATTTATATTTTATAATTATAGTTTATTGACCTTTTTAATATTTTATAAATAATATCTTTAACCAAAAGATTTTCATGTAAAAATTAAACGATTTTTAATTTAAATGTTTTGCCACACTATTGTGTGACATCTTCAGAAAAAAAAATCAAGGGTTAATTATAAATGACAGATTTTTGTTTTATAATTTTGTGCATCATTAATCGCTTTACAAATAATTAAATTATTAATTAGAAATAATTGGAGTACGATAATTAATTTAAAGCAAATACGTGCATAAAACTATTTATTTAATATTTATAATTAATATTTGTAACATTTTATTTTTTTAATTTCAAAACTTATATTTATTTAAAAATATTTTTTCTATTTGTAGTTTCTATTGATTTTTATATTTGTTTTCTGAAGAGAAAACATGTTTGATTATTTTAAATTTGTTTGAGAAAAATCTTCATTTATTATTAAAAAAATTATTATTAAAATTTTTTACATATTTTTTGTCATATAATAGTATGGTGTAGTATTGAAAATAAAAATACAATTTATTTAATTTTTACATAAAGACATTGCCTTAAAAGAAATTATTCACAATTTATATTTTATACTTGTACTTTATACCTAAAATATTTATATAAGGCTAAGATAGCATAACATCTACGGTTTTTTTAATAATCAAAGATGGGGTAAATAGGGAGCTCTATAGCGGGCTAAAATGTAGTTGCTACTGCGCTTTGAAGCTGCAACATTTAGACTTGAAAAACATAACAAGATTCTGAAAATTTACAAAACAAATTTTCATTTTACTAGAGTGGAAATAGGCGAATCTTAGATTTTAATTTCATCACAAGGACATCAAAATTTTGCCCCAAATAATATAAATTTTACCAAAAAATAGAATTAATGTTATCGTTTAAAAAATATTAAAAAAAAATTAAAGTTTGAGCAAGAAGAATTCGAAGCTAAATCCAATAAGTGAGAGAATTCGGAATTAGATCAAATTTAAAAATATCAAAAATATGAAGGCTATAATAAAAGTCTAGGAAACGTATAGATTCGCAAAAAAACAAGGAGCTTAAAAATTTCAATATTTTTTTTAATAAATAAGTGAATTAATTTGTAACTCTTTGTAACCTTATCAGTAGTTTTTGTTTAAGTAAGAACAGACGTATTTTACTAAAATTATAATTTTTAATTTAATAAATAAGTATTTGTCTTTATTTAGGTCTTTTTAATTAGATTTAATAAATATAAATTCAATATTTCGCTTTCCTTTGGAAAGCTTCTTCAGTAAATGTATTTTTATAATTAATAAATTAAAAAAGTTTTTGAAAATAATTGACAATTAATTAAAAAGGCCCAAATAAAGGCAAATACTCATTTTTAGTAAAGAAAAAAAAGGTTGAATAAAAATAAAATAACAAAATTTTTAATTTATTAATTAAATTTTTTTATTCACAAAATATTATAAAATTATTCAATTGAAATTGATATTTATATTCTTATAACGCGATTACATTTGCTTTTCAAAATCTATTTTAAAGTTCACTTTAAAATTATGAAATCTAAGTTCAAATGTATTCTCAATAACTTTATATATAATTATATAATACTAAGAGCTATATTTGACGAATAAAAAGCCATATATGTATTTTCAGTACAAAGAATTACCTCAAAAAATGAAAACGTGATCTCTTTATATTATCGGTTTAAAACACAAAATATTTTTTGTTTTTGTAACGCAAATAAAAGAAGAGGTGCACAAAAAGCTTTTTTTTTAGATATTTATATAAATTCATAAATAGTCCTTGACAAACTAAATTTTTAATTTGCTTTTTAAGCTTTATTATGGTTCATAAAATGTTCAACAAATTTTCTTTAATGCTGGCATTTTTCTTAGTTAATTATAACTTTCTTATTATGTTTGTTTAGTTTTAGCATTTCGTGCATATTTTCATTTTCCAATCTAGGCCATTTTTAAATGGTAGTTTTAGTACAAGTGATACAATTTTATTTACTTTTAATCATTTTTAACTCTATTCAGACTTTTTTTATATTTCTTGCTTATTTTTAGTATACTCAATTGCAAATATTTTTCAGGTTTTGTTTTTCAAATGACCCTAATGTTTCTATGTAGCGCTGACTACATAAATTTATTTTTGCTGCTTTAATTAGTATAAAATATAATTGTGTTATTTTTCATGTTTTGTTACATTTTACTTTTAGAATGTGTTCATATAGTAGTTGAGTCATGCTGTTTTCCTTTTTGTATAAATGACAGGGTTAACTTTTTTATGGTACTGGAAGAAAAGAAAGCTAGCTTTCACTTTTTGCCGGATTTAACGGCAACTCGAAGATTTGAAGCAAGCATTTTAATTCTTGTGAAATGAATTTAAGTTTTTCAAAGTTGTTGCAGTGGATTTAAGACACCGCGTGCAGTAAGTAACGTAATTCAAGTAACTAATGTGTTTTTAATTAATTTTTAATTGATTGGTAGATGTGCCTACCTGAGAGCTTTTAGTGATATGTTAAATTAACCTGATTGAACTTCTTTTAAAGGATATGAAAGAAAAAAAAACTATTCTGTATTAGATGTATATCAGAAGTTTTGTTTTAAGAACATAAATATTTCGAAAAATTCAAGCATTATTGAAAGTTAAAGTATCTGAAAAAAATGATTTTTGATTAGCATGGCTTTTTGCTACTCCTTTGTGTACCATTCTCAAAAAAATATTTTGTTAAAAAACAACTGCATCTATCTACTTTTTAACGAGCAAAAAATATTATTGTAGCAGTTTCTAATTTATCGAGAACTTACCTCGCTTTTACTGTAAAAAAAATAATAATTTCATAGAACTAGGCGACAGGTAGAGGTTGTAAAAATAAAAGTTGATCTTCTTCGATTGTTTATTAGAATTATTGTTTGGAAATGTGGAAATTTTAAAGAAAAAAAAGAAATTCAAATTCAGGATTTAATTTTCACTGACTCTTTGACAGAAAAACTACAACATAATGTAATAATATATGACATGATATGATCAGCAATTTTCTTTCTTAATTTAATTTTTTTATTTGTTCTTCTGCATCATTTGTCTTGTGTATATATATAGGTAAAATTTTTTTTTTTAATTTATATATTTTATTGTAATTTAATACTATTTATTATTTATATATAGTCAAATTATTGAATTACTGAATTAATTGGAGGGAGTATTGAAAACAAATATAATTGCAATTTATCCTTCATTGCTTGTGAATTAGTAAATAATTGTATATTATTAGAATTATGAAATCAGCTATAACTAGAAAGAAAGTACAGACGAAAAATCTTTAAAAGGAATAGAGTTTGACGTCAAAAAAATATATATATATATATATATATATATATATATATATATATATATTTCTTTTAAATATACGACCTCAAGTTCTTATAATTTCATCCACAAAAGTCTTTTGAAAAGTTTTTCTATTGCCTTTGTCAATTTTCTTTTAAGTAAGAAAGTAATATTTTTATAACCAGCTATTAGTACCATTTTATTTTAGTTTCAGCTCAAGTTTAGAGAAATAAAGAAAGGAATAAGAATTTGCTTAAAGAACGCAAAGGATTCTTTTAAATCGCAGCAACATTTTTCCTTAATGCTTTGTTATACTTAGAAATATTTCTTTATTTTCATTATTTTTCTGTCAATCTTAAATACTCTTATCTTTTGTTTTACACTCTTTACTTTTGAGGATTATTTTTTGTTGGTTTTGTGCTATACATTATATTTTATGGTTAGAAAAGACTTTATAACAATAGTTTTGATTTAACACTTTTTAGTGACAAAATCGTAAAAGAACATTCCTTTTCATTCCATTAATTTTCTCTTTTATAATAATATAAAAATGCTTAATTTATACCTCATATAATTTACAAAATGAAATTACTCAATTATGGTTTATTCCTAATTATTATTTTGTTATATAGAACATTTTGCGTTTTTTTTATAAAAAAAAGTTAACATTTTTTCCAAGCATCAAAATTATTATTGGAAACACATTTTTTTTCCTTTTTGTTTTGTTAACATTTTTAAACTTTTTTTGAAAGACATGTTTTCTTCTAACATGAAGTTGGAACTACTACTAAGGAATAAATTAAAGTGAACTCATGTTATTTCAGCTATTTTAAAATGTATGTCAGACATACGAAGACTTCAAGTATTCTTACAACTACAATATTATGTCTACCAACAATATACCTAACATATTTCTACATACGCCAGTATATGTTTGTGTAAACTGCCGAAATATATATATTTTCATGCAAAGAATAGAAAGCAGTGATACACAAAGAAAAATTTTCACATTTAGTACATGTGTGTGCAAATCCAAAGATTTAAGCAAATGTTTTCATGTATCCAGTATTTCTGAAGTTAACAAATACGATCTCTTTAACAATGTAATTGTTATTACTGCCGCGACTTAAAAATGTGTAATAGTTTTATTAGCAATAGCTTAACTTGAAATGCCAACTTAGATTTTTCGGACTAAACGCCACTTGCGTCTTCACTTACCGCTATTCTTATCTTCATTTAGCGCCGTCTATATATGTATTCTTGAATTAATTCAAGATTAACTGTAGTGGTTTTCATACCAAAAATTGAGTTAAATTTAGTAAGTAATTTAATATAAATATTCCCTTTTAATTAAGAAACCTAAAAATATTTAATTTTTGATATGTGCGTGTATTTTCCGACGGGGTTTAATTTATTTTTATTACGGTTTTACGTCGACCCTCGTCAAATTTGGTTTGTGAACAAACCGGTTTCGGCTATTTGCCATCTTCAGTGTTCTCTTTATACTAGTTGCGTTCTATTGTCAGCTGGGTTTAATAGTTCGTCTTGTTCGTGTTTTTTTTCGTGTTATTGCATCCTTTTCTGTCTGTATCCCCGTCTCCTTTTCCCTTTGTTCGTTTTCACCTAATTTGTCTCTCCCATTTCATTTGTCTCTCTTCCTACCTAAATCCTTTTACGACCATGCTTCTTATTCGTATGTGTTCATGTGTGAACCCATTGGGTTCTTCCTATGACATAACAATCTGTAATTGTACGTTTATGAGGTTCTTTACTGCTCTGGTCCCGTGCACCTGCGTAACGTGTTTGTGTTACTGTAATGTTTGTTTTCTTGTAAAAATGTGTCAATGGTTCAAATATTGTGTCTGAAGTAGTGTTTATTTGTTCATTTATTATTCGTCCGTCAAATGTTTTCTGTTTGTATATTTCCATTTTTTCTAATACATTTGGTCTCCTTCCTTTGTGCTGTGTATGAAGCAGTTCAACCGTTTTTTTTATATGTCCTGGTGTGCGTTTGTTGTTGAATATATGATTCGCAAACTTTGATTCTGGAGTTGATTTTGGTACTGGTCTTAATTTTTCGTCCTGTTTGCCCGAGATAACTATAATGGCATGTACTAGTTAATTTGTACACTCCTTGTTTGTCTAGTATATTTGTCTCGGTTGTAAAACCGTACCCAAATAAAAATAATTTAATTTCTGTTTAAAATGGGTTTTCTTTAATAAAAATCAACGTGGAAATCTCCGGCCAGTAGGATTCGTCACCCAACACAATATTACATTGCAAAATAATAGCAATTTTCTTAGATGAAGAAAATAATAATAATTTTAATTGCGGTTATTTATTAAAACCTGATAGATAAATAAATTCTAAGTTTATTATCAGGCTGACTTGATTTGTGGGATATTTGTAAAAAAAAATTTTTTTTTCTGTTTGCTTTCCACTAAAAAAAACTAAGGGTTGCTTTTTTAAAAGTTAATAAATTATTATATTTGATGTTAAACAAAAGAAAAATTATTTGAATTCGTACATATAGGGTGCGGACCTACAAACTTTTATATTAGTTCCCATTTAGTAACTGTTCATTGTTTATTTGAAGTAAATATAAAATTCCCTATAATTTTTTTGTTCGTTTGTTTGTTCTAAAACACAATCATGAACTATGTTACTAGAAACAACAGACAATATTTTATTGAAATACACTTACTAAATCACACATAAGATCCCAAACTTACTTATGGAACTTCTGCTTCCGATATTATATTTGACTACATTCCAATCTTTAATTGTTATGAGTTGAAGCTATTGTGAGGGAAGAAAGAATGAGAACTGTTCAGTTAGATATGTTACAACTTTGGAAGAGAAATCTAATAGGAAGACTCAGAGAGAAAGCTAGATAAAGTAGTGGAGTTGCTAATATAAAACTATTTTCTTATTACAATATATCTTATTATTTTGTTATTTTCTTATTATTCACAAGGAAACTTTACTTAGTTAGCATCGTATTGTTTTAAAAATTTTTCACTTTCCCTATCTTATTTTGTACTAAAGGTCAAAAATAGTATATTTTTAAATCGTATAATAAAGACTATCTTATTTATATAAAATATTTTTATGTTAGTTGTTTTAAATAAATGTTTTGTTATATTGAATTTTTTTATTAGACTTTTAAATTAAACGATTTATTTACATTCAATATACACAAAATAAATACGATGGTAACTTTGTTGTCTTTACTCAACAATGATTGAACTTGAGTTAATTTTATTTGTCCAGCACTACATGCTTATATAGTTGTTTTAAGAGGTTATCGCATATGCAAGAGTATTCTACTTTAAAATTACGCCACATTGTTGTTGTTATTATCCTTCAGTGTAGGCATCTACTTGGCAGTATGATTTGTTTTTGTTCTGTTAGTTGTTTTCTGTTGTTTAGCTTATTTCATGGAATTTCTTAAAAGTATGTTGTTGTTTTCTTTCTTAAAAAAATACGCAGCTTGTATATCTATCTTATTTTTTTTAAATAATATTAATAAAACTGAAGATTAGACAAAGACTGCTAATAGCTTGGTTAATCTTTTTTCTGTTTTTCCTCCTCAATTGTAACTACGAGTAGATTTTCCTTATCTAGAGTTTTTTATCCACAAACGAATTATTTTTGAAAGTAGTTTAATTATCTTTTTTTAGTTACTTTAAATTAAGATTTATATTTTCTTTTTTTAGGTCTGTTTTTTTTAGCATATCATATAGTATATAGAAATTGGAGACGTACACTTTATTTTATCAACAACGATTTTTTTATTCCCAAAATTTTCTGCATAGAAAACTTGTTCTTGCAAAATAAATATAAAAAAATTAAATTTTTTTTTAAAGAAATAAAACTTTTCAAATTTATTCACAATAAATTATTTAATACTTTTTTGTTTTGAGAATGTTATATTTTCAAAACAACTAAAGAAACTTTTGAACTTTTTTATCGCCTCTCAGGTCAACTGGGCACAAGTATGTGTAGACTAATTATCCTTGTATGAGTTCATAATTTTTTGCACAATTGCTGTGTCGAAAACATTACTACAGCACGTTGTATAACTAAATTTTTATTTTTAATTTCTTGTTTTCTTGATTTTTTTTTATACACGACCTTACGTTCCATTTATATACACCATAAAAAATGGAAATTTGTTGACTCCACATCTAGATAAACTGCATGCAATTGAAAATTTTTTTATTTAATAAAACTATTTTCTAAGCCATTTTTATATTGTAATTATAGCCTTGTATACACAAAATTAGCATACACAAAATTTTAATTAGGATATTTAGCAAAAAAACAAATAAATAACAATAATAATAAAAAACTCTTTGTGTCTGGCCGCACAGACCGTAAACAAAGCAAAACAAAAATAAATTTAACTATAATTCTTTCAAGTTAAACTATGATATGAACGAACTTTTTTGTCCTTTTTTAAAACATATCAAAAGTTTTTTCACCTCTCAACCACATTTTTTTTAAATAACACAAAATGTAAAAAATAATATAAAATTTAAGAATTACCAATCAATAATAAAGTAATGTCTGCGATACAAGGAGCGCCAAATGCAAGACGTAGAATTGTAAAATTTTGTATTAATTTTGTTTTAAATCATTAAGGCTTAATGTTTATTTTTAACATTTTCATTTTTCATCCAATATCTTTTCATAAATGGTAAACTTTTTGAACCAAGTGAAAATTATTAAGATTCTTAGCTAAAGTTATAAAAAGATAATTGTTAAGAAGTTTCTAATCTTATGAGCACAAAACAATAGAAACATACTACATTGAAATTCGACGAATTAAGATTAACAGAGACAAAAAAATATAGCAAACAAAGAACAAGAACACACACAACGAAACAAATAATGTATAATGATAACGATAACATGTGTAAAAAAATTCGACTGTAGAACTTTCCAAATATGGTGAATTAGAGTATTTTTATTAAATTCTATAAACCCTCAAAACAGTATATCAAAGCTCCCTCGTTTACGAGTCAGGCAGTGTGATGAACTCAATATACTAAATGTTCATTAAAGGAAAAAACGTGCTAATATATTAAAAATAAATAGCTTCTGGAACGACAGCAATGTATAAAATTTTAAATTCTATCTACTATAACAGCCATAATTTATCCGTTTGTCCATTATTTAACGCATAATTTAATAGTCTTTTAAATAAGATTTTGTGTTATATTTTATTTATAACGAACTAGAGTGAGATTTTTCTCACAAGACAATATTATAGGCTAAGCTCAATGTGCAAAACGAGACAATAATTATATTGTGTGTATGAAATTTCTCAGTTAAGTTACAGAAACAAGATACAACTTCTGACATTTTCAAGTAGTTTTTAATTTTGCTTAATTGCGTATGTGTAACGATACAAGTTAAAGTTGCTGTACGTGTATGGTGAGCAAAGCTAACTTCAGCATTACAAAAAAAAAAAAAACAAATTAGCTAATCGCGGTATTTTTTTGAATAGAAGTCCTCGAAATTGTGAAATTAGCGGCATCGGTTGTTTTAAACAGATGATAAAAGTGAAAGCAGCTGTAAGAACATTTCATAGCCTTATTAGATAATAAAGAAAATAAGATGGATTGAATCGCAAGATAGACTTAAGTTTCGTATTCTTAAAACGAGGAAGAATTTCCGTTCAAAAGTTATTTATTTAAATATCCAAGAAAAGTAAAAAGCAACCTTCGAGTAGATTGCAAAAATATTTTACTTTCGTAAAGTTTTAGTATAGCAGGAGTCAAAGCGTATTGTGGTCTCAATGGTCTGCTTTAACTAAAGGCAAATGTTAAAGACATAAATAATCGAGTAGTTCAAATCGCCGAAATAACATATTGGTGTATTTTGGAGAGCTAAATCAGTTTATAGGAGCTGATTTTTAGTAAGTAAGAAATCGTGGCAACAAATAAAGATAAAGTCAGGGACACCAATTGGAAATAGAAGAAATAAAAAAAAATAAAAAATGTACGACAGAAGAGAAAACTAATGATTTACATTCGGATAAAAAGTTTTAAAATCTTTAAGAGAAAGTGAACATAAAAGACAAAGATTAATAGAGTTTCCTGTTCGTTAACCAAAGATATTTCTTTCATCATCAACCATCCATTATATAAAAAATAAAGGGGCTGATTTTAACAATTATAATAATTATACTTTCGTTTAAATTCACAAATCTGTTTGAATTGCTGGAGTTGCGTAATAAGTATGCTGTTACATTAATGTTGCGGCATGAATTAAAATTTAAAAGAACTGGTAAAATTATATATTCTTTTTAATTGTAATAAATATTTAATTACCATATTGTGTTGTAGATTTTTTTTATAATAAAATTTGTAGACTACTAAAATCAAACAATTTTGCTTATAGTTAAATTGCGCATTATTTCAATTTTACATATATTTATAAATTTTTCTCTTTTCAAAGTTATTTCGATATGTCTTAGAAAAGCCAAACCGACAGGTGCCAAAAATATTTTAGTTCACCTTTTCCGCAATTTCTTTTTTTTTTTTATTTTTGCTTTCGTGTCAAAGAGAACATCTTTTGTTCTAAATTCCATATTTCAACACAGTTTTAATAAGTCCTAAAAGTTAGAAGGAAAATTTAAATATTTTCTCCCTAAAAATCACACTAACTTGCTTCGCAAAGAAACCTTTAAACTACTTAAAGTTTTCGATCAATACTCGCTAATACTTAAAGTTAATTGACAGATTTTCATTATTGGTTTAAAAGTTTTAATATAACAAGTATTGGAAGGTGAAATAAGAAATGGCCCTTAACGAATTTCTTTAACTGTTTAAAGTTTGTGTTTGCGTTGTACTTAAAGGTCATTAATTGAAAAAAAAATATATATTCACAAAGAATCACAGTGTTGGCACACATTAAAGTGGCCTTTCATTTTAATTAAAAGTAAATGAAGTAAATGAAGGTATTATATTGATTTACAAGTACGCGGTAGAAAAACAATAAAAATACCTTTAAGCAATTTGATGGGTTTCAAGGCTTATACGCAAAAGCAATAAATACGACAACATTTTCTTAATCATTCATTTTTAGTGTCATTTGATTTTAAGAAAATTATTTATTTCTTTCTTTTTGTAAATAGAAATTAAAGTAGTTAACTTTAAAAATACACTTTAATACTCAGTAAATTACTTTTAATAATTTAACCGAATTATACCACTAAAATTTCTTAGTCCTTTTATATGCATCTATATATCTCAGCCTAAATACAAAAGGGTCACAACTAAAATTTTAAAATTTTTAGGAAAGACAAAAAAACTGTTTAGTTCATCGTGCAGAAGCAACACACTTAACACAAAAATAGACATAACTGTATTTTTCCAGTTAAACAAGATAGTGATGTGAAAGAAATTTTACAGTAAGCAGAGATGTACACGCTGAATTAATTTATGGAAAAATATTCAGTTTTGGAAAATTTTGAGTTGTGACCCTTTTGTATTTAGGATGCGATATGTACATTAGAAATTTAAAAACTTTGAGAAAAATATTAATTATTATTTGTATTATATAATTTTTATTTTGCATGTTTGAAATTTTTATATAAAAAATTTATTAAGTATTTTAAAAAAATTAAAAAAAAATGTTTATTATAAAAAAATTTCTGCCATAAGTAGCCCAAATATAATAAAATTATACTACTTATTGTGTATGTACTAATTTTTGCTTAAATTATTCAAATTTAAAAAAATTTTATTATTAACTGCACACAAAGACAACCATATGCTAAAACTTAATTTGTATTTTATAAAGTTTTACTCTGGAGTAACGTTTGTGTTTTCAATGTAGGGCACGTGCCTAAGTGCATTAAAATACTAAACACATGCCTAGGTATAAATAATGGGCTTAGAAAAACATTAAGAGCGGAAAATTTACATTTATTACAGAAAAATGAATAAAAGGAAAAAGTGAAAAAATAAAAACTTAACTACGGACATACTAAATATAATGGGGAAGAAAAGTATGAATTATAAAATATTAGCTATCAAAAATTATAACCTGCAGTTAAAAAATGAAAACACTTCACACGAAAGCGAAAAAAGTCCAAAGGTGGTAATTATATAATTTTCTAGGTCAAGAACGACTAAAGATTGTCGTGCAAGCACTTCAAAAGAAAGATTTTTTTTTACTTTTTTTTTAAGTTTATATATTTTCAGGTGTTTTCTTATTTGTTAATAATTTTTTTTTATAAATTTTTGAAAAGCTATATAGAAATATATATATTAAATAATAAATAAAATAATAAATAGCTTGATTCTACTTATCCATAAAGCGAATATTTTTGTGTTTTTTTTAATACTGACTAATTAAAAAAGCAATTGAAAAAACACAAAACCTAATTTTGCTATGATTAAAGTTTTTTATATTTTTTTATTTAATACATTATGGTGTTATGGAAAACATGTGAAGGAAAAATAAGGATAAAAAAGTTATGAAATTTAAAATTTATTTTAAAAACTGTAGAAATATTTATATTTTTTTTCAAAATAATAATATATTATATTTCTTGCAGCCCAAAAAAGGGGACATTTTTGATTTCACGGAAACCTACAATACTATGACTGTTTTGTTTAAAGACAGCAAGAAATGTCAGATTGAAAAATATGATAACTATCGCGAGGCCATGTATAATTTTCCTTGACAGATTACTAATCTATAGTGAATTTATTTTAAGCAGTGAGTGTTCCTGTGCTATATTGCAATCATACTTTCGTCTAGTAATAAAAGTAATAAAAGTAAAGGGTGTTTTTTTAAGCCCGATAGAACTTGAAATTGTAAAAAATAACACAAAAAATTAAATTGTAATCAAAATTTCTTTTTTATTCGAAGGATCAATACGTGACATTAACATTTGAAAATGATTTCGGGCATATGGGCACCGCGGCTGTTTTTGACGAAGCGCATTCTGGACGTCCAATTTTGGGCCACTTTTTCGAGCACTGCTGGGCGTATGTCACGAATAACACGAACAATGCGTCAACTGTTGCTGGTTTATCAGCATAAACCAGTGACTTCACGTAGCCCCACAGGAAATAGTCGAGTGGTGTCAAATCGCACGACCTTGGAGGCCAATTGACAGGTCCATTTCTCGAAATCAACTTATCGCCAAATTTTGATTTCAATAAGTCGATGGTTGCGTTCGCTGTATGGCACGTAGCGCCATCCTGTTGAAACCACATCTCGTCCGGATCAATGTCATCCATATTTGCAAACAAAAAATCATTGATAATGGTGCGGTAACGATCTCCATTGACCGTAACGGGAGCTCCGGCCTCATTTTTGAAGAAATAAGGTCCGATGATGCCACCAGCGTGAAAACCGCACAAAACGGTGCATTTTTCTGGATGTAATGGAGTCTGATAGGGTCTGTTGTGGATTGGTCTCACTCCATATGCGGCAATTTTGCTTATTAACAAACCCGTTAATGAGGCCAAAAATGCGCCTCATCGCTGAACACAATTTTGCGATAAAACAACGGGTCAGTTGCCAACTGCTCTAGAGCCCAATCGGCGAAAGAACGACGCATATAATGGTCTCGTGGCTTCAATTCCTGCACCAGCTGGATCTTATACGGGTGTAGGCCGAGATCTTTGCCCAAAATTTTCCACGTAGTGGACGGACAGAGCCCCAATTCCTGCGACCGACGACGAATTGATAAATTTGGATCTTCTTCCACACTTTCGTTTACAGCGGCGATATTCTCTTCAGTACGCACATTCCTTCGACGTGTTGGTGTTATTGCATCCTCTAGAGAGTATGTGGTACGAAATCTATCGACAGTTCGACGAATGGCTTGTTCAGATGCACGATTATGTACGCCATAAAAATGACGAAGTCGTCTATAAGTTGCGCGAATCGACGACTGATTTTCAAAGTAAATTTGGATAATTTCGTAGCGTTGTTCAAGCGAGAGTCTATTCATTATGATTTGTCAGAGTATACTGAAACAAAAAAAAAATGTTTCATAAAAATTTCATTTTTTGTGTTACTTTTTACAATTTAAAGTTCTATCTAGTTTAAAAAAACACCTTTTACTTACACTTTAATTTGATTTGATAACAAGTTCGTAGAAGAAAAGCGTTATAAAGGGCTCTATAAGTAATAAACAAAATTAAACCAAGCAAGAATTTTGGAGCTGCAGATTAATATAAAAACACTGAAAAAATTTCCAAGCAAAAGAAAGAATGTTGTTTCTACCAGCTTAAAAAATTCGCAAAAGTTGTACAATAAAAACGATTTGAAATTATTTTACTGTTGATTACTTTACATGGTCAGGTGCTGCGAAAGTAAAAATGTTGTAAAAATGAGATTTCACCTCTTTCTCTATCGAAAACATACAAGTTTACTCTATTTATGAGTCAATGTGATTATTGTTGCAATAATTTTGGACGCCAAATATTCTTTAATTCTTAATTTCTTTTTATATATGTTTTTCAACCAGAAGTTTGTTTTTCAACTGTGGCAACACCTTCAATAATTGTAGTAGGTGGCTTGGAAATTGTTTAAATAAATTCAATTTCGGATGAAAATCGTATTAAAATAATTAAACTTCTCTATGAAAATTATGGTTCTGTTAAAGTTATATTTCGTAAAATTCGTGATATTTTCGGACAACATAATCGTCCTTCTGAGACGGCTATTAAGAATTTGGTCGTTTATATTGAGTCGGCAGGCTCAATACTAAATTTGCGAACACTAGCGTGTGTTTGACCGAATCGTTCAACTGAAAACATTGCAGCCATAAGCCACAGTATTGAAGCAGATCCAAATTTGTCAATTCCTTGACGTTCTCAACACTTGGTATTATCCAAAATCAGCACATAGCGAATTTTGCGTAAGGTTCAACTGGTGCAGGAATTGAAGCCGACCAAAGCCCATTTTCACTTGACAGGGTATGTCAACAACAAAATTGCCGCATTTGGGCTTCTAAAAATCCTATTGCCAACTTTGCATGCTCTACGTAGCACTGTATGGCGCTGTATGTGGTCTGGAGGCGTGATTGGGCCACTTTTTCTAAGAGGCTGAAAATGTGGTAACGTTAAATGAATCACGGGTTGTTAACAACTCAATTTTTGCGTATTATTGACGACGTGGATATAAATGACAAGTGATTTCGGCAACAATGAAATGATCAAAGCGCTAGTTACATCAGGATAAGAATTCAATAAGCTCCGTGACTATGGAGTTTCGGCTGATATTTCTTCATAATTTTTAATACAAGTGTTACTTAATGAAACTTGTATAACTTACGATGAAAACCATTGTTACTGGCTGTTTGTGTGGTACAATTGGCGGTACATGAAAACAGTAATTTATTTATTGGCGAACAAATCCAAACAATTTAATATATATATTTGATTATATTGAAAGCTGTTAAGGGATTGGCTTATTTCCTAATAAAAAAACTGATAACATTTTTTTTGTGGCACCTATAATCGGCAGTAGTTCTAGTTCAAACCAACACCATTGCTTTTTATAAATCACAAGTGTTATTTTATCGATTTTATATACAATTTTAAGACCGTTGGATTCTGTGACAGTGCTGGACATAAAATAGAATCGGCTAAAATACCTACTGCCTTAGCACAACCAGTTTTGATAGCTTTCTAAAAAATATTAAAATTTTGCCCGCCTCTGAAACATATATTTTTGACTTTCATCAATTGTAATTGTGTCATCCAGATTTTTCTTAAGTGGTTGCAGTCTTAGCAATAGATAAGGCTTCTTTGTATGAAACAACCCAATATGATGACTTCCAATAGTTTAAAATGTAAAATTTGCCTCTCGCCCAAAGTCCAAATTAAACAGTCACACATTTTGATTGCATACATTTTACGAGCAGCAACTCTTTCGTGTTCGTTAAGCATGTCTTCCTTATCTATGTTATCGCAGCAAAAAGGACAAAACGATAGCATAACCGTTGAAGATTTTGAACAGTTCTCTTTATTTATAAATTAAGATTTTCTACCGAGTTTTTAAATATTAGCCGAGAAGAGACCAACGTTATTAATATATATATATCAATATTTTTCGTCATGTATTTGTTAGGTAAAATTAGTTTAACCTTAATTTTTTAGTGTTTGCCTTAATGATTTTTAGCATTGAAACATCATTAACAAAAAAAAAAAAATAATAATAAAACAATTAAAGTAACGAGCTGCAAGCGATCCGATTAGGAACACCGCACTTTAAGCAATAAAAAAATAAATTTATTAAAAAATTTTCGTTTCCTCTCTCTAAGAAAACTTTTATATCAATAGAAACTTTCCTTTTGTAAAGTGTTTTTTATATTTCATTTAACCTTTGCATGTTGACATTTAAAACATTCTAATTTACGAATTGCTTCAAGGTCAAATATGTTTGAAATTAATGTTTGTTATCATGGCACATTGGGGGTTAGCTTTGTGTGAGTGTATGAACATGCTTGAAAATGGCTATAAGTTTTTTGGTTGTATGTACAATATATAGGAGTAGTATGCTATACAGTTTCGATAATTTGTAAAAATATGGTTTTTAGCGGATACTTTATCGGTGACATTGACGGCATGTTAATTTATTATTTGGCAGTGGTTTGCTAAGTGGTTTTGTTGATTATTTGTTTGTGAGGTTACCAAATAGGAGTGTCTTGGCAAAACAAATTACCTTAAAGCAAAATAACCTTGATTATCGTTATTATACGAACAAAAGGTTGGGTACGTATGTAAGTACTAAAGTTTTTTTTCTCTGGTGTCAAGTGTTGCTTGTATTTGCTCATAAATATTTTTACAATGCAGACTGTTAGATATTAAATATTCTTATTATCTATACAATCGTTAAACATTTTAACAGTTTTTTTTTTATTAATTTATTTACTTTTTATTGGACATTAATTTTCTTTTTTGTTTAAAGACACATTAATTTGTTTTTATTCAATTGTTTGGTATTACAATTCTTTGAATTTTTTATTGCAAATATATTTAAGCATGAATTTATTTTTATTCTATACGGTAGTCGATTATATTGGTGAATAAATGTTGTTAACCATTTAACGCTTTATAGGTGATTGAAAACAAAAAAAATTAAAAAAGGCTACTTTAGATAATAACAATAAAATAAATGAACAGTACCATGTTAATATCAACATACTAAGTAACGCAAATCAAACTCTATTATACGCATCCTAATACCTTGAAAAATGACTCAAACCAATGTATGATCTGTTTTTTAGTCCTTCCATTTTAAAGATATAAAAGGTGGCTATAAAGTAAAATTAAGTATCCAAAGTAGATGATCAACTCAAAATTTATTTTTTTATTCCTTGTCATTAAAATCTCTGTTTTTGGAAGTAAAAACATAAGCTTTTACTTTAAATCCTGTTGATTTATTTATGGTTTTATGGTTTTGTGGCATAATAATGTTATGCTTTTCCGAAACAATTACTTTAATAGAATATAGAAATATGCATTAGTCCCCTTCTTAATTTGTAAGGCTTTTGAGAAAATTATGTTTACATTAATTTTGGCATATTTTTTGACTTGGGTTTTTTAATTTCTATTTTAATAGTTTATATATTATTTATACTTATATCATATAAAGCTTTTTAAAAATAGTTCAGTGTAATTCAGTGTTTTTTATAAAATATTTTTTATAACTTGCGACAAACCATAAATAGTTATTAATACGGTTTTTTTTTCAATTTTCTTATTTACTTAAATAAAATTAAAATTCCACAAAAATACATATTAGCTCACCATATCTTATGAGTTTTAACAAATTTATATTTCTGTTTTGTACTGTTTCCAAATGTTTTAAGAGACCTAAATTTTTTAAAAATTTGCATGTCAGTTGAAAAAACAAAACTGGAACACGGAAAATATAATATTGTTACGTATATTCCTTTTAATAAACTTTTTGTTCTTTTAAGTTCTTTTATTGCAAAATAATACACACAAAATAAATACGATGGTAACTTTGTTGTCTCTATTCACTGATGACTCAATTTTAATTCATTTATTTGCCCAGCAATTGGCAGTGGCGGATTTAGGACTGCTGCCGCCCTAGGCACTATTTGATATGCCGCCCTTTTAAAAAAAAATTAAAATTTTAAATACTTAAATTATTGTGTATGAATTTTTATTAATGAAGATACATACATGAATGTATATACTTATATATATATATCTATGCTTTTTCAAGTAACATATAATTTTTCCAATCTTTTGTCCAATTCGTACAAATTTCAATTATTTCATGCATGCATAAGATTTTTACACATAAACATGTTTTGAAAACAATTGTAAACCAAATTTAATAATTAAAAAAAAAAGTATAACAAATTTTATAATTTTATTTATGTATGCAGATAGAAAAGAATAACAAGAGTTTTTGTAAAAAATAAAAGTTACTTTATACATAACTTTTGAAAAACAATACAATTTTTCAAAAATAAATAATTAAAGTTCATTAATCAGTGCTTCTTTTAATAATTTAGGTTTTCGGGACTTTGCTCGGGCAAAAACGTCAATTAAATTTTCATAATTTATTTCTTGCACTAATTGGCTTTCAATAGACAATAATGCAAGACCATTGAGTCTATCTTGGCCCATACTTGCCCGTAGATAATTTTTTACCCTTTTCAGGGTGGAAAAGGATCTTTCTGCTGAACAGTTTGTAGCAGGGATACTTAAAAAAATTCGTAAAGCTATGTGGACATTGGGGTAAACCTCTTCAAGATTACGTGAATGTAATATATCGGATATATGCTGTGCAGAGCGCACGTTTTCAGTACTTGCCAATGAATCTTTAAGCTGATAATGTAAATGAATGCATTCATTTGCTAATGTCTCTTCTAGATCATCAGGATACTTTTTGGCGAGTTTATTTGCTTGACTTTTTAACTCATTTGTGTCTATTGTAGATAAATTATCAAAAAAGTTGAAGTTAACAAAAAGCTTTTCGTATGTGTTTTTACGTCCTGATAGCTGTACACTCAGTGTGTCCAAAATGGGGTAATAAATATTTGTACGAAAATGTTCTTGTCCAGAAAATGGTGCTCTTTCATTTACCCGTGTTTCATCTGGCCGCAGTTTTCTGCTGTTTCTGCGTCGAGTATCATAATGATAATCTTGAACTCCAGACAGTGCTTTGGCTTTTTCTTCAAATTCAGAAAATTGTTTATTTCTCATATCCTGAAGAAATAAGGCTAGAGAACCATAAATTTGGACAACTGATGATAAATCAGTCTGAGATGCTTGAAGTTTCTTACTAGCAGCATTAAAACGATCTAAAATAACATTCCAAACAATGACTAGAATAGCTGTTTCTAGATGCTCTAATTTTCGTTGCAGTCCAATAGCTTCAGATCGTGTAGTCGGTTTCTCGTCTTTGTTTTGTGCAATGAAGTCTAATGCATCAATAATTGCAGACCACTCTTTTTCCAAAGTATAGCATGCATCATGTCGAGCAGACCAGCGAGTTTGAGAGAGACTTTTGAGTCTTAAATTTGTTCGCTGCACCAAGATGTCCCAACGATGTGTAGATATTGTAAAAAAATTATGAAGTTCTTGCAAGGTGAAAAAAAAATCGACTGTTTCAGCTACAGATTCAGCTGCACAAGTGCCTACTAAATTCAAGGAATGTGCAGCGCAAGGCACGTAATCTGCTAAAGGATTAATTGTTTTAATTCTTGCCTGAAGTCCTGAATATATACCTGACATATTACTTGCGTTATCATAAGATTGACCTCGGCAGTTCATTATGTCCAAACCATTTTTTTCTAAAGAGTTTAGTACTGCATTTTCAATATCTTTGGCTTTGTGACCAGTATTTGGTACAAATTCTAAAAATCTTTCAACGGTTTCACCATTTTTAAGTACATATCTAATAATTATAGCAAGCTGATCGACATGCGCAATATCAGGTGTAGAATCCACAATGATACCAAAATACTTCGCCAATTGCACTTCCGTTGAAATGTGTTGTAATACTTGACCTCTCATCAAGATTATAATTTCTTCGTAGATGGTTTTGGATAAGTACGACGTTTTTCCACTCCCAGGATGCGCATATTTTAAATGCTCAGATAAAAATGGATCAAACTCGGCAAGAAGTTCTACTGTTCCTAAGAAATTTCCATTTCGCAAATCACCAATTTGTTCTGTATGTCCTCGAAATGGCAGCCCTCTTATTGCGAGTGATTTAACAATTGCAATTATTCTGTGCAAAATTTTTCTCCAATATGAAATTTCTTCATCGAGCTGTTTTACTAGACGTTGATCAACACGGCCGTGAACTGCTGCTCGAGCTTTTATACGATAAATATTAGTTTTATGAAAATTTGAATTTTCGTGAGCTTCAACGCGTGCATTTGAGTTTTTCCAGTCCCTAAACCCTTCGCCAGTAAAAGCATTAGTTTCGCCACTTCTATCAAACAACAAACAAGGAACACAAAACACACTCCCTTTAGTTTCGGAATAAGTCAACCACTCACGGCGTTGAATCTCTCCGTTTTTTAAAGTACGTTGAAATAGGTTTTTGCAACAGTACCTTGTTTTATCATTGTAAACGTTTTTGGAATTTTTAAAATTTATAATGTTGTTTTGTGGCGTGCCGTTTATACTAATGTAATCCCGTGTTTCGTCATTTAAATTCCACAAAAAGGGATCACTATTAATATCTATTACAGCAGTTCTTATCAAATTGTCACTTAATAGGTTCGATGAAGAAGAGTTTAAATGTATTTCTTCGATATCTTGTGCTGAAGTCCGTTCTAACACCTGCTAAATAAAATATTATTTTTTTACGACCACAATTTTGCACGAATAATTATTACGAAATACTTACTGCAGATGAACATGATGGTTGCTGGTCATTATTAAAGGATTTTGTCAAACTAGTTGTCATAAAAGTAGATATTTTTGGTGTTTTTTTTAGTAGATTATCTACCTTTATAGTTTCTTCTGCCTTTTTTTTGCGATATTCAGCACCACTTAGTTTTTTTCGATAGGCGCTCATATTAAGACAAACAATAGATTAGAATTGGAAAAACAAAAAAAGAAGTTAAGCTTTGTATACGAGAACAGTACATCAATTAGAATGAGCCACACACACAAAGTAAATAATATCAATTCGTTTTAATACCGTTACTTTGCTTCGCTGCTTAAGCAGACGTCGCCTGCGCTGTTCTCTCTCGCGCAGTCATTCATATTTACAAAGTTAAAAAAACACACGAAAAAATAGTTGGTCTCATTTGGTAGCAAAACAAATGCGTAGAGCAACACGTACACACACACACACATGATATGCAAACACTCCAACAGCAAACGAAGAACAAACCAAAAGTTTCTTTTCTGTACTAAAAAAATTGTAAACAAAGCAACAAATGTTTCTCCTTCTCATATGCTCTTCGCTTTTGCTTGGTTGATAAAAACAAGAGAGGCAAGAAACTGAAACTCAGTTTTTAAATTCACTGAAAAAAATGTAAACAAAGCAACAAATGTTTCTCCTTCTCATTTGCTCTTTGCTTGGTTGACATAGCAACTTTTTTTACTATTTTTCATTTAAATTTTGGCGCGCCCTTAAAATCGTGCCGCCCTAGGCCCGGGCCTCACGGGCCTATGGGTAAATCCACCACTGGCAATTGGGGCTTGTATAGTTGTTTTAAGCGGTTTTCGCATATACAAGAATACTTTACTTTCACATCACCACATATTGTTGTTGTTTTTATCATCCAGCTTAGGCGCCTCTTTTCTGTGTGTTTTGTTCTGTGTTAGTTATTTTTTGTTGTCATTTTTTTCCTTTTTTGCTGTTAGTTGTTTTTGTTTATTTTTATTTATCTTATTTGGTAGAATTTCTCATAAGCATGTTGTTGTTGTCTTGAGTTTATAAGACTTCTTAGAAAACTACGCAGTTTGTATAATACACAGTGTGTGGTTTCGATTACTTTTTTTACTGATGATTATTTTTTTAAAACTTAAAAAATCCTCTTCTTAACAATATGTTAATTTATGTTAATTTGTGCTTGATTGCTTAAACATACATAAATATTTAATGATATTTTTATAAAATATTTTTTATTCTAAAAATTTTTTAGTGTATTACTGTGAGGGAAAGGATTAACAAATGGCGATTTCACCATTGTTAAATTAGCTCATTTGTGGATTTTACCCTAATTTTTGTAGAGAAAGCTCAAGAGTCATATATTTCAAGGTAAATTGCTTGTATTTGCTCATAAATGTTTTTACGTTTTATTTTATTTAAACAATACAGCAAATCTCAAAATACTATATTTGCAAAAATATGATACAATATTGTTTGGATCCCAGTAATACGAGGACTACCTCGTAATAAATCATTATTATTCCGACAAGACGAAGTTCACTCGCAATTCAAAGATTATTATTCGTCATTATATTTGTTCTTGCTTTCGGATAACTTTCTGAATTTAAGTCAATTTAAGACATGAAAATTAAATAACATTTTTGGTTTCCTACAGAATTGAGTTGAGCAATCAACTAAATGGCCATAGTGGTTAGCTTTACCAGCAACAATCAATGCAGGGATTCTATTTTAAAATAACATTTGGGTTTGGCACGCTGAAAAGTGAATTAATAGAAATTAAATTATTTTATACGCATTGATCGTTCGTGTTCGGAAATTGTACTGCAGCTGTTGCTATGGGTAATATGGGTATTACGGAATCGGAAACTCTTGATGTTCTTGGCGTGAAAATTCAGTGTGCTGTTCACTGGACTAAACCCTTTTTTCAGGTTTCTAAAGAAGCTTTCAAGTGCCTCTAAAACGATGTAAGAGATACTTCACTCCATCCGATCTATTTATACCACCTATGTCCGTTCAAAGATGCAATACAACTCTTATGTATGTTATGTATGGGCCCGCGCCCCAAAGTCTATTTTGGAGTTGCTCGCTTGCGTACAGGTCTATTGATTCCCTAGAGCAACGATGCAATGTAAGTTGTATTTAACTGTTTTATTGTTACTACAATGGTAGGTGCTTCTTTGTGCCCGAAACACGTACATTTTTGCGTTTGACTAGATTTTCGTTGAGAGCGCATACATATGTGTGTTCGATTGGCCAGTGAATCGCACTATGCATTACAGAGAAAATTCGTTTTTTAGCAGAACAGTCCGTCCCTCCAGAGGTCTTTCCTGTCACTTTCAATGTACGAAAATTCAAATCGAATGTCCACAAGCACTACTCCCTCTTTCCTCCTCCCCATAACTTATTTTCCTAGTTCTGGAACAATGCATTGAGTAGGGTCCGAGCGAAAAAAAAATATTTGTATAATAACTTTTTATTTAAATATTATGAGAAAACTTTTCAAAGACTATGGTATAATACAGTCTGCACCATTGCTTCTAAGGTAACAAAAAATACAGCAAATAACACTAAGACATATTTTCATAAGGTTTGTATGTAAAAAAATGTTATTTGAAATATTTGTTAAAAAACAATATATTTTAAATCCATTTCAAATTAGCTGCTTTTGCATACGGGCATTAATGGAAATAAAAGGAAATAATTACTACCTACGATACTAAAGGATAAAATATGAATTAAATTAATTTCTTTTTAATAACATTTATTGAATTATTTAGGAATTTATCATTTTAAAGACCTTATGCAATTGTTGTTAACGAAACTTAATAAAGACTTGCATGCTCAAACATTATAATTAAATGTGCAGAACTCCTACTATTATATGAAAATGCCTTCTGTTAACTATAATATGATTGGAAAAAAATCCTTATGCTTATTTTATAAATTTGTAGGAAGAAAAACTACAAGACCTTCGAGTAATATGTAATATGCTTTAGACAATTAAACGATTATCGCATAAAGTTATATCAATAACTTTTTTTTGTGAGAAGTATCGGGTATTAAAAAATTAATAGTCCATTTTAGACCATAAATTCCCATAATAATGACTGAAAATTCTTTTCGTTACATTAAAAAAACCAATAATGCCACCACTACAACTGTGTTTGGCAAAAAAATTCGGTTTTTCATTCTTCTCTAAGTTCTCCATTGTTTAACTGTTAAGTAAATGATTCATTTGACTATTTAACCGAATAATCAGTGAACTCTAGGCAAAATTGTATCCATGCTCGTGCGTGAAATTCCGAATTGTTGAGTTCGATGAGGAGATGCAATTATTGGTTTGAGTTGCATACTTTTGATCACAACTGAACCTTTTTCGTCGGCATGTACTGTATAGTACTTCTTTTTAATAAATACAGAGTTTGGGTAATATAGACATAGGTTTTAAATATTTCCCAATGTTGTTGAAGCACCAACCGTGTAATGTTTATCTTGTGATACTGACTGATATTTGCTATTTTGGAAAGAAAAAGTCAAAATAACGTAACACGAAGGTATTTCTTTAACGGCCACAAGAAATAAGAAAATAAAAATTTTGTTTTAAATATTTTTAAAGCATTATGTGCAGTAAAATTTACTTTGAATATTCTGCGATTGTCCGAATTGATTTCCCCTAGGGGCATATAAATATGGTCTTTATAGAATATTCCACTAACTAGACTCAGTGTAACTGGGGAAAAAGGGAGCCCAGTCCCCTGAAGACAGGCAGGTGGTCAACTGGAAACTCCACTTTATTTCCACGGGGATCAGTGAGCCGCAGAGTTCATTATTTGTCTCTTTAGACATTTAATAGTTCTCTGGCTGATCATTGAGGTTGGCCCCTATATGGGAGCATCGTGGTGGTTGTGGTTTTGCGGCCCCATAAGAGATTATGAAATTTATGGTGGCCAGGATCATCTCGCTGTTAATGACACCCTAAGTGAATGATCCTGTCCAATGAGCATGCTTGACATGTGTTCTGAACAGAAGTTAGAAAGTCTCCAACTCTTTAGCAAGGTGTGATGGTTTGCAGACCTGCCCTGAAATCATTCAAGTTGCAACTAGGTGGTTTTGTTGCATAGAATTAAGGCTTCGGCTATCTAGGACGCATATATGACGTTCCAAATTATACAATAGTGGTGTGTCCACCATCTGATTAAGACTACATAGTCAGGCGCGGATGTAAAACAAATTACACTCTGTCCGAATTGATATTATAATGTTAATGCAAATTTATATTCTCTCTTCCTTTTTCTCATTGTACTTTTTATTCTTCGTTAAATATGAATAAAGATATTTAATTAAAATTGATAATTATTATGACCATACTATTGGTTATAATAAGAAGCAGCTATTTTCAAGCAAGATAACTAAATAGTGGAGATTGACTGACATACATAAATTAGACAGTAATAACAATCAATTTATATTTTTTTATTATATTTTTTATTTTTGTTTATCATTTTATCTGTACCTTTAAAGTGCTATTTTATGTTTATATTTATGATGATATTTTTTTTAGAGCTCAAGGAATAATAAATCATAATTTATTAATAATATTTTATTATTTTGAGTATGAAGAGTGAATGTAAATTACATTTTTAATGGAATATTAAGAAAATGACATAAATAAATGGTTTTCAATAAATACCAATAGCTTTTTTATATTATGGCTATGGTTAGCTAATGTCATCATACTACTAGTATTGCAATACTGTACCTGATACGATTTTTCGTTATGGAGTTGTCGTAGGACAAATGTTAATGAAAAAAGGTATAAATAATCTGCTGCATAATGTAAACGAGAAAGCACGTTGAGTAGAAAAATAAATAAAATAACTTTATTAGTTAATTATTAGGCGCTATGTCATTATTTAATAAAAATTTTAAAAACTTTTTTTTTAATTTTTTTTCAATATTTCGCCAAACCATTGGTTGGCATCATCAGGAAAAACAAAAAAGAAGAATATATAAAAATAAAGTTTTTAAAATTTTTTATTAAATAATGACCTAGTGCTTAATAATTAACTAATAAAAATTTTAAAAAGGTCAAATAACTATAATTATTATAAATAAAATAACTTTCAAAAATAGTACATTACAGACAACCTTTCGCAACATATATATTACGAAATATAACGCAAAATTTATGTGCAATAATATGCAAGATAGCTGCCTAAACCAGCTTACCGATCAAGTAAATGTAAGACGCATATTATTTATTACATATTTAAAATGGACGTGACACTTCTTATACAAAGTAAATGTTTTACGTCATGCATCTTTAAAACTTTAGTAGTTAGAGCTTTGCAATTTCGCACTTAACAATGCGAATAGCTTGGCAAATAACTGATTGAATCGGAATGGAGAGCAAGGTAGAAGAAGTTATTTTCGTTTACCAGATAATCACAATAAGTAGAGCTTTGAAATTTTGAATTAAGATATGGGCGTTTGTGTACTATTCAAAAGCTATTTAAACAATAAATGTAATACAGTTGCAACTTGTACTTTGCTTTGCTTATTTTTAAAAAATAAAAATAGTAATGCTACTTTAAAAGAAAGTGATTAGTATAAAATAAATCTCTTTCAGCCTATTAAGCAAGAAGTTCGGAATTATGACCCAAAAATCGCTAAAAAATACCATACAAATTGAGGTTTATAGTATTTCGGTACTATCTTTATTTCTAGCAATAAATTTCCAACAAAGTCCTTATGTTACCAAATTTAAATAGGAAAATAGATTTAATTCTAATGAAAAGGTTGTTTTAGCCACATAAGTCTTTTTGAGAGCCATTCGAAATCATACTTAACGTTTTCTTATATTTTATTTTATTTTTATATACACAAAATATATTATCCGGAAATTTTTACATAATACATTATACAAATAAATAAAATATTAAAACGGAAATATTAAAAATAACAAAAAGGTTATAGTTCTAAATACGAAATAATATTTATTTATAAAAAAACATTAATACTGGTGTGTCCATGAAATCTTAAATGCCCTGTCAAAATGCAGTTTTTGTATTCTAATAATCATATTAAAATCAAACATATTGATATTAAATTTGTAAATTGGCCTAATACAATTGCTTGTGTATGCAACAAAATCTTAGCACAAAATAAAACAAAATTGGTGTTTTATACGTGCATTTGAATGTGTTATTCTAATGTTGATGTTCTATCTCTTTTATTATTTCTACCAATTGCAAAGATATCCTTTGGCTAAATAGACCGTAACATAACATGACAACGAAAACAGATTTGTTTTGGTGTTAGTAAAGTTTCAGTAACAATGATAGCATTTGTGGTCAAATGTTAAATATTTGTTTATCTATATGAATACCAACATACATATTCTGTTTCGTAGAAATATATTCAACGGATTGCAGTTTTGAAACAGTAACACCTTTTTAAAGGGGATCTTTAAAATATTCCGTTTTTTTTTTGTTTTGACTTTTGCTGGGCATTTATTTACTTTTGGGTGCAAAGTAAAAAAGTATACTTTAATTTCCCTAAACAATTTATTTTACAATTTTCCTTTGTCCATTCTCAGGTGTATAGATATCTAAAAGTCATGACTTCACTGTTTGGCTTGAAATAAAAATATTAAAAATAAATTGCATTGTTGCTTACGTGAATATACATTTTTTGTTTCTGACGCTGCATATTATTGTCCAGTTTTATATCAATGAAATATGCAGCTTCTTGTTATGTGTTTTATTTTATTTTGCTGATATTTTATAGTTTTTATTAAGTGTTAAAACTAGAAATTTAGACTTGTGTGGTAGACAAAATATGTTACATTGTAGATTTAAAGGAATCAATATTAAATTCTTGTTGTTCCATTTATTGTTTTGGCTACTTACGTATTTGGCTTAAGAATTTCTTTTCTCATTATTTATCTTTATTAAAGTCGATATATTAAGATCAGAAGAAATATTTATAGTTTTAATTTTGCTATTAAAGCTTGCTATTTAATTTTTAAAAATATTTTATATTCCATATTCATGTTTGTTGCAAGAAAATTATAGTTATTAGAAAAAATTAATTTAAATTATATTTTTATCGAAACAAAATTATTATTTATCTATCGATGGCTTGTCTAGTTTCTAATTTAAAAAATTTTAAATACCAGGGACTTAACTTTTGTCCTTATGAGCTAGGCTAATATGTAAAAATCTAGGACATAAGTTGGTAAAACTTCATTCTCAATATTTTCCAATATAAGGCTTCCATGGTAGGATATAAAAGACTTAAATCCGATTGCCTTCTTAGTTGTAAATTTTCATCTTTTTTTTAAATTTAAGCATTTAAGCAGTAATCTATATAATCAAATGCTACAGTCACATAAATATCGATCGTGCTACAATTTCCAGTTAATTTCACAAAGAAATACAAACATATTTTTATTTTTATATTTTATTTTTATTTTAAGTCTGCTGCAATCAAAATATTTGTAATTCAAAATAAGTGTGCCTTTCTTTTTATTAATTCACTCTAAATTACTTTTTCTCGTGCATTCGTTATTTGTTAGCGATTCCGATTATATAAAAAATATATGTGCTGCCATATTTTTGTAATTTTTCAAATTGCCCAATTTTACAAGGTACAAAGTGTTTACATTTTTCAACATAATTTTTCAGATAAACTAAAACAAAACTCACATAAGAACTGGAGTACTTTTCTAACGTTTTTTCGTTTCGAAAGGGAGAGCCATCAATAACATCATTCATACTATATAATTTAACTAAAGCTGTATTTCCGTTATTTTTTCTTTAAATTAATTGGCTGCAGTACCTTCCGGTCGTACAATGGATAGATGTGCATAAATGTTGTTTCGCATTTAATTCGAAAAATATTTTTTATTAAAGCTGCTGTACTTTCTAAAGATTAGGCATTCAATGTAATGGAAAATGTACAGGCGTCCAATATTAATTGTACTATGAAGTTTTTTTTAGTTCACATTTGATGGCAAATTATTTGAATTTTGCAAACTAAGTCTTGTGACTAGAGAACATTTATCCAACCTTGCTTTTGACTATTTAATATCGTTTAATTTATGTTAAGGGTGGCTTTACGTAAATTATGTATGCCAATAAGCCTATAACCATTGCAACATTGTGGTATTAAACTCAATGCTGCTGCGATACAATTTATCCTCATTTAAGCCATAAGACTACTTTGGTAATGGTCATACGTGATAAGGTAAGCGTCAGCAGCTAGCCGCAAGGCTTTAATCTGACGGTAGTCTTACTACTGGGTGCATTCAAAGCGTTCACCTGCGCTTAAAAAAGAGTACACACCTAGGTGCATACCGGCCACAATTTTGAGTGCACTATGGCAGGGTTATGTCCTCCCTCCTTGCTGAAGATTTGGAGACTATACAACACTTACTCTTGTTAACTTTTCTGTTAACACCTTTTCGGAACTTTCTTCATAGCCACTACAAACACGTAACTTTGGTGATTTCCGTGGTACCCCTGTGTGTGTTCGAGAGTCCTCTGTCTCCTCCAGTTTCGGGCCCCTGCTAGCCCAGGCGACTGGTGCCGCTTTATACCTCAGAAGGCATATGTCAAGATGAGGAAGAAATCCGTCAAGACTGCGTGCCCCCGGAGGGGTGGGCATTATAGTGGTCAGTATATATCTGCCTTCGCAGATACTGATTAAAGTCGCCGATGTTGAAGGCTTAGACGATGATCTTAGTTCTTCATCGTTTTTGTCAAACAATGACCTGTTTCACTAATTTTACCCACAAATACTTTTGGAATTTTACTCCTCATATAAATGACAACTACGTGAAAGTTGTTCTAAAAGTTTACCGCTGAGATAAGTAAAGAAATCGCCATCGTTAATAGTCACAGAACCACCAGTGTTCCTATAACATATTGACAACTAGCTACCAATTAATATAATTATGCTAGCCCGTTATACTATTCGCTATCATGTGTTATCGAAAACTAACTATTGCAATTATTGCCTTTTATTTTATTTAAAACATGTTTGGTGTTGTTTACGTGGTATTTGGAGCAGACATCCTATGACTTGTGCCGTCATTTAAAAGACATTTTTTTTGGATTATGACACACTTAATTTACAGCAATATATCATTACAAATTAATGTTTTTTACTTAGTTTGCACGAAAGCTTTAGTTGTCCCTTGTGTATCATGTTACGTTATGTAAATATTTATCTAAAATTTTTTGTGTTACTAGTATCAATAATAATATATTTGTTTGCTTTACACTACAACCATTCGTTTACTGTCCGATAAAAGAAAATACACCCAATTTCCGGTACAGTAAATTGCAACATTAAATATCAATATTACGAACAACGGGAAAAGTAATACTTTGCTAGAACGTTAAAAATAAAAAATTTTAATAAAAATGTTTCTACACCAGCAATTGTTGTGTCAAGTTTAAATGGTAGAATAAATCTTTATAGCAAACAAAAAAAAGGAGGGGATAGATTAGGTATTTGTAAAAAAATATTGTACTCGAGAAAATACCATTAGTCTTTAATTTGTTTGGAATTTTATTTGAATAATTAAATAAAATAATTTAATGAAATACTCACCTCAATAGTAACTTTTTTTTCAAATTGGAAAAATTTAAATAAATATTTTCTATATATTGAATATATTATTTATAGTGAATCTGCGATTTTACTGGTACACGTAATGCGTGCGAGCAAGTTATGGATATAATTTTAGTTCTAACTTTTCTCTATTCATCATATTATTTGCTTACTTCAGTTAGGTTGGGACAAACACAGCTTTATCTTATTACTATGTGAAGTCATTATTTATACTAATGCCTTCGAATGCTTAGCGACGCTGTATGTAGTAACATTACCTAAACTAAGAGCCGAACATTTGCAGCAATATCTGCAAAGGTGCAATAAGCAGCCAGAAGTAGTTCTGCTATTTCAGTTAAATGGCAGCCACCACGTTAGACGTAGAACGGACAGGATACTGGCTGTCGTGATATCGGTTGTTTAGTCACTGCTTAGATTTCTTATTTTTATTTATAGTTTATAGCCTTATATCACAAAAGCAATTAATTTATATTTGCATCGCTTTTAATTCCACAGGATTAAAATAAAGCAAAATGTTCATTGTTCTAAGCACTTCTCTTAAAAGTCGATACATGACCTATATCGAGTTTTTAAACAAGAAGTTTGTTTTCCAATTGTGGCAACACCAACAACATGATGGGTTTGACATTTAGTTTATTGACGTATTCGTAGTAAATGCATTTCTTATAATGAATTCAATTAAAATAATTAAAATCCACTATGAAAATGTTGGTTCTGGTAAAGTTGCATTTTGTGAAATTCGTGATATTTTCGGACAACATAATCGTCCTTCTGAGACCAACATTAATAATTTGGTTAATAAATTTAAGTCGACAGGCTTCATACAAAATGTGCGAACACCAACGTGAGTTCGACTGAAGACAACGCAGCTGTGATCCACAGTGTTGAAGCAGATTCAAATTTGCAATTACTCAACAATTGGGTTCTCCAAAAACACTACATGGCGAATTTTGGGTAAGGATTTGACTTTGAAAACATACAAGGTTCAATTAGTGCAGGAATTGAAGCCGATCGACTATTCACATCGCCGTAGATTCGCTCAATTCATTCAGGAACAACCAGCTGGTTTTTCTGAAAAAATAATTTTTTCAGACGAAACCCATTTTCACTTGTAGGGTATGTTAAATTGCCGCATTTGGTTTTCTGAAAATCCTAGGGCGATTGTTTAGAAGCATTCTAAAACTCAATGTGTCACTTTATGGTCCGCTATGTGGTCTGGAGGTATTTCGAAGGCGAGGTTAGAAATGCGGTAACGGTCCCGATCGTATAATTTCACGACAATCAGCAGTTAAGTGACCATGCAGATCGTATGATTAAAACCATTTTTTGTGGTGCTATATTAAGAACAAAGGCAATAAAGAGACAAACGAGTCGATTGTAGCCTTAAAACTCAATATCCGTGATGTGATTAACAAAACAGGACAGCCATTTAACCAAAAAGTGATCTAAAACATTGATGAAAGAAACGAGATCTGTCAGCGTGGTCAGTGTGGGCATTTCGTGATATGACTTACATCTGCACCTTGCTGTAAGCCATAATCCAATGGTGATCAAACCACTGGGAATGAAAAGCAACGTCATTCACGCCCTAGGGAGCCGAGGACTAATTCTAGCAACAGGTCATTCCTAGTTACAATTTCAACGGTTCCACAGCAGGATTGCAAACCACTACTCCTTGCTGAAGAGCTGGAGACTATCCAACTTCTAGTCCAGAACACATGACTAGCATGCTCACTGGATCCGGATCATTCTTCTGTTGGGTCAGTGTGTTCATTTGCCGGATATCATGTTTCATTCGTAATTGCCAAACTTTTCTCTTCGTAATACAATAAAACAAAAACAAAATTTATACTGGCCAAGTAAATTAGGTGCCCCTGTAGGCTAGTAGGTAGTGTACTAGCTTGTAAATATAGGGGTTGTGGGTTCGATTCCCAACGAAGACCTTGGTTTTTTTCACTACAAAAATAAAAATTGACTGTCGGTGCGGCTGCTCAGCGATGAAGGCATAGTCACTGGTCGCTGTGCTGTCTTTATACGGCAGTTAATTTCCGACTATCCTTCTACTTTCACCACCTGTTTAATCTATTCTCTATCCCTTTCCTAAAGAATGTAGCACGGTACTTGACTAAATAGGCATTGTTGCCTTAAGTGCTACTTCTCTTAAAAAAAAAAAAAGTAATTTCCAGCCAAGCATCCTTATAATACTTTTTTAACAAAATTTATTAGGAAGATCAACAAGTTTGTTGGCTGACTAAATAAAACACCGACTACAGCGCCAACTTTTTTGTTTCCGTCCTTTTTGAGCCTTCAGAAATAGTAATCAATTTTGTTTGGCAAACATTTCATTAAATGTGAGATGAGTTTTATAATATATTGTCTATTTACCAGTATGTTAAATGTACGAATGTAAAACCCTTTATTTATGGATACATAAGTACTTTCTGTAGAGTTTAATACATAAATTGCACTTTTAATTTGTTCATCCTTAAGTAATGACCTCATTGCAACATCTTTGTGAAAATTGTTTCTTTCATTTTAAATTAAATTTGTAAAAACTTTTGTTAGTTTATTTTATATTATTTATAAAGTTTGTAATTAAATTTTAGTTGCATATTTTGTTATTCTATAAATTATTTATGTGTGCAAATAAAAAAGATATAAAGTAATTATTTGCCTTTTTTGGTTTTCCTTTTTATTTATATTCAACACATGATATAAAATAAATTTTTGAATTATATATTTTAATATATTTAATAAGAGAGAAAGTTTTAATATCTATAAACTAAAACAGACACAATTGCCTGGCAAACAAAGTATGGAGCAAATAAAAATGGTGTAATGAAGCTTGTGAAAATTAAATATTAAACTTTGTATTTTTTTTAATTTTAATTGATTATGAATAGACATAACACAAGACAATCAATATAACCATATTACACAAAATCATTAAGCTTAGTGATATTACGGATATATGTAGTGGCAAATTGAAAGAAATTTACCGGCAGCTCTCACTTTTCCAAATATGATGTATACATAAAAATAAAGGCTACAGATGGGTTTTAAAATACTGCCTAAAGAAACTCTCCAAATATATATCTTTCTTTACACATAATTCTAATATTTTCATGTTTCAATATTGTAATTTATTACCTGAATTTAATTGCATATCAGGAAACCATTAAATTTAGAATATAGTTTGTTTAATAGATACTTCATTGCCATAGATACTTCAATTGCAAGAATTGAGTTTGTTTAGTTTACCGCATATAAATTACAATGAAAAATTCATAATTTTATTGTTTCTTCTTTCTTTATTTCTCGCAACACAAAATTTAAAAACTAAACAATAAGTAAATAGATTAATCCTTTTTTCGATTGAGAACTGGTAATGAAAATAACTTTTTAAGAATATTATTAACGATAAGAATTTAGAAATCTTATAATAAATTATGTGGCTTTTTTAAATTTATTGAAGAAAACTTAGTCTATCACTGGGATTTACTCATTAAAAAACAAGACTTTTAGTTGATTTAAAAAAACAAAATGTGATTTTTGTTGGCTGAATAGAAGTAGTAGTTTAAAAATTCAAAGGCTGGCGTACAATTGTAGGATATAAATAGATTGTCATAAAAACATGTTGTCGTAGTTTACCTTTAGCATAATCACATAAAAAAGACGCTATATACATTGTGTCAAATACACCGTTCCACAAATAATGTAGGACTAAGTATGTCTTATATAAATGTGAAATGTATATTTCAACCACTGACTTACTGAGTTCTTGAAATAATTATCACTATAAGTTACCATAAGCATTGACAGAAGACAGGTTTCCACTTTCTCCTTCAATTTCTATCATAAATATTGTTTCTTCAGGAAAAATTAATAAGCAGTAAATGCTTAATACCTGCCAAGGATAAGCGCCAACATAACCTGCAGTATTTTCTATATATTTTACTACACTACGTACTTGACATACTAATGAAGAGAATGCTAATTTCATCTAAGGTAGATGCGTATTTATACTCTTTAATAGAATGTCGTAGATATCCACGACACAACAATAAATCATCCATATCTCTTAAATGACCAAGTATTCCTTCTTTCGAAGGATATGCCAGGCCTTATGTGTTTTCGATTTCCTTTGGTTTACTGTATTCATCAGTTGTGACATTTTGAGCATAGTTATCTCACCCTGCAAGTTCTTCATCGAGTAAATTTGAAATTTCTCCAGATTTTGGTTTAATAATCATTTCTTGAGATCTATACATTTGCGACTGTTGCTGTATCTACTTTCGTTATTAATATAGTCACTTATTTCCAAGTCATCTTCATAGTCATCTTCATCAGCCAAGTTGCGGAAACATTGTATTTCTTCAGCTTTTTCTGTGCAGGACGCTACTAAGACAACTCTGAAATGTCAATGATGCCCAAGTTGACTGAAGTTTTCGATTGTGAGTCAAATCTCCTCATGCTTTCAGGGGTACCTGTGGTTATTTAAGAGCTACCTTATAGTGTGCTCACAACACTTTCAAATTCTGTAGTTTCTCTATAAACAGATGTCTGATATTCCGATGAATTCGCCTTTCATAAGATTTTCAATATCTGATGATAAAGGATGGCTTTTGTATTAACTCTCGCTTGAACGAGATTGTCCAATTTCCGTAACACACCAGCAATTCTGTGCATTGTCTGCACTATCCATTTTAGATTGTTTCATTACGTCTTTAATTGGTTTCATTGTTACTTTTGAGGTTATTTCGTCAAAATCGTTATACTCTAGAGCGGCTAGTGAACAATATATTTTCTTATTTCTCCTGTTTCAGTAACAATATCGGCTTTAGCCAATTTTCCCATAATATAAAATTCCTCTACTGAGCTAAAAACCTCGACAATAAAACCCAAGGAGGCTCTTTTTTCTTTAACTACATTAACATTCAAGGGGATATGAGAATGCTGGCAGCCTGTTTCATCAGATATAAAGCCAAGCGAAGTTTGTTTCCAAAGCAGATTAACTGTTCTCCAGCTAAGGTAAAATAATCTAGTGAAATACCTTTAGGAGGTGATCAAATTTGTGACATCCCTTAAATAAAGTTTGATCGTGGCAGTGAAAACTGAAAGCCGATTTTTATTATAAACTATAACACTTCACTTGTAGGACTAATATTGGCATTGCGCAGTATTATTTCATGGTTTTCAAATAGAATATTTAAAATTAAATTAGAAAAAAAGTTTGCAAGCCATTTAAGCCTTCTTCAGTTTTCTTCCTAATTGAACAGTGACAAATCAATCGGATGATGAGAAGAAAAAAATTAAATTTCTGATTTTTACTATCACAACTTTTTAAACTATCTTTCCCTTCGCCGTTCATTTGAATGTTTACCATTAAGAACAGTAAAATAACATGCTTTTATAAAATAGATAAATATTTCACAATATTTATATTGTTAACTTTTAATGCTGGCAGTTGCTTGATTGCAAAAACAATAGTTTTTAATTAACCCTATACATCATGTATTCAAAAGACAGTTAATTATTAAATAAAGTTTATTAATATTTGAATTTAAATAAATTTATTAAAATTAAATGCCTTTTTAATTCACAAATAAATTTTATTTATTTAACAAATATAATTTAATTGAATTTTGTATTTGTCTAAAAGCTATCAAAATACAATTTTATTTCTGCTCCATTATTCAAAAACATTATAAATTCTATTTAAATTTATTATTCATTAATTTTAACGCAATTCCAAATATAACACTTTTAAATAAAGAAGGTAGCTTGGCAAAAATATATACTTATTTGTATGTATTTTGTATGTAGTTTTGTAATTAATTAAGAATCTAATTTAGGCACTCAACACAAGGCTTAGTTGCTGTGGTTTGTTTTCATTAAAAATTATGTTATTCTATATAATTATGGAATGATTGTGTTTGAAACGTGATATAAAACTGATTGTATTCCTTTGAAATATATAGTGATACTGTCATTACGGCGTACAGAACTGTGTCATAAATATTTTTTATTTGTAATTAAAAATTTGGGCTAAAAAATTAATTCAAACATCATAAATACCTTTTGTTTATAATTGGCAAAGAGTGTGAACTTTACCAAATAAATATTAATAATAATTAACTAAAAAGCCTTAATTAACCCAGTGTGATTATGTTTTATATTAGCGATCGTTTGTTTATTTTTCGGTTGTAAGATTTAGCAAATCTTTGAAATTGTGTATTAATTTTGAAAACTTTTGAAAAACGTGGATAAACTTTAAAATTTAAACAAAAATTTACTTTAGGTAAAAACAGAAAACTTAAATGGAAATGCGTTATAAGACTTATATCAGTACCTAGCTGTGTAAGCCAGAACCAGACGGTGGATCAAATCACTGTAGATGATTTTGGCGTCACTACACGCTAGGATGCCTACTCTATCCTCCAGTATCTCATAGTCGCAACTCCGAGAGCTCGGAGCAGGCCAAATCTCTCACTCCTTGCTGAAGAGTTGGAGACAATCCAACTCTCGGTCCAGAACATATGCAAGCTTAATAAAATTTCAAAAAACAATCGCAAGCATGCTCACTGAACCCGGACTATTCATTGTGTTCATAGTGATATAAGCTATTTTTTCTCATATATATTGGTTATCTTTTAAGTAGAAATTTTAAATCATTTTAAAAATAGTTTGATTATTTTCAAACTATGTTAACAAATAAAGAAATAAATAAGGGTCTGGGTCATTCATTAATTGTGATTGATTTTTACTTGCTGACAAGATAGAACCGGTCTATTCTGGTATTGTTAACCAAAAAACAATGATTGTCAGTATGCGCAAGCGTAAGTAGTTGTTAAACTGGCACTGAAACCCACTTAATTTTTGCAATTAATTATTTAATAAGACCTGGTTATTTGTTTTATTTGTATTTTTTAGATATTTAATAGCAAGTTTTAATACTATTCAACCTCCTTAAGATTTGATAAAAATTATTAAAGAATCTTTTGATAAAAACAAATTATCGAATACAGTGTAATAATATACACAAAATAAATACGTAATTTTTAATTTTAACTTACCATTCATGTATGTTATGTAATCCTTATTTTTTTCACTCTTTATCTCACGTTTTACCACATTGTGTGACAGTGAGGTGCGATGAAGATAGTTTGCCGCAGCTGCAGCAGCATATGATGATATGCCATCATATGGCGATATATAATTATGTTGCTGAAATTGCTGTTGTTCATACTGCTGTTGTTCTGTTTTACTAGCAACAACATGTGGCTGTTGTTGTAGTATTATAAAAACAACTGCCGCAAGTATATTAAACAACCATATGAAATTAGTGTCACACATTGTCCATTTCACAATGACTTGTGTCAAATGAAAAATTTCACTTTAATAAATATTTGATTGTAACTTATTTGTTGTTGTTGTTGTTTTTATTATTATCTATACTTAGTTTTTAATTTTAATAAATTAATAAATCAACAAATGAAGTTGCTATAAATATCAAAAGAATATTTAAAAAAATTTTTTAACACATTCATTTACAGAAATTTTTAATTTAAGAAAATTCTTCACCAAGGACAAAAAATATAAAAATATTATATCGTCATCATGACAGAATGCAAAGAAATTGGATTGGAAGAGATGAGATTTACTTTTACTTGTTCTTCTTTATTGTAAAATTATAAAAACTGCTCATTGGCGGTGATTAATTAATTATATGAGTAAATAAGAGTGTTTTTTGTTTTCTTTTTCAATATCCTTTGAGGTAATTAACTTACAATAAAGAAGTTACTTATTAATTTTTTTTACTTGTATGTTATCCTGTTTTATTTTTCTCTTTTATTGTCAATGTAAATATTTTGTGAAATATATAAAAAAAGGAAAAGAAATTGAAAGTTATATTTAACTTAAAATTATAGAGAAGCACTTGTATCTAATTTCGATTGCAATCTATAAAATATGTTTTTAATTTCCAAAAAGTTCTTATAAAATATTTTATAATTTAACTTGGGAACAAAATAATTGACAATTTTATTGAAAAAATAAATTTATTTTTAACAATCTTTCAACGGAAAACACCTTTGTTTTTTGGAAGATTATTTCCGTTTTTAGGCTCAGTAAACTTTATGCAACTTGCATTGAAAATATTTTATTAGTTTTAAATTTTGTTACTTTTAAATTCATTTAAGAAGAAGAAACAATAACGACACATATATACACATATTTATGTTCTAATCAGAAAATAAGAAAGCTCAAACTTTTTTTTATATTTAGGGAAATTTGTAATATTCCTCGAATGCAATTTGTACATTGGATGTAAGTAATTTTCACTAGGTTGCAGAATATAAAAAGAAGGGAGGCAAATATTTATGTTTTTTTTAACGGTTGATGCATTTTTGTATGACATTGCTTGATTTTTTTGCCCCATTTGAAGGAAACAATTTAATATTTGCGGATTGATTTAATTTGTATGAAATAATAATATTAAACACTAGCTGGCCTTATTAGATACAAGGAGAAAGTAACAAACTTTGTCAAGGAAACAGGTGGATTAGTTAATAAAATTTATTATTTTCATATTTTAATTTAATTTTCCATTATGTGCTAAAAGTTAAGTTAAGCTTATGATGGTACGACAAGCGATCAATGTGATACAGTTAACCTCGGTTTTAAGTTTGTACACCTTATTACACGACATTCTCATAACTATTATTATTCTCATTTTATTGTGCATGAAAGAATTAAAAAATAATATTTCTGTAAAGATTTTTTACAACTTCTTTTGAATTGTTTACATTACAATCTATCAGAAATCATTTCACGTTTCATCAAAGTGATCACTTTTCTTAAACAAATAGTATACACAAATAGTTCACTTGTTTCACTTGTTTACACTCGTAGATCTTTTATATAAATATTGTTGTCGTTATAGTTTACAATGTATAAAGCTTTAATTTTTTATTTTAATCATCCACATTATACGATTAACTCCTTAACGCCTGAAGATAGTTTTTATATATAATTTAGTAATTAACGTTTATACAGTTTATTTTAATTGTTTTACCTTGAAAGCACCTATATTTTAGATATCTACGTTATGGTTCTTAGCTGTCACGTTTTGTGTTATTTTTAATTTTTACGCTTTAATTATTTAATTATTATATTTTAGCCAAATGATTTTCATACATTTTTATTAAAACTTATAATAAATATTGTTTTATTTCTTTCATTAACAAACAAAACAACCAATACTCAGACAACAACAAATTTAAATAAAAAGGCGCAAGGAATAAAAGGCTTCAGAATAATTTACTATACAAATGGATTTGATTTTTTATTTTCCTCGAAGTTTAGAAATGTTTTAATTTGGGATTTCTTTTTTATTTTTTATAATTCAATCTTTATCTAAAATTGTGTTAAATATTTAGTTTTTACCAGAAAACCAGCACTTTATAAGGGTTTAATGTTTTATATAGTTATTATATTTTAATTATTTAGAAGTAACTTCTAGTTTAGTATTTACGAACTGATTTGAACTTAATTTTTTCTCTTCTTTGATTTTGTTTTCATTAACACTTTTAATTAAATTTTAGTATATATATATATATTTCTTTGCGTTTCAGATTTTTTAGCTCATTCTATTACCGTGTGTAAATACCAACTAACTTTAAAACCTTCCATAACATCACTAATATATATAAATAAATGAGTATAGTGTTTATATTGTATAGAAGGAACGTTGAACATGAGTTGTAGAATTGCCGCTGTTTTGTATATCCTTCCAATTTTTCTTAAAAAAAGTTGTCTTGATTTTACACATGTATCTGTGAATAAATGACTTAGGATTGTGGAAAAGAAAACACCAACAGCACACAAACAAACAAAGCGTTCTGTAATGTCAACAGAGAGGTATTTGCTAAAGTTATTTGGCAAAAACAATAATATTTTTATAAATTTTCTTGAATGAATTTCCAGCGGCTGCGCATTAAATGAAAAATTTTTGAATCGTTTGTTATGCTCTCTACTCATCGTAGGAGTTATTTAAACACCTACAGTAGTTTTGGCTTCTTGTTTAGTGTTGTCCTGTCATGACATCCAGTCTGTCGCAAGGATACTGATGTATTTTTCTTTAGTAGTAAAGACGCAGTACTTATATTTTCGCAACAATAAAACACCAACACTTGATAAAACTTTAAGGTTCAACAGATTTTATTAAGCACTGTGCAACAATCCCTGTTTTCATTGTTATTTTTTTTTCTCCCAACTTAGTGGGTGTTAAAGCGGTATTCCTTCAATTTTCCATTTTGTGTAGGACTAATTCTTTTGTTTTTTAACAGCTTACATATTCTATTTTTAGTTGTATGTTGGTGGTATTCGATATGGGTATTTTCTTTATAATTTATTTCTTTTTCAAAAGGTTTCTTATATAAGAGTCTTGACATTACACTCGATGTAGTATTTCTTATTTTTGTATGTTTAGTTAATAGATTAATGAGTGAGTTTCACGCTTTATAAATATAGTTACAAAGTTCTTAATAAAACCATTGGCACTTAATTAATTATTATTGGATAAGATTTTTGAAGACATTTTTACGTTTTTTGCTGCTAGAAAATAAATTCTTAAGTAATCTAGAGAGATTAACGTATAGTACATTAATTATTGACTTCAAATAAATTTTAAATTAAACATTGCTATATTATTTTGATATATTATGCAATTAATTGGTTACCATAACTTTTTAACTCTTGATTGTTAAGCTATTTATAAAATAAAAGGATTTGAAAATTTTCAAAACTTCCCTTATGTTATAATTTTGAAGAAATTATCAAACTACAATAGCTTTTCAATAGCGCGGCCTTTTTAACTTTACATATACCAAAACCTCAGGTATCAAAATTTATATATTGCATAATTTAGTAGGTTTGAGGACCCCATGCTTTTTCCAAGCGTTTCTTATCTTTTAAGCGGAAAACAGCAGAGTTTTCAGAGTACTAATGAAAACCAAATTTTTTTCTTATTTATTGTCACGAAGTTGGTTTGTTTGTTCTTTTAACAGTAACTAATTATTAGTAAAGTAAATGAAATGACCTATTGTAGTTTCCTACATACACACAAGACAACAGCATCATGCATATTATAAATTCCAGGTGGTAAAGTTAACATCGTGTAGTTCTGTATGTATTAAAGTGAATAAATTGTGTATTTTAATTAAAAAACCCTAATGTGTTGTGTTACTTTACAATAAAGGAACTCTATACAATAACACGTTTATTAAAGGATCTGCGTATAAAAATATCAGAAATAACAATTGTGATTTTAAAGGTTAACACAGGATCAATGATTCGGTAACTTAATGTGCTTTTTGTTATGCTATAAATGCCGTAAACTAAATGCATATATTTTAATTAATATAATGATTTTAGCGGACATTGTAAATTTCAAGATTTTGCCGTATTTTGGGATTATTGTTTATATGTAACAGTTCGATATATATTTCGTATCAAAAAGACCATTTAAGGTAGAGCTATGAGAATGGAGTAGTAATACTATTTGGTATATCCTATTCGCGTTATGTCCAGCGATTTTACTTTTAAGTATATTATTTGCTGTGGCCACATATACGTGCAAACAAACCAATCTTTATTTCATCTCTCTTATACTTAAATAATTGTAACTTTTAGAATGGTTTACATTTTTCGTTTTTTGTAAATTTTTAATTTTTCAAGCTTATAGTTATTACAATTACATATTACCTTTTTCCATTTTGTTTTAATTTAGATTTGTGTTCAATATATATTTTTAAATTATTTATGTATATCAAATAATTATTGTAATTTGAATAAAATTGTTCATAATTAATCTTATCTACTGTTAGACAAAATAAAATTATGTCACTTGGGGGTGGTGAGGAATCATTAGTTTTCCTTTCTTTGATGTATGACCAATCACATAATTTCTTTCCATTTTAGACTTCGATTCTTTAGTGTGTTGGACCTAGGGTATTATTGAGATATATTCAAAATTATTCTAGATGCTTTATTCCATCGTTCCTTCTTTGCCCAACGGCATATTTGTTTAATTTTGGATGATCGAATTTTTTTATATATTAGGAGGATCATTCATAAACTTTTATTTTTACTTTTTTGAACATTTTCTGTTTTAAGTAAAGTCATCGCAGCATAACTGAATTCCATAACATCATAAATATTTTAAGATCGTATTGTAAAGGAGCCTGCAGTTTAGGCCAATACTCGTTTGTCTGTCAATTACCAGGCTTATTTATCCTGGTTTGCTTTTAAACGGCTTTCCCAAGTGTTATGACATCATTTTGTTGATTATCCGAATGGGAGTGTAATATATATGCTTTTTTGATTGGTAATTCTCACTTGTTTCCTTCTTTCCCAAAATTTACCCCAAATCACATACGCAATTTTGTAAATATTGGGATATTGTAATGTAATATTAAAAGTCGTATTAGAAGCCAGCAATTATTTAAGAAAAAATATGTTTACTAAACCAAAATTTACAATGGAGTAAAGGTGAGAAAACAAGTGACAAAATATTTTGATAAAACATGAATAAAAAAGTTTATGAGATATAAATAAGTTATTAATCAAACACGATCAAATAATAAAACACATTCTAAAACACTTCTTTAGGAAACTCCTATTTTAAACAACTGGGGCGAACCTAACAATCTTCTTTTTAAATAAAAACTTGCAACTTCATTTATTTACCTGTGTGGTTTTTGGTATTCGATAGTTTAAATACAAGCTTTATCACTAAAGTTTGATTCTTCTTGCTATTAAAAAGTTTTGACATGTTGGATGCCAATTTCTTGCTGTGATAATTGGTAATCACTTTGAATTTCCATTCTTTTAACGCCATGGGCGCCAGATTTATTAACATTTTATTACTGGTCTCTTATAGTTAGGGGTTTTGCTTGATTTTTTCAATCTCGTGAAGATGCATTCTATATGGAACTTTTAAAGGCCCAACAAATAAGTTACCTTTTTGGTGTTTCTTCTCTGGTCAATTTATGGAAGCACTTTCCTCGAAGCAATGATGGGATGTGGATAATCTGAAAATAAAACAATGTAACTTTAGTTTTTAACCATTATTTAACAATTACCTCTTCAACTTCAACATCAGTAACAACACAAAAGGCCAGTTATGCTTTAAAACAGCAGCAAAAGTGCTTTACTTTTTAGAGTTATAATCCGTGATCATCAGAGTATATGGTTAGCGTTGTATTCAGCAGGAGACATAAAACAGAATCATACTGATTGGATATAGACAGTCTAGATAAAACTTTTTGAGGAAGATATATAAGTTCGCCTTTTTAACAATAATACAAGTCCGATCAGTTATGCCATACCACGAAGGTGTTTTGGAGTTAAATATGACACTTAGTAATAGTAAAATTTATAGAGGAGAAAATGTCCATATATTCAATTATAACATTGATTATTATAAAAATATATTGTTACGTTTTGTTGTGAGTTCTTTATTGCAAAATAAATAACACCAGTTTCTTAGAATTTTTAAATTTACAACAATTTTATTTACTTTAACTACGCAAAGATAACACTTTAGAACAATTTACTTAAAATGCACGTCTTTACTCGATGAGGTTTAATTTTAAACTGATTGATTATCCACTCAGACGTTTTCCTATTTATATTCGTCCATTTAAAGTCTAGAAAATTTAAGAATCTTCTACTCCCTTTGTACCGCATTTTGTTATTGTATGGTGTTAATTCGATGTATAGGCGCCTGTATGTCTGTGTGTATAGTTGTTTTTATGCTGATAAGGTTTCTGCTTGGTATTTATTTCAATACATTCGTTGTTGTTATTTGTAGAAAAGGGTTTCTTAGAAAACTACGCAGATGGTAACCAACATGTATGTTTGTTGTTGTAAAATAAGTTTTTGTCTTGCGCGTTTAGATGGTAAACAACATACATGTATTTCTTTTCTTGCATGCCAGGCAGTTAGTAAACAGCATATCCAATTGTAGTTGTGTGTGTACCAGTAAAACTTAAGCAAGACATATTGGTAACAATATTTATATCGAAAAGCGATTATTTTTATTTTTTAAACGAAGTTATTGATATTTTATGTTATTAAAAACCATCCTTATCTTAAGTATTTGCAATATACAAAAGCGATTATTTTTTGATAAATTAAAACGTTTTAATTTAATTGCAAAATTTAACTTCATTTCTATATAAATATATTTTTTACTTCAAATAAGAACACATGTTGCATAATAAATTACAAAAAAAGCAATATTAAAATCTGCTGTCTACAACTTTTTATATTACTTATTTTTTATATACTGTCCATTTTATATATTTCAATATGTATGAAAAACTTTTATATGGACCCCCACATATTTTATTAAAAAAAAGTTATACAAAATACGCTACGTAATTTGTATACTGTACATGCAATAGTTAAGTGTCTTACAGGATCTTTTTATATTATAAGTAACGCAGATATTTCACCAATCACCAATCCACCTGCAAGTATTTTATCCGGGTCTAGATAATACATGTTGCATTTAAGTTGTTTCTAGCAATGCTTATATAAATTTATAAATAATAATTTGATAGATGCTATTGAGCGGTTTGTAAATTGATGTAAAGGATTTAATGCATTGACTAGTTCTATTGTGTTGCTATAGTCTGAGCTTTCAAAATAAATATAATTTTCTTCTGCTTCAATACCTTTGCTAGTAGCAGAGTTATTTTACTGATAATATTTCGTCAACTTCTTTCTTTAAAATTGCCACTGATACTGATTAAAATATTTATTTTTTTTATATATATTATTTTTAATACAATGTAATGTATTCTCATTGATATTATTATTACGCTAAATTATATATATGTACATGGTTAAGACTATCTAATTTAAATTATCATATATATCTATTTTCGATGGACCGCTAAAATTTTTTGCTGGCGAAAAAAACTTCCTTCACATAACAAAGTTATGAAATAACTAAAACTAAATATTTTTTAATCGTGCCTTGAAGTCAAATATAAAGTTATTTCGAATTATTCAAATTATTATTCTCTTTCTAAAAGTTCTTAAAACATTTAATGGTTTTGGTTATAATATTTCCGCCTTTCTCGTATCGTGCATATAATACTTGTAGCGATCTGCACCGTGCAAATGAATTTTCCTTCCTCACTGAAAACCACAGTACGCCTGCTTTTCACGAGACGTTTTTTTTTTTAATTCCTATTCTCTATAGTGAATCGATTTTCTTAAAATATATTTTTGTGAAATTAAATAGAGTGGGTTCAATGCTTCGAAATTAGAAAATCTAAATTGACAGTTGTTTGGCGGTGATGTTGGCTACTGTGGGTTGTTTTTTATAGAACTTTAAGTTGGTAACAACATTTTAGCTGGTGTCGATTTTGTAAGTTCTCAAGTGATTTATGTTTAGTTTGCTTTGGCATTTTAACATGCATAGACTGACGCCGGAATACCGCTTTCAAATTGTGTAAATCGTGCCCAAAATAAGATTGCCGTTGATTCCGACTTTTATTACCCCCCGGGGCCACATATATATGGTATTTGGAGATAGCAACAACTTAGACCTGTGCAACTGGGGGGAAAAGGCAGCCCAGTCCCCTTAAGTTAGCAGGGGTACAACTGGAAACTCCAATTTATTTCCACGGGAATCAGTGACCCGCAGAGTTCCTTTATTTGTCTCTTTAGACACTTAACTGTTCTCTGGCGGATTATTGAGATTGGCCCTTTATGGGAGTATCCTGGTGGTTGTGGTTTCGCGGCCCCATATCGGTCTATGGTTCTATGGTGGCCGTGTTCATTTCACTTTTAATAACACCTACCTGGTGAAATGTTCCAAGATCCAGTGAGCATGCTGGACAGGAGTTGGAAGGTCTTCTGCTCTGGAATCATCGAAGTTGCAACTAGAAAGTTCTGTTGCATAGAATTATAGCTTCGGCTAGGACGAGCATGACGTTCCAAATTATGCAGTGGTTTGATCCACCATCTGATTAAGGCTTCATGGCCAGACGCGGATGTAAATCTAATCACATGTTCATAAGCAAGGGATGAAGGTCATTTTTGTGTGAATGGATACGTCAGTTTGGAGTGATGATAATCCTCAAGTGTATGTTGAAACACCATTACATCTAGAAGAACTGACTGTTCGGTGTGCTTTATAGGCTGGTGAAATCATTGGTCCACACTTTTTCAAAAAGGATGCTGGTTAGAACTTGTAACGTTCTATAGTGGTACCCGCTATAGAATCATGACTACTGATTTTTACGTTCAGCAATCGAACAACAGTGAAGTGAAGAAGCTGTTGAGGACAATATTCGTCGCATTATTGGCGACAAAAAAATTGTCAAAAATTGGATCTCCAGATTAGACTACGTCCATCCCAGCCCTGGCATTCATATACCAGAAGTTACATTTAAAATATAATGCCAGAAAAATAACTCTCGAATAAAGTAAATTGCATCAAGTTATAAAAACTATCTTTATTTTATTCCATTCCCATTTATTGCATTTCTATAAAAAATACCCTTTTGAAACAATTAGCTTCTGTTATTCCAATCTCATAGATTTCATTAAAAAATGTTGGGTTACTATTTTATACTTATAGTAGATGTGTGCTAAAATGACCCCAAATAATTTTTATTTTTTTAGTTTTTTAGTCTCTTTTATAATGCGTACATAAATTTTCTACAAATTTTCAATAGAAATGTACATCTTGAATTTTAAATAAAATCTTCCGGTATAATTGTGATGGACTAAATTTGATTGAAAAGCGGTAAGTAGGAAAAGGAGAAAATAGCAAGAGGATTAAAGTAGATGCTAGGGACATCTAACTGTTTTTTCTTTCGATGTCAGGTAAAATTTAAAGACTTCTTGCGAGAGAGATCTTACATGGCAAAACATCACATGCTTTTTTAATTATTCAAACCTCTTAATTTTGCAACTAGTAATCTGGTAATAGAAGTTTTCTTTTCCTTCTTTTTGACCATTTCATAGCAGCTGCAAAAAAGATTCAGGATTGAAACCTGAATGCGAAAAAACATATCCTCTTGAAATCCCCTATATTCATATATATCGTGATAGAATATTCACAGAAAAAAAGTTCCGTAAGAGTTTTATGCTTCATCGGCTTAACAACATGCAGTACAAATGGAATTTACAAAATTGAAAAGGAGTGAACTGGTCTGGCTTTTTCACATAAGTGTAACGTAGTTTTACCATTGCACTTTTATTTTTTTTATTTTATACACATATTTTGGCTAGAAAATAATAAGTAAAATTGAAAAAGTTTCAATAGTATAAACACACCCATAACAAACAAACAAGTACATAAACTAAAAAAGACCACATGAAATCCATTAAAACAGTCGACACGCTTCCTGAGAGGTCAATGCATTTTTTATTACAACAAATGTTACCACCACTTGTACTACAACTTCTAAAACTCATGCTTCAACAGCTTATGTATACAATTTTGTATTGCATTTTGGCGTTTAAATGTTGGTGGCAGAGAAATAAAAGGGAACTGTAGACGAAGTTGTTACTGCGTTGCTCCAAGTTTTATAAATACTATGGGTGTTGTGCTGCTTAGTTAGACCTCTATTACCATAGATCTTTTGTTGAAAGTATATAGAGTGGAACGCAAGAACACTCATACTTATAAATTCACAAGTACATTTGTTTAGTAGAAGAACAACAGCTTTGTATGCGTACTACAATACAAAATAAATTAAGAACGCAAAACCACACACATCCGCAAAAAAGGGTTTATTAAGTATATGTGTGGTGGTTTATTTGTCTGCTAAATATTGAATTTAATGGAAAAATTCTATAAAAAATAATAATGCATATTATCAACGATTTCATATTTCCTTGAAAAAGTACGCGTTATTCGGTTATTTTCAAACACACCCATTTTTAATATTTAAATGCCCGAATACTTACAAACCCCACTATACACTTGCTTCCATAAACCCACAGCAAAACTCAAAAAATAACTAAGGTGCTTCAGTTTTGTATCACAATTATTAAACGTTTTTTTTAGGAAATCGGCAAATAAAATATTGTTTAGAAGTTTCTTGAAACTTCTGATCTTAATTGAAAAGACGAGAATATATAGATTAATAAAAACTGAGTTATGCTACTAAATCAGATGATAGCAGCAGTTAGAAAGCTTTAGAGCAGTACTTCTGGGATACAATTTATTATATTTTTTTCAGCTGCATAATTTATTCCGCCCTAATACACAAACTTTCCTAAAGTTTTCTCTACATATTACATACATAAGTTTTTATTTACAAAAGTTATGAACTCAACATAACTTGTAAGCGCCGGAAATGAAACGGATGTCATGTTTGTGAACTTAAAATGAATGTATTGTTAGAAAAAAACAGTAATTATTTAATTGAAATTTTTCACCACAAAAACTTTTAAATATAAATTGTGGTTGTGTCTCTCCTTGGTTATGTAATTTTAGAAAATAGAAATTATTCTCATTAAAATTAGTTAATTTTTGCTGTATCAGTATGCTTGGTATTGCAACATATTTTTTTTTTAATTTTGTGCTGGTCTCTTGAAAATCAAAAAATAAATCTTTACATAATATAAAAAACATAACATTGTAAGACATTTTTTCTAGTACAGCTAGAATTGAAATAAACCTAAAGATCAGAAAATATCGTACTGGAATCTGATGATATTTCCGAAATTCGGATGTCACAAACTCCTTTGAAGCCTGTAGAGAGTTGCTTTTATATAACATGATTTTAACACTTTGTGTACACTTATAGAATATCTGCATATTTATGCAAATACGTTTCATTCTGCTGCTTTTTATAAACAAAATATAAAAAGAGAAATTCATTAACCATCTCATTTTTAAAAACACAAATTCAAACATTTCGAAATTTACACTAAAACCACTAGTCCAAAATCAAAATGTTTTTTTTTAATGCACGAGAATTTTGAAAACATTTTTGCCGATTTTGAGGCAACATCACTTGAACACAACATCAATACTAATTTGATATTCCCTAACAGTTTTATGACGACATTGCAATTTTATCGATCACTTTAATATCTAATATTTGAGTCAGCTGATTCATTAGTAAACAAATGATTAAAATATTGTGAAATAAATATAAACTGTGTCAACAAAAAATAAATAAAATTTGTATTAAATTGAACATAAAATAAATTGCAAATCAAAATAAATTAAAATCAAAATATTCTGCACATTGTTTTTTACCATCTTTTTTTCACTCTGTAAAAAGAATTTTGTCAAACATGTATTTACAAAGAACTACATATTATACCTTTTGCCATCCACCACTCATTCTATTAGGTGGGCCAAGGGCGTTTACAGCATTCACAACACTATCCCTTTGTTCCTTAAAATTAGTAGGAACACTGCCTCTTCGAAATACCCTGGCAAGTACTGGATTTTTTCCCAATGCTTCCACTAATTTTTTAAATTGTTTGGCGTTGGTAATTTCAATTATTTCCATTTTTTATTTTATTTGCACGTTTTTATATTTTAGTTTGTATTTATATTTTTTTTAATCTTTTTAAATTTTTGTTTATAACAGCACGACACCAAAATCCCAGACGATAATATTAACGGCAATTTAAGGCAACATCAACGTCAAATATTGTTACAGAATACCAAACATGTGTTGCCAATCATCGATAAATAGCAATGTTGCCAACGAGAATACGGATTTTCAACAAACGATAAAAAACGACGTCCTCTTGTATTGCCGTCGCTTTGTATTGCCGTCGGCAAACAGAATAAGGGTGATTATACAATCCGGACTACAACAATAATTAATTCTACATATCGTATTTACTCTTTATTAAATATATAGATATAGACATGACGATCGATTTCATATTTTGCAAATATGATAAATATATGTACCAATAAAAATTTGTATCAGTTTTAGTTTTGTAAGTTTTAACACTGAGAAACAGACGCCAGAGCGTATGAATAATATAGACATTGTGCAAATCTTAGTTGTATGAATTACGTATTACGCATACGCCGTACATATGTATATGTGATTTTGGTTTTTGAATATTTTCAATTTAATATAATGAAATCGAATTCTGTTCTTTATTCACATATGTGCTTCAGTGATTTTGATAATAAAACACAGAACCGTAACGCAATAATTTCTCGGAATGAAAACCCTTGCAAAGGCATTTTTTGTATAATATTCAATCAAGGTTTATTTAATTTTTTTTTCAACAAAATATCATTTGCACAATTCGTGGGTTAAACTAAATAGCTAAGAGGAACCAAAGCCTTTGCGAGACAAAAAATCTTAATTAATTTATTCATCATTATAAGAGTATTGGAGCACTGCTCTATGCAAAACTCCCAACTCCATACTTTGCGTTGTTAATAAAAAATCTTAAATAGTTATTATACTTCATTCGCTTGAGCACACTTCCAATACTAATGGTATTTTTATATTAAAAGAATCATTTTAAACATAAGCAAAAATTTCATTTATTGCTTAACATGATATTGCAAATTTTTTTATTAAATAAATATGAGTGTGTACTGCTTTTTACAACCTAAAACAATCTATTAAATGATTAGTTTTTCCTTGTCATATATTGCCAGGATATTAAACATATAATAAATTATCCGAGCAACAACAACAAAAAGTTTTCAAGTAGAAAACTAAAGTCATATTTTGTTTAATACACACATAGAAAACAGTGTCATGATTTCCCAATCGGTTACTAAATCTTTCTTAACCTGTCACTTCTTGTATTCGCTCTAAATGGAAAATCTTATTCTTATAAACTGATTGTGGATTGGCTACGATATTGAATGTCTTGGACATAATTGTTCGTTTTGTTCATATTTTATACTATAATTGCAAAACTTTATTGTAGTTGTGTTTTGGTTTTGCACAAACTTTGTGGGCACATCGATTTATATTTAACTTGTAGAGTTTACGAATAAGTTGAGTATTCGAGGTGAGTTTATTTAATTATTGTTTTTTTTTAGTGAACGTAAAAGTACAAAAAAAAATATTTTGACATGAAAATTGGAAATTCTACGCTTATGTAGTTGTGCAGAAATACAGGCAAGTGTAGAAAGTATTTAGCTTGGTAACCTTGGTAACAAGTATTCAACCAGTAAAAAGTACGAAGAGCAATAAACACAATTACAGAGAAGGACAGTTATTTATAAAGGAAAGAACATGGATTTTACAATTTTAACTCATTATACAATTAAATAAAAAATAACGCAAAAATCAATAAAAATGTAAATATATTTTATTTGTTTTTAAACATTGGCACAAAAATTGCGATATTCAAAGGTAGTTAGTATGCCATACTAATTTTAAGCTTTTAATTTCGGTTGTAAAGAAATTTATATATATACATGTTTATTTGTACTACGACAGAGGAATGCCACAGAATGTAAAAGAGTAGACAGTTTTTAAGGATTCATTTAAATTTTACAACAAAATTTGCCATGTTCTACATAATTTTTATAGACAGAAAATAAGAAATTACATATATTTTGTGGTCTCACACAAAGCGTATTTAATACATATACTTAAAAGAATTTATTATTATTATGAATAAATTACTATTTGTAAACTTCAGTATCTTCTTCAAAACTAAATTTGTGTATAGCTGTTTAGTTATTTATATGCAAAACATTTATAAAGAAGAATAACATTTATTGATGTATATTTTAAAGAATTAAAGCGACTATCAGCGAATTGAGATTTATGTGAGACTAATCTAGATTTATATTAATTTTCCTGAATGCCCCAATAGCACGTTCCATTATAGTCTTAATTTCAACATCAAAGCAAAACTGCGACATCTAAACTAAGACTGTGGGAAAAAAATTATACGAGGTCATAAAACAAGTACTGAACTCTAGTTAGCCGGCATTCCTTTTCCATTTTAACAACCTAAAATCATAAAAATCTTTTAATAAACATTTCAATCAAATAATTCTTTATCAACATTTTAATAGAACATTTACTTAAAGTAAAATTACTTAAAGTAAATATATAATAGAACATTTACTTAAAGTAAAATTACTTAAAGTAAATATTTTATTACGTATTAGACGTCTGCCAATCATTTATATCACCTTGAAAAGATAGTACTCATAAGTGCATCTAATTATTTTTTCGATTAAACGATAGAAACAGATAACTAACTAATTTTAGAAGTTTTAATTTGAAAATAACTTTTTTACAGATATTTCATGCAGATATTGTGAATAATCTTAAATAAATCAGCTGCATAGGATAACATAGATTCGAAAGTATTAAATTTATTGCCATAGCAAGCTTTGGTATTTATCACATTTTCCCTTACAATGGAAACATGCAGGGATAGAAATATTGTCAATTATTTTTAAATTGTTTGAAATACTTTTTAAAAATGGAAACATGCAGGGATAAAAATATTGTCAATTATTTTCAAATTGTTTGAAAAACTTTTTAAAAATAGACTTTTTACCATTAAAGGATAGAAACAGATACCCCAAAAACTAAAGAAACTTATTTCTTTATAAAAAAATATTATTAGCTCAATATAGTAGGCTTTAGCCTTTTCTCTTAGTTAATTAGTTATTAATACTAGTTAAATATTAATTACGGTATATTTTAAAAGTGTTAAAATGAAATTTTTAAAATTTTTTTAACTGACACTTCGTTCAATTATTGTCAATTTATGCTTTGAAATTTGCTCATTATTTATTTAAAACATAAAGTATTCTTTTGAAAAATATACCTGTGTGTAACTAAAACATTATGCTATTAGTTATATAAATATAAAAAAACTAATACAATGATGTGTATTGTTAACGAATTAATTTACAACTAAAATATTAATTATTTAAAATCATATAAACTTTTAAACTTAATAAATGTGGTATTTTTGAAAGTGTTTTTAAATTAGGATTATACATAAAAAAATAATATAATAAAATTATATATAATTTATTTGAATACCAAAACATTAGATATTGGGTTTTCTTGTCTTCAATAAAAAAATAATATAATAATTAGAAATTTCAAAATAAAATTTAATTTACAAAGTTCAACGATTTCAAGTTTTCTTGAAATCTATATTCATATATATTCACATTTATGTTTGACACAAAAAATGCGCTCTATAGTTTTTTAAATATTATCATGTCTAACAGTGAAGCAAAAAAAAAATATCCAACGAGCTTATTTTGTAATCTCAAGATGTTTGTTAAATTGATAGCAATTCTGGTGATAATGATGGTAGATGGCAGTAACCCAAAAATTCGGAGCCAAAGTGCTATCGATCTGAAGATTGTCCACTTTAAACCGTTTTGACAATGTCGATGATGTACCTTCTAAAATGTTTAACTACCACCAAAACGTCTGGCACATCCCCCAAATGGTCGCAAAAGTGAAAAGGTGAATTTTATAATGCCTTTAAATAATGGAAGATTTCCTATAAGTGTCAATCAACTGATTATTACAGGAAAGTTACTAAGCCGGTTTAAAGTTCCACAACTATCAATTGGAATGGGATATATATTTACTGTAGTATCTTAGGGTATGCATTCGGCAACATCAGTGATAGGTATAAATGCTGAACTTGTACTCCTAGGGCATAAAGTTAGAAGTATTCAAAAGATTGTAAGTCGTACTTCTAAACACCCTCTACAATTTTTAGATACCAATAACAATAACAGACATCTACAACTTAAAGGCTTTAGGTAATACAATTATTAAAAAAGTTGAAGCTTCGAAAAAATTTGATGACGTTATCCGATGTTTTAGATGACAGAAATTTGGGCATACGAAATATTATTGTAGAAAATCTTTTAGGTGCATAAAATGCTTTCTAGGTCACTAAACAGTTTAATCCTCTCAACACTCTGTTTCATCACTTAAAAACTATAATAATTAATTTACACATGTGTTAAAATCTCTGAAATTTAACGATTCTATAATAGGAGCTAAATTAAATAACAATGAATTATTATTTTCAATTTCTGGCTTAGGTTCCTTATTAATTGTTATAAATTGTAAAGAGAATGGTAAAGTTTAGCCAAAAAATTTGAATTATAATAAACAATAATATATAATTAAAAGAATAAAACAATTTGAAATAACAATTTTAGTGTAAATAAAAATTTTGCAATTCTTATTGAAAAATATTTAAACGAATAGCCTAAAAATATTTTCGTTCTAAAGGTGGAAGATTGCAAGACAGCATCATTTAAAGGAAATATAATACAGTAGAAGAAATGTCAGCTTAAAAAGTGGTGACAACACTATCACCAGCAAAACTAAATGACACTATGCTTCTAATTGTTAAACTCAAGGCTAACAGTTTTGCTTCCAACATAATTTTATTACTTTATTTGTTCTTCATATTTTCTAAGCAATTTCAGCAAAAACTCTAATAAAAAATAGAAACTATAACAAAGGAATTCTAAAAGGGCATGAAAAATATTATGCATTGTTTGTTTTCATTAGTGTTATTTTGCAATGGTCTCTACTATTTTTTTTTTTAGTTCAGACTGGTAAATAACTAAAAGATAAACGGAAAAGTTATGATGCAATAAAAACAAAATTATATTATTGCTTAACCGATGGTTAAGGAAAAGACCCAGATATCAAATGTGTATGGCAGTTAATAAATAGAGATCGAAAAATAAACATAAACCAAAGCCGATTTAAAATTATTTATTAAGTAAAATTAAGTACTACTAATACTGTGCTAATAATTAATTTCAGAAATTTATAATGAAATAATAAAAATCCTATCAAAGAACTAAAACTATAAATCCTAGTCTGTAAACTTAAACCTATAAAAGAAAGAATTTTTTCCAAACAAATTTTTAATTAAATAAAAAGTTTTGCTTTCGACAAATTGAGGAAACTACTATGAATAGAAACACATAAACTTTACAATTACATTTGCAAAAATACTAGCTAAACTTTTGTGTCTCAGAATATCTTATAGAAGGGGATTAATAAGTGATTGCTCTTTAACAACATGAGCTGAAAAATGCAATAAAATGTATGTAAAGTGTGCTTTACGTTTACATTTTTGATAAAAATTATAGTTGGCATATGAAAAATAGATATACTGTATCCATAAGATAAAAGAAATATTACTCAAATCTTTTTTGTTTTATCAAATAAACTATCTCTCATAAAAATTTATACAAAGCGTTTTTTACTTCCTTTTTTCCGACCAGCATTCATGCAATGCATTGTCACAGAACTATGAAATTAGGTTATGGTGTGGAGGAAAGAGGTAGTAGTGTTTGTGGACATTCGATTTTAATGAAAGCGATAGGAAATACCTTTGGAGGGAGTTTATTCCACATACGAATTGTTCTGCTAAAACACAAATTTTCCTTGTAACGCGCAGTTCGCTTCACCGGCCAATCAACCCCAAATGGATCGACTTTCAACGAAAAGCGTGTTAAATGCAAAAACGTGTGAGTAACAGGAATAAATTGCCCACTTTCATTAGTAACAATAAAACTGTGAAATACAACCCACACATTGCGTCGATGCAGAGAATCAATAGAGTTGAATACTGTTTTCGCTATTCACATGACCCCATTTGGAAATTATTGCGAGATCGTGATTGAGCGTATCATTCATCTTTTGCCTTTTGGAACTCATCTTCAACTAATTCGATGTATTACTGAATAAATACGGACAAATGGTACTCACTTAGAAAAATAATAAATAGTGCAAGCAAAAGAACGGAGTCTTGCGGTACCCCTAAATTCATCTTGAACTCGTTTGATGAAATGCCTTTTGTAACCACTCTCATCTATAAAACCTTATATAAATCTGGAAAAATTATCACCGACACCAAAAACAACAAGATTCGACAGAAATATATCATACTACACTCGATCAAATGTCTTGGAAATATCTAGAGCCACCACCTTACTTTCTTAGAGTTGATATATGGCGTTAATATATATAGCGTCTCTAAACCATACTGTTGGTCGCTAAGTAAGCTGTTGAGTTCCAAGTACATCACAAGATGAAAATGAATTATACTTTCCTTAACTTAAGAAAGTGCAGAACAAATTGCAATTGGGCGGTAATTTTTAAGATTGTCAGCCTCACCCTTTCCGGGGATCGCGCTTACATTAACAACCATCCAACACTTTGAATATTCACGGGCATGATAAAGCGTGCTGTAAAGGGATGCTAACGGACGCGCTAGCATCGAGGAACACTATTTTAAGACAAGTGCTGGTCTCTCATCTGGCTCTGGAGACTTGATGTTTATATCTGCTAAAACCTTTTACTTCATTGCATTTATTAATCTCTATTTGATTTTATATCATTTCCTTTTCGAAAATGTCATTATAACTTGACTTGTACCTATATTTTGGTATAATTTAACAAAAAAAAGGTTTTATACAGATTCTTTTTTTCAGTTTCTTTTTTAAATTCTTTTTGTCTTTTGTGCTTTTTGCTAATTGAATTGAAAGTGCAAAGCAATTGGATTTACCATCCATAAATATATGTATGGCTGTGTATGAACTCACTTTCGTTTCTACAATAGTAAAACACTGCAACTAAAAAAAACAGAATACTAAGCTCAAATCATAAAATAAATGTGAAGTCAGACACCGAAATACGTTTAAATTCATCTCCATCCATTTCTAAATCACCCTTCACATTGTATTTCGAATTTTTGTTTGTGACCACATAGAAAAATATATTTTATTAATTCGTGTTGTGACTGCTTATAATTAGCTTTTGTTAAAAATTAAAAATACTAAAACGTATTAAAATTACGTACAACTATCTTTTTTAATTCCAATTTTCTTTTATCTCTATCTCTCAAATTTAAAACTTGCCCAGCAAATATTGCGTAGTGTGAACGGGAACTAAGTCACTTAATTTATGCGACCAGAAAATAAAATTAAACAACAGCTACTGACTTTTTTGAAAGAACACAAAACAGATAAGATGTTTTGAGTTGTCCATCGCTATTTCTTCACTTGTGTATATAAATGGAAACAAAAATAGTTTTTTAAGTCAAAATTCTTTTTTCTGTTGAATGGATAGTTAAATAGAGATAATTGCTTACAATGACTTTTACGACCTTTTTTTTGCGTTTCATAATAAATCTCAAAAACTTTAAAGTTAGAACACTTAAGAATGAATGCATTCAAATTAGAAAAATAGTTGCGACTCTAATACGGATTTGTTTTATTATTTTTTAATGACTTATTAACATATTGACTAAAGAGAAAACTTTAAGCCTATTATGAAATTGTCTTAATTATTTGCGAAACACTTAACAAGTAAAACCTTTTAAAGTTTTAACTAAAATCACGACCTTACTTTAAGAAATATATTTTCAGAAACAAAGAAAGAAAGTAATTGACTCCACACGAGTGATTCAAATACCGTCGTAAATAATTTTCATACAATAGTGTGTGCAACAATTATACAGTGTGGATTTTTACAAAAACAACAAACTGACGTGATATACACTGATTTCAGCAAGGCATTTAATAAAGTCCATCATATCCTCCTAAAGAAAAAAACTGGATTTAATTGGTTATGCCCATTTAAGTGTCAAATGAATTTACTCTTACCTAACAAATAGAAAACAAATGGTCCGTTTTAATAACTCCTGCTCTAGATGCATAGAGATTCTATCTGGGGTATCACAGGGAAGCTTCTTTTTTTGTTATTTATTAATGACTTGCCTGATGTCATTTATTCATCCAATATTTTGATGTCTGCTGACGATGCACAGTGGACTATTTTATGAGAAGGCGGCCAAAAGTCCTTTTTTTCATGGTCCTCAATTGTAAAATTTTATAGTTCATTCGAAAGTAGATACTAGTGTACCAAGTCATTCAGTTGTTAAAGATTTTTTGCTTTATTAACCATTTTAATATTATCGTCATTCTAAACAATGTCCCCTGGAGAAATAATTGCAAGACTTTTTTACCTATTATAATACACCTAGATCTATAAGGGTTGTTTTCAACTGGGTTACCAAGTGTATGTTGCACATCCCCTGTGTATATGTGGATGATGCATTTTGAAAGCAATCTTGGCAATTTATTCACATATATTGAAAATAATAGGGCAATATTGGCCCCTGATAAGTGACAGTTCATCAGACCATACTCCATTCACAAAAACCGACTGTGTACGATTCGATATATGTGAGTTAGTAAGCCTGACTAATGTATGTGATAATCTAAAAAAGAATTTTAATTTTCTAAGCAATATATCAAATGCTTTAGAGTGTCTTGAAGCATTAAAAAAACATAAGTTCCCACTTCCTAATTCCTGTCGTATATTCTCAATTACTTTTGCAAGAGCAGTATTGCCTCTATAGTTCTGACGAAAACCAGATTGTATTGCCGTTGATGTATGACAACATTTGCTGACACAAAATTTTTTCAAAAACTTTTGATAGAAAACTAAAATAGGCAGTTGTAAACAAAATGTTCAATAAAATCATCTAAGCAGTGTAGTAAAGAAGTAACTGCAAGAAATAAATATTTTTGGGAAAAAATCCTTGTATCCATAAAAAACGAAAATTTTTAAATTTAACTCTCTATGTTTAATGTTCGTATGCATTTAGATTCTGATGTGAATAACTCAGAATGCTTTGAATAGTAAATAATACATAATATACATAAATATTTGTATGTATTGTATACTGCAGAATTTAAATTTTCTTTTTAATTTTTTAATAAAATTTTAACATGTGAGGCATTGATTGCAAACAGAGGACAGGACGTGTTGTTTGTGGCTTTAAGTAGTTTTAGTTGTTGCCTGTGGTTTTCAAAAACAGTGAGTGAAATTATTTTACGTTATTGAAAACAATTTTATTTTTGGTAATTTAAAAACACAATTCATTACAAAAATTTGCTACTTTTAGTATCGGATGGCTGTTCAATTTTGTTACATTAAGAAACTCTAATAACTTTTCGTAAAAAAAATAATTTTTTATTAATGTAATTCATGAAGTTTTGAAAAGAATTGAATTCAAATGGCCTTCACCCTCGGTGACACATGTGCGACATCTTACTGAAAAGTTATTCATTACTATCTGGAGTATTGCAGCGGGAATTGCCTCAATTATCATTCGAATGGATTGGTTTAAATCATCCAAATTTGTTGGGTTTTTTTTTGTTAACTTCTTCCTTACAATAACCCCACAAACAAATTTCAGGTACAGTGAGGTCAGGAGACCTGGAAGGCCAATGGAAAGTGGTTTCTTGAAATCAGTTTATTGGGGAATTTTTGCCGCAATTTTGCCATAACAGGCGAGGTTATGTGACAAGTTGTTCCATCTTGTTGAAATCAAACAGAGCTGAAAGGGATTCTCTTTTGGCGTAATTCTGGAAAGAAAAATTCTTTCAACATCTTTAAGTAACGGTCTCCATTGACAATAATAATAAGACCGTTTTCTTTAAAAAAATAAGGTCCGACAATGAATCTGCAATGAATGAAACTGCACACCACAAGCTTTAAAGGAGGAAATCAAATAAGCAAATAATTAAAGGAAATTTGTTGTACTTTGGGAGGTAACAATATAAAAAAAATTTTAATTTAAATGTTCTAATAAAATAACCATTTGATTTATACAGTTTATTTCACGTCAAGCTTTCTCTTTATTATTATTATTATTATTATTATTATTATTCTATGTTATTTCTTTTTTTTTATAAAATATCAACCAAATAAAGTTAAAGTTAAATTAAAATAATTTAAAACTTGAAATTTTTGCCAGAATTATTTTCGACAGAACAAAAACTGTAAAAAACCAGTGTGTACAAATGGCCAATTGTCACAGAAAACTGAATTTTTTGTAATTGCTAAAACAGAAAAATTACACAAACATGTGAGAATTTAATATTGGAATATAAATGAGATTAGTTATTTTGAGTAATTGTTGCATTAATGTTTTTTTGAAATCAGTATAATATTAATTTCAGAAGCTATCAAACCACAACGATTTCAAAAAATTTAATTAATAGTTGGAAAATATTTTGTGGCTCTGTCAATGAGTTGTGTCAAGCTTAATATTTTGATGTTATTTTAAATTTATAATTTACATTTTGACATTTTAATTAGTTTATATTTTAACGCCCTTACAAAATGTTATTGTAAAATATCAAATTTTTTCTTTATTAAATATGTATTAATCTTTCAAATAGTCTCTTTTAAAATTAAATTTTAACGATTTATTTTTTCGATATTTCGCTTTCCTGTGGAAAGATCCTTTAGGAAATTATTTTTTGATTATTTTTTTTAAATATAAAAAATAATTTCCTGAAGAAGCTTTCCACAGAAAAGCGAAATATCGAAAAAATAATTCGTTAAAACTAAATTTAAAAAGAGGCCACTTAAAAGCTTAATACATATAATAAAAATAAAAAAGGTCGAATGAAACTGAAAATAATTATTTCTTTATAATATTTCTAATTATTTTTATTCGACCTCTTTTTTTAAATACATAATTATTGATCTTAGTAACGGCACTTTTTAAATAAATTTAACACTATACTTTTTCAATATTTCGCTTTCCTGTGGAAAGCTTCTTCAGGAAATTATATATTTTTTTTTTAAATAAAGCCGAAGAAAAATATAGTGTTAAATTTATTTAAAAAAGACCGCTACTAAGATCAATAATTATTTATTTCTAATTTTGGATTATTTTATTTGTCATTATTTGTGTTTCTATATTCACTGAAAATATGTAATATAAAATACCGATTATCGCCAGAGGAAAAACTTTATCATATTACTAATTTGTAATAGAGCTAAATCACAAGGTTACTTAAACATAATTCATTTCAAAGCTCCCGCTATAGGTAGCTTGAACACTGTTATAGGTAGCCTCTCTCCATAGGTAAATAAAATTAAGCGTCACGTATACTGTTTTTGGGCATTCAGAGTCACGCATTATCGTGACAACTTAAACAAATTCTCGACCAAAAACATTTTGTCATAAACGCTACGTGTGAGGAATAAACAGATATTTTATTAGAAAATTTTTTTCGCGATCAAAGCTTTTAACTAAAATTTATAAACAAGAATGGCATGAGAAATCCATTATAAGTCATTATCTATGATTATTTCATTTAATTAATTTTTGTACTCACAACGAAATGGCAATTTAGCCCATTTGGTTTTGTTGTTTAAAAATTTCTCACTCAATTTCTACTACCTCATTAAGAAATTTTTAAAGACCTTTTGAACCTTTTAACCCTCTGTAACCTTTACAGAATATGTAATTATATTTCACTTTTTTCAAGCCAGAAGAAGCTCGTACAAAAAAATTCTATATTTCAGAAATTGTGCAGAAATTTCAAATGAAAAACAATGCACAAAATACGAAATTAATTATTTTAAAATTTCAAAAGCATTTTGGAAACTCAATTTCATAAAAAAAAATAAAAAATAAAGTAAAAAACTACTTTTTCCAAAAAAAGCACTCTTATTGATTTTCAAAAAAATACTATTCTTATTTCTTATCATATTTTATTTTACTTGTAATTTATTTGTAAATATAAATATTTTCAAACATAACACAAAGTTACAATGGCTATTCTGGACTAAATGCTGTGCTTGTAAATACTAACTTTGGTAGCCCGGTCTCAAGTTTTTAAACCATTTATGCACAAACAAATTATACAGTTTCTTTGAATAAATAGAAATTAAAAATATTTAGTTCAATAAGTTTCTTATTGCCAAGAAAAGCCGGTCCGTTTACATCCTCTGCTTTCCTAGAATTTAGGGCTTAAATTAGGATTTGATTTTAAAACCTTTTAACCTTTCGAGTATAGTATATTTTCGAAAGTATATTAAATGGAATCATACAAATTTCAAGTGCCGTATTCACTACAAATTTCAAATTCTCTTTGTTGTCGGTGCAGGTGCAGGTGGAAATACAATATTTATAATAAAATACATTTGCAAATATGATTTTAATACATGTTTATATGTGCTTAAAACCTTTAGTTAATAAAATTTAAATACTGGTACAAATCACAGTTACTATTCCATAGACACAAAATTCAAACTGGTCTACATCAAAGAAGCCAGTGCTACTTTATTAATTAGAGTTATAAAAAACTTATCTAAAATAGACTAATTTGACTTCTCTTTCTAAAGAAATGTGATGTAGATTATCAATTGCCTAAGAATTCAGTTAATAATTTCTAATAAGTGACATGTTAAAATTGTATACTACTACTCTTATATGAATGTATACTTGAGTTAATGTATGCGTACATAAATACATATTTATAACTGGAAATATTACAAAATATTTTAAGTATTATACTGAAATATATATCTGTGTGTTCATGTTTGCATCTAAAATACTGAATATAAATTGCCTTGAATATAATTTAATATGCATTCGATCACTGAAGTGTTAATAAATGGTATAACCTACGTAAAACGAATTACTAGATAAGACTTTATAGCACTAGTAGGAAGAAAATGAAAAACGAAATTAAGCTTTAATAATTTAAATAATCCAAAAGAAAAATGTGAAAGTAGGAAGGAAGATTTGCTATTCATGTGAAAATTTTAAATCTTTTACGTTTGCGATGAGCTGGCTTTTAATAAAGAATCTTTAAGAATTTTTAAACACATTCATTATTTAATTAACGTTAAATTTAGCACTAGAACATAGTATATTTTATATTAAAATATTATTCTATATAAAAGATTTTCATGCCAAGAATGCGTTTTTGAAATATTGAAAAACTCCTGACTTCAATCGAGTTAAAATTTTTTCGAAACATCAATCACCTTGTCAATATCCATGTTGTATTTATGTTTTCTCCTTTAAAACTGTTCTAATATAAAAGAGTCTAACTCTAAAGGTTTTTCAATATTTAATATGAAAAACATGTTCATAAACATTTATATGTATTCGAATATGCTTTTACATACGTATAAGTATAATAAGCGTTGAATAAAAATGTGGTTCGTTTTACAAAATTTATTAGACGCATGTATTATTTATTGTTGTTGAGTTTTGAATCTGTAAATTTGGTAGGTTTTCTAAGGCATCAATATCAGGTGTTCTATGGGGATATCCTATAAGTATTAATATTGTTACGTTTATACCTTTTATAAACGTTTTATTGTGAGTTCTTTATTGCAAAAATAATTAACACCAGTTTTTAGAGTTTTTAAATTTACAACAATTTTATTTACTTTAACTACACAAAGTTGACACAGAACAATTTACTTAAAAATGCACGTCTTCACTGTAGAGGTTTAATTTACTGATTGATTATCCACTCAGACGCTTCTCCTATTTATACTTGTCCAATTAGATTCTAGAAGATGTAAGAATTTTCTACTCTCATTGTGTGTATTTTGTTGTTGTAGGTTGTTTACTCGTTTTATAGGCGCCTGTATGTCTGTGTGTATAGTTGTTTTTGTTTTTATGCTGATAAGGTTTCTGTTTGGGATTTATTTCAATACATTTGTTGTTGCTTTTGTAAAAAAGGGTTTCTTAGAAAACCACGCAAATGGTAAACAACCTTGTATATTTGTTGTTGTACAATTAGTTTTTGTCTTGCGCGTTTAAATGATAATCAGCATGCCAGGCAGTTAGTAAAAGCATATCAAATTGTAGTTGTGTGTGTGTGTGTGTATAAACTTCTACGCAGTTTGTAACCAGTAGTTTTCCATATTGCTTAATTGTTTTATCATTTAAACTTAAGCAAGACATATTCGTAACAATGTTATTTTTTATAACTATTATTAGAGCATGTTTCCTTAATGAACTTAAAAAAAGAAGATATACACCATGTCTTTTGTTGGCATCCTTGAAAATCTAAATTTATTTAAATTTTGTTAAGTGTGGCCATAATGATTTTGGAGAAATAGTCAGAGATGGAAGAATATGGCAGATTTATTTGGGCACGAAACCCATTGCATTGTTTATCCCTATAAAATAACACTAAAATCCAATTTCTAATACTTCCATATAATAAAAAATAAACAAAATCTGTATTCAGAGCGACATAGTTACATGGTTAGAGTACTAGGACCATTTCGGTAAGTTAAACATCTGTTTTTGATTTCGCAAAAAATTTGTAGAAATATAGAAAATACTGCATAGCTTTACTCCGGAATAATTTTTTTTAAACCCCTTTAAATGTTTTAAGTTTAACGAGAAAAATAATGCAATGCTAAGCAATATCACTAAAAGCTTAGTTTATTATGAATAAAATGCGATAAAAAATAAAAATGTTTACTATTACATTTTGTTAAAACAATACAATACAAATTTCATGTAGAACGCATTATTGAACTGCAAAGGCGTTATAATTTTTGCTATAGAGACCATCCGGAAGGTACGGGATTTGACAATGGTCTATGTTATCATAAACCAACAAAACATATTTAACTTGGGCTTAACTTTAACTTATTACACTTATTTTATATCAGATATCAAAATTATTTCAACCAACTATTTGTTAGTTATATGGCTCCTAACTTACAGAGGTTGTGGCTAGGTTATGCGATGAACTTGTTCAAAAAACTTATGCGTTAAGTGTAGAGTATTTTAATAAAAATTACAAATTATCCCCACTTTATAAAAAAAATAGAATTTTATATTTTTGTAACTTATCGGCTCTTTTTCCATTCCTCTTCTTAACGCCCTTCCCTGTTTGTTCGCAAATAGCAAATTTCACTTCACGTTCTGCCAAAAATATGTGTGACATGTTGCTTAAGCATTTTTAAGTCTCTCTATAAGTATCCTTTCCATATGCAAAGAGTATTTTTCAATAATATTTTCAACAAAAACTAGACACATGTTTTCTTCATAACCATTTCTATCACAGCATTTTTATCACGACGGCCTATTACTTATTGAATTGGGACTTAGTTTCAAGTTAAGAAATTTATTCATTTATTGTAAATTAAAAAAAATTCTTTTATCATTTTTAAAATTTGTTGTGATAAAATTCATATTAAAAATATAACATATATTTAGAAATGCATTGATAAGAAACCCTATAGATATATATAATACACTTAGATAATAAACTACCATATTATAAATACTACCAGTCGCAGAAATTTATGATGTCACAGAGAAAGTTATACCTTTAAGTGCACTTGCCTTATATTAAAAATCTGTCATATTTCAGCAATGTTAAAACTTGAAACACACTTCCCAAGTCGGGTTTTATCATAAATAACTATTAGACTATTCGGTTTTTAGGGATTAATTTCTCCTCACTTTCTAAACTTAAAGCAACTGATGTTTTGTACTTTAATATCCAGCTTTGGCTTAATACACTTTTATATTTATTTTCCTAAATCCTATTTTCTAAACGTCTGTTTTTTAATCTTTATGCTTAGCAACTACTTATGAGAATAAAGAAAATCTTAAATGTTAATAGTTATTTGCAAAATATTTAATATGTGTATGTATGTGTATGTAATTCCAAGAACCTTCTTTTTTTGCGAATTTATTTTAGACTTATTAAATTTTAGCACGTACAATTCATTAACGCAAAATGACGCTTATTCTTCTCCTTCATCTTTTAAGAAAAAGTTTTTATACAAATTGAAAGTAATTTTAAGGAGTTTTAGGTTTTATACATATGGGTGTTTGTATTGAAAATTCTAAACGATACAGCTATAAGCTATTGTCATTTAACAATTTATATTTTGCTAAAACCAAGTTTGCATAGAAAATACCGTTCTGATTTTAGGGCCCTTGTTTGAAACATGTATTCAATGAGGATTTTGTGTTTTTTTGCTGCTCAATAAATTTAAACCTTCAAGTCATAAGCAGTTAAAGTTCAGCAATAGTCGTAAATCGCATACAGTCTACAAAACTATAAATAAAATTCAAATGAAATTCTATATCACTTATAGTCAATATTCTATCTATTATAATGATAAAATATTGACTTGGCGAAAAATATTACAGACAGAATATTGACTATAAGTGATGGAGTATTTCATTTGAAAAATAAAGACACAATAAGGGATATACTTAATAATAATGATTTTCTAGTAAAATTAACTAATCGACTAATTAGACAATATAGTAATCATAGACATAATTTAGGAAATATTATGGTAGAATTAAAAATTTATAAATCATTATTTTATGTTCCTGGAATATCAGTAAGATTACGAAAGTCTAAAATATTTGACACTGATAGATATATAATTGCACACAAAGCAAATAACACATTAAATAAATTATTTCAGCAGTATAGAGGATAAAATAGGGAAAATGGAAATATCTAATGTAGTATACAGGATACCATGTGGAGGAAATGACGAGGTGATTTTTGACAAAGTTTATATTAGAGATTAGCTGGTCATAAGTGGGAACATAGAGATGTTAGTATATAATATGGAAGGACATTTGCCATTAGATGAGATAACAGAATTGTTAGAATATATAAATAGATTAACTCATATTTTTGAAAAAAGGATTAAGGAAACACATAGTAGGAAATTTAAGAATCTTTCTGATATTCAAAGAAAGGAATTGAGAATTAAGGTTAATGAAGATTGGTTTGTTAACAAGACTGGCATAGATATTTCAGGGGATGTTAACTGGATCCTTTCTCTAGGACAGAAATTTGCATTACCAGCTGAAAAGAAAAATTTTCCTATGATGAAGGTAATTTCAAAAGGAGGTAATTTGCTTCAGACTATAAAAGAATAAGTAGACAAAACAATCAATGATCATTGATAGGCACATTAGCAACATTAAACCTACAGCAAGGGATATTTTTATATTAGATAAAGTAAAAACTGCTAAAAAATTTTAGATACTAATAGGAACATATTAATTGTTAATATTGACAAGGGTAATGTTGCTATGAGCAGAGACAATTATTTTTCGAAAATAAATGACATTCTTAACGAATCTGCAAAATACTTAATATTGAATAGGGATCCTACTACTAAATTACAGAAATCAGACAATGTTTTACTTGATGAACTTTTTAAAAAAGATATCATTTCAATAATGGAGAGGAACAGACTTAAGACTAATGTATCAAATTCTCCAAAGCTATGTGGAATACCTAAGATCCATAAGCAGAAATTTCCTTTAATGCCTATTTGCTCTTGCATTAATTCCCCGGCCGTAGGACTGTGCAAGTATATAACGAATATTCTTAAAGTAATAGCAGGACAATAAATATGTAATATTAGAAATTCATTGGAATTTAAAGATAAAGTTAGGAGAATAGATGTACAAGATAATGATAGATTGTTTTCATTTGATGTAGTTTCACTTTTTTTAAGTATTCCTGTAGGTTTGGCTTTTAGGAGTATAGAGGACAAATGGCAGATAATAGAACAAAATACAAATATTGAGAAGGAATTATATTTACGTATTCTTAAGTTTTGTATTGAAGACAACAGGTATTTTCAATTTGATAATAGGATATATCTGCAGAAGGAGGACCTCCCTATGGGCTTTCGAGCATCACCAATTATAGCTGATATTGTGATGAAGGAATTACTGGATTCAACGCAGAAGGCATTCTTATCTTCAAACTATAAGAAATATAATCATTATCCAAAGTTTGCGGAAGCAACAATATTAGATAAAAAAAAACCATAAGAGACGTTGTATGTTACAAATGTTAGAAGTTGTTAATGTACCAAATGTAAGGAGAATAAATTTCAAAACAGACTCAGACAATTTAGCGCAGAATTATAGGTACTTAATTCAAAAGACACATAGTTTGTTATAATTATTTCATAAGAAAGAATTTGTTATTTAATTTTCATTTCCTTGGTTTTTGTATGTTTAAATTTTTGAAATTTTAATTTTGTATGTATATATGTATGTATGAAGAAAAGTATTTTTTATATGTTTTTGTCAATTGTTTTCAAACATTTTTTTGAAATTGTTAATAATTTTTTTTTAATTTTAAAATTTAATTTCCTTTAGAAGCTTTCCAAAGGAAAGTCAAATATTGAATTTATATGTATGAAATTTAACTAAAAAGAATTTTATAAAGATAAATACTTATTTATTATAGGAAGAAATTTAAGAATCTTTCTGATATTCAAAGAAAGGAGTTAGGAATTAAGGTTAATGAAGAATGGTTTGTTAATAAGACTGACATAGATATTCCAGGGGATGTTAGGTGGATTCTTTCTCTAGGACAGAAATTTGCATTACCACTTGAAAAGAAAAATTTTCCTATAATGAAGGTAATTTCAGAAGGAGATGATTTGATTCAGACTATAAAAGAAAAAGAGGACCAGGAAGTAGCGCGGACAAAACTAACAATGATGATTGATAGGCACATTAGCAATATTAGACCTACAGCAAGGGATATTTTTATATTAGATAAAGTAAAAACCGCTAAAAAATTTTTGAGTACTAATAGGAACATATTAATTGTTAATGCTGATAAGGGTAATGTTACTGTTGCTATGAGCAGAGACGATTATAATTCGAGTATTTATTAAATTATAATTTAAAATGTATTACATGCCAATGTCATATATTTGCATTATAAAGCTAAATCTCTATCGTAAATTTATTGCTATATTTCTATTTGCATACTTGTAAATTTATCTGAAAATCCCATATATCTTAAAAACCCAACACTAGTTCCTTATTTCTTCTTAAAAACCACATAATATTAAGCTCTTCCTACTCCTAGTGTAAAACTAAATTTATCGCAGCGACGAATAGAGGAAATATAAAATGTGAACAAAGAGACATTTGAGATTGTGTGTAATTTTGTTCTTGCAATTATTTGTCATACAAATTCGCAAAAGTATCCGTTTTGTGAATTTGACTTTTCTACCACTCCTGTCTGGCATTTATACCCAACGATAACAATAAAGTTTTAAAGAACAATATCATAAAAAAATAATTGTAGGAAAATTTAATATTTATCGCTACATATTTAACGAGGCTAAAATGCCATCTGCATAAAGTCCTTAAAGCAGAATTCAAAATGAATGAAATAACATAAAAAAACAAACATGAATAAACCAAAACAAATTAATATTTTTAAACATTTCAAAACAAAAAAGCTTAACATATTTATTTGCCACTAACTGTATATTAAACCTTGCAGTAGTGTGATGTGAAAAGAAAAAAATTGATAATCGAAAATGCTAAAAATGTTAAAGCGATGTCGATTTTTTGGATAATAAAATGTCATAAGTTTGTTATATTATAACAGTCATGCCAAACAAACACACCCAACAATAAGAGATATTTAATGGCTGACGATGTTCAGATGTCCCTGTGGTATAAACTGTTATCAAACAAAAAAAAAAAAAAAAACAAAATAAAAAAACAAGAGAGTGAGACACATCAACGTCAACTTTTTTTCTTAACAGTCAACACTGTTGTAATCATGAGCATCATCAACAGAACCGCTAGAAGAATTTTATAATGCAATAGCATGGAAGTGATATAATTGAAAATTAATTTTTTGATTCGTAGAACTGAAGAGGAAAGAATGTTAATATTTAAAGACCTAAATTAAAATCCCCACAAAATTTTGTACGTTATTTAATAGACAAATAACATTATTCTGTAGAGCAATTTTCCTGGAGAGTTTAAAACACGTATTTAAAATCATCTTTCAATTTTTTCTATCACATTTTGTTTTGGCCTAGCAAATAGTAAAGCGCCTAATTTAGTTAATTTTACTATCACTCGAGAATAGTTTAACCGATTTGAACAAAAAAAAAAGAACAGAAGGCTCTGAATTTACTTTTACAACAGTTTTTCCGTCAATTCAATGGTATCTATATTATTCAAAATGTTTTAGCAAAAGAGCAAAACTTACATGCAAAATTAAGAAATTTATAAAAAATTAAAAATCACAAAAAAGCCCTTTTGATTTCTATTAAAATAAATTAAATTTTTTAGATAAATTTTTGATAATTCTGAATTTGTTCTGCTCATAAAAAACGATGTTACTAATGTCTCAAAAAATTCCTTATAAAACTTGCATACTTTTTCTAGGATGTTCCAAATAGAAGTTTATTAGTCATCCAGATATAGTTGGTTTTTAATACCAACTAAGCAATACTATATCATGTTGTCTAATTACTAGAGTATCCAAATACGATATTCTGTTCCCCATTTATTTCTCAACTTACTTTTACTTTACTTTCTTACGTTAAAGCGTATTCCATATTACATTCCAATTCCATTGTCGGGCTCTTCAAAATTATTGCTGAAAATTTGCACAGATCAAGGGAAGAAGAATTCGGTGAGGAACAAAATGGTCACATCGATGTATCCTTATGGTGAACCCCAGGAAGACGGTATATTTCTAGTGCTGTTGCTGTCCTATTTTTTTGATATGATTTTCCCGCTAATTGTCCTCCTGTTCAATTAATGCCCTGTATAGTCGATGTTGAACCCTCTCGGACGTTCGTAGATGCAAATTTCTTTAGCTCTATCCCAACTTTGTTCCATTACCTCTATCCTACTGTTTTTACTATGTACTTGCCCCTTTGATCTGTATCTGTTTTGCTAAGATGATGCTCTATTAATAATATTAATTTTATTATCGCGAAGTTCGTACGCAATCGCATTTGAAGAGTGAATAAGTTTTGTTTGAGTTAGGTAAAGTAAATTTAGGGCCTAATGAGATATGACGCGATAAGGTTTACATTTGTACCTGGCCGTGGGCCTTAGTCAGATGGTGGATCATTAACACTGGTGATGATATGTAGCGTCATCCTCGTCCTAGAAGGCCCTTGAATACGTATGAGATATAGAATTATCTTATGCTTTCAATTGTTGGACACAATGAGAGACATGTATTAAACACAGTAGACTACAAAACCACACGACTGAAAATTTCGTTAGCTGTATTTGCCGTCTTGTAGTCAGCTATTAAATATTTGAACGCGACAGCGACATAATACATAAATGATATTTTGACCATGTGTGTATTGTTAACATTTCAACAATAGATATTAAAATTACCTGTGTTGCTCAAAGAATGGCTCAGTAGTAATCAAAAGATTCTATAAAACCAATTGTACACAGTTCGTTTGTCACTACTGTTTTTGTATTTTTAATACTTGGAAATACATAGGAGCACCATTCAGGGGATGATCCCTTCACAGGCAATGCATTGTGCCAGAACTAGGAAATTATATTATCGGAAAGAAGATAGAGGGTGTAGTGTCTGTGTACAGTAAATTTGAACTTTCCGAGATTGAAAGTGACTGGAAAGACCTCCGGAGGGAGTTTATTCGACATAGGGACTATTCTGCTAAAAACGAATGTCCCCTTGCCTTCTCTCATAGTAATGAAGTATTAATGCTATAATAGAGTATTTAAAAATCAGTATATTTATCATAGTTGAAGGTGACAAATATTATTAATATTGCTACAAAGATATTTTGTTTAAGATAATAATTATCAGTAAAAAAGTAAACGAAATGACCTATTAGACGTTTTACAAACTACGTAGTTTTCTAAGATATCTTAGATATACATGACAACAACAACATGCTTATTAAATAATTCCAGGAAAGAAACGAAACAACAGAACAAAAATAACTGACACAGCACAATAACAAAACAGACAGCAAAATAGGCGCATATACTGAATAATGATATAGGGTGATGTTAGCGTATATGTATATGCGAGAATGATTGAAACAGTTATATAAGCACCACTTGCTGACAGTATATTTGAACGCAACTTGAAACGGCGCTGAGTATAGACACCATAATAAAGAACCTCTTAGGCGTTAGAGTGGTGAAGTTACCATATTGTTTATTATGTGTGTATTAAAAGTAAATAAATCGTTTAATTTAATTTAAAAATCTAAGGTGTTGCGTTATTTTTTTTTTTTGCATAAAAGAACTCAATTTAACAAAACGTAACAATATAGAAAATATATTAATAAAATTTTTGTTTCATTCTTTGTTCATAAGCGCTTGTTTAATTTAAAAGAGGTTTTCGAAGACGAGTCAAATAAAATTAATATTAAACATTTTTTGAAATATTTTCAGAACCAGGTGAAGGCAATCATGGTGCTGTTTAATTAGTAACTTGTATTGTTCTATTTTTCAGAAAAATTCATAAGTTTTGATTTCTTTGAATTAAAGCAATAAAAACGAAAAAAAAAATATTTAAGTTTAATTAGATATGTTGCTGCAAGCCTTTGCGTGTTTGAATTAAAAAAAAAGTATCACAATTATTTATCGAATAATGTTTGATATATTACAGTAGCTTATTGTGTCACGAAAGCACTATTTTCAAACCCCCTTAATTTTTAAAACTTATCGATTTAGCCACGTACCCGAAGTTGTTCAATTAATAAAAATGTTCTATTATAACGAACACTGGCTGCCAGCTAAAGTAATGCATATTATTGCGGTTTATATTTTCTTCTTTACGCTCTATTCTGTTGCCTTTGTCATTGACGATATTTTAACAATATTTAAAATAAAATGTAAAAGTAATCACTTCCAATCAAGAAAATCCTAAACACTTTGGTTAAGTAAAATGAAAACTAAATATTTTTAAGTATCTCTTAAGGCATTCTTTTTTCATTTAGTTTGGTGCTGGCCAAGTTAAAAAGACAATTCTATTCTCTTTTTTGGAACTTTCATATTCATTTGCTTCAGCAAATTTATACAATAAGCAATTGAATTTTTATGTTTTGGTTAAGTAATAAAAGTGTTAAACTTTGGAAAAGGATCTTTTTTTCAATCATTATAAAAAACTGCAAGACTTAAGAAAAGTTCAGTACAGTTTTCAAAGGAAAGTTAGCGCAATGATATGGAAGCTATATTCCATATAAAATAAAATAGTTTTAAAATATAATTTGTTTCTATTAAATATTGACTAATCTTTAAAACGGTCTTTGTAATTAAATTTTAACGATTTAAATTTTCTTAATATTTTGCTTTCCTGTGGAAAGCTTCTTCAGGAAATTATTTTTTATAAACAAAAAAACTGAAAATAAATATATAATTTATTAGGATTTTAAGCACAACTGAATACGAAAGTTATTTGTGTATTTAAAAAAAAAATATTTTTAAAATTTCATTGCAAAAATGTCTATATATTTAAGTCATTTCATGTTTGTATTTCTCTGCATACAGTTTCGATTAATTCAAGTTAGTTTGTGTTATTCTGCTTTAAATATTTATAATTACAAACGTTTGAGAAAAGCTTAAATCTAGTCCTTTAAGACTAGAAATAAATATAAAAAGAAAAATATTTTATATACGCAGAAAAAAATTAATTCTATATTCAATATCGCAATACAGAACTAAAACGAAATTTTTTATTGAAATAGCAAACTTAAGCAGTAAAACAACATGATAGTTTATTCATATTCATAGTTAATCTGTATATTTTCTGTTCAGTTAGTTTTATATAATAAAGTCATATCGGTTAAAAACTGTGCAATTATGGAAATCAAAGAATTTTAATTGTTATTATTCGTAGCAGATCTTTAATTTATACTTAAGATGCAAACTCCGTAAAGTGTCTTTGTTTTATGTTGGCCTTTAAATTCTCACTCTATTTTAAAAGTTTTTAAACAAATGACAAATCGTTAGTTTTTCGATCATCAAGAGTGAGTAACAACTAAAATATTTACAAATGTAAAAATTTATTACTTAACTTGTCCTTTTCTGTTTTATCTTATAATAAATTTTTAGTATGGTATTATGACTGCAACAGAAATCATACTTAATCAACACTTTATTGCTAGCACCAAAGCTTTGATATCTATAATCGGAAAATGCCGTTGCATTGCTTCTTGTGAAAACTTAGAAATATGTGACATTTTGAATATTATATTTATACACTTAATGGAAACATTTCAATTTAAACTTAAACGTACAAATATATAATGAAATGGTCATATCCCGTTCGATGAAAACCTGCTGTCTATTCATGTTGAATTCAAAAACCAAAGGAAACATAAATGACATGATAGCTGGGAAAATTGCCACCAGTAAAAAAGTGTTTCCAATTTGAATTCTACAATATTGAAAAATGATGTTAATTGTAACTGGTTTTATCTGAATTTGCTTCTAATCTAAGGTCAAGCCGAATTAATGCAGGTGAGTAAGGAATTTTAAAGCCATATTGTAGTAAAATTTTATTAGATCACTTCTTAAGCTATTAAAGCTGATGCATAGATCCGCCTAAGTGTAAATTCAACGCACCGTAGCATTATCATTTTCTATCAATTTTCTCTATTTTAAATTTATTTGTTTTTAGCTTAATAAACGAAGTTATACTTTGAGTACTTAGCGTTAATATGTAGAAGTTGCCTATAAAATTTAATAAAATTTATAATTAGCTAGCGTGCCGGTGACAGCTTTGCAAGTCATTTATGATTTGTTTTTATTCTGCAGTGTTCTTTTTTGTGTGCGCCAAAAAATTCAATCATTCAAGAAAATTAATCAGAAGGAACCCAATTTCTTTTTTTTCGTTTTTTATGTTTTTTAATAATTTTATCTTTTTCACACTTCAATATTTTTGTGCTTATATAATACGTCTTCTTATATTGCAATGATTTACATATACGACATTCTTCGATTGATTTTCGCGGTATAGACAAACAAAGCAGTTGGTTTATTAACACGTGAACATGATACATATAATTGACCGTGCGAAAAACAGGGATCATTGCAAAAACAACACGTATGGGGAACTACAGCCGTTCAAAATTAAACGGCAAACCTGGAGGAATCATAGGAATGCGTGGTATCAACACATCCTCGCCCTTATATTTTCCTTTTAAAATTTTTGCTTCAATCACATTTTCCATTATTTTTTTGACTACTAAACGTGTCCCATTGCAAAGTCATGGCTGGCAGATATTTTTAGCAAAATAATTGGTACACCAACTTTCACTTGTAGGTGGTGGGATGGCAGTCCAGGTAAATCAAGGGAATTTATAATTCCACTGGATAATTTACAACATTGTCTTGATTGCTAACGGAGTCATTCGATTTTTAGGAAAAAATTTCCCAGGGAATGTCATTCAAAATTGTCACATTTATATCGGAAACAGCTGCATTTTTCGCAGCTAGGATAGCTCTTTCCCCCAACCAATTATGTGTTCTAAAATATTGTTCAATATCGGGAAATACTTTTATGACCAATTTTTGTTTTGATTGTGCAAAGTGGCAGATATTATCTGGAAGCGTAATCATTTTTGTGGAGGGGTCAATTGGAATTGCGCCCTTCCCAGTATCTAATAATTGCTTTGAAAAACGTTCGGCTGATGGATCATTTTGCAATTGAACACGCATATTACACACACATACACACACACAAAATGCAACAGAATATTGAAAACAAAATTATCTATTTGTTTGCACATCCACTTGCTATGAACATGAGCATATTGCGATTTGTATTGCCGTCGCAGTCTGTACACACACCCACAGCAACGTACAAACGAAAACACACACTGCATTTGATATTGAGTGGAAGTGTTCAATGAAAAAAAAAATTTGATATTTTTAAAAAATTTGTCTTGTTTCAAACACGCACTTTGGACGCACTATTGTGCGTAAATGCATGAAACAAATATACAAACCAGCGAACGACCATTACGAAGGTACTGTGAAAATTTGGTGAAAATCTGACGGCGCATCTCGTCAAACACTAGCAACCAACAGACATCTATTTTGGGCTTAATATTTATATATACAGATAACAGCAGATTTTGCTAATAAGTCTAGAAAACTAAATTAAACAAAAATATCTTTGAGATATTTTGACATCGTTGCTGTAGTATTTTATAATTGGTTTCACTGTTAATGTTAATTAAAAGAGCATACAAACGTAAAATAGATTTTTTTCATAAAATAAATGTTGAAAAATATTTTAGTTCTGTTTCTCTTTCACAGTTACATTGATTTGTGTAACACCCAGTCAAACATCGTCTTGCCTCTTTTTTAAGCACTACAGAGTTGTATTAAAGTTTTGTTAATAAATCTTACGATCGTGTAGGCACGTATGATGAATTATGGCGAATACTATAACATAGATTTTCAAATCTATTGGGATGATTATAACCTTTCTAATCCAAAGTAATATAAATGAAACCCATTTGCTCACAATTTCTTACTACACGGACTACTCACTAACCTATCTTGGGCTTATAAAACTAACTTAAAAATATGCAACTTACTTGGGATAAAGAAATTTAACTCAACTGGTGTTCTATTGTTTGAAAAACAAGGAGTACGGTGCAAAATTGCAAAATTAAATTTTAAATAAACAGCTATAAAGTCATAATAAAAAGAAACAAAAGAAAATGAAAATACGTGGTATATCTCCTTAACATAAGAAAATGAGAAATAAACTATTTTTAAAGTAACAGTAACAAGAATTGTATAAAACCATAGACAAACACTTGTAAAAAGTAACAGCAAAAGATAAATAACAAACATTGGGTACTGTTCTCGTAATTGCTTTCCTAATTTTTGTAATGGAACCAATATTTCTTATTTCGACGTCGTAGTACCACTCGAAACGCGGCTTGCGGTAAAGGATATAAATATACATAGGAAGATGCTACGACAGACCGTTAATATCTTTGTCGCCCCAGATTATGTGTAAGAAACTTTTCTTTTATAAAACTATTAGTAGATATAAGCATTTTTATTTTCTTAAGATTTGTGAACACCTTCAGACAAAATAAAACCGCATTTCAAGATCTACAAGTTCTTCTTCCCTGCGTGATTTTTCTTTTATATATTTTTGAGGTAAATTATTGTATTCTACGCAACCAATATATTCAACTTTTTGCTTTGTGGTTTCAAATCTACATCTTGCTGTACTTAAGTTTGAATTATTTCTTGTTGTAAAATTTGTTTGATTCCTTGAAAAATGTATTGTTATATGGCCTATATTGTTTATGGACTTATATATAAATAATGATAGCCTCAGCTTATACATGTCTCTCAGAGGCAAAATATTTTTGCAAACTTCTGTATATAATGTGATTGATGGGTAATTAATTGGTAAACTAAAAACCGTTTTAATTGCCTTGTTTTGTGTTCGTTGAAGAGACTTTAGCTCTATACTGTTATGACATCCATATATCATTAGAAGATAATTCAAATGGCTTTGGATTAGCGCCTGGTATAGTATTAACTTCGTTTTCTCATCCATTTTATACTTAAATTTATATAAAATGCCTATAGCGGGAGATATTTTTGCCTTTATCTCTTCAATATGCAAGTTCCATCTCAAGTTACTTTGCAAAGTTAGTCCCAAATATTTAACCGATTTCGTCTCAAAAACTTCTTCGCCATTCACAAGAACACTGAAAATTTCAGTACTTATGTTTGAATGAAGCTTAAATCTAATATTTTGGTTTTTGTTGCATTAACGATTAATTTTTTTATTCTCGCGTATTCAAAAATCATATCAGCATCTCTTTGCATGTCAACTTTTAATACTGTCTCATGTTCATAAGGATAAAATAGTGAAATGTCATCCGCATATATATACACTTTACCATTAAGTTCAAGATTCACAATATAATTTATATAAATAGAAAATAAGAGTGGGCTCAATACACTGCCTTGCGGTACACCATGCTCGATATTTCCAATAAAACTTCGAATGTTATTTAACTCAACAAATTGTCTTCTGTTTGTCAAGTAACTTTTAAACAAACTTAGTTCTGCACCTCGAATTCCATAGTACTGAAGCTTCTCAAATATGATGTCATGATCTACAAGGTCGAACGCCTTGGAAAAATCATAAAATATTCCTGAGACTCCTTTATAACCTTGATCCAAGCCCTGACATATAAAATTCACAACATTTGCAACGGCATTTTCGGTACTACTACCTTTCCTAAATCCTTACTGACATTTGTACAATAAGTTGTTTTTTTCCAAGTTGTTGGTGTATTATCTTCTCAAAAATTTTGTCAATAACCGGCAGTATACTAATAGGTCGATACATTTCCTCTTTGTTAGCGTTTAAGTTCTTTGATATTGGAACAATTTTTGCTATTTTTAATGGCTCTGGATATTCTGAATTAGAAACGTTTCTTTTAAATATATTAAGTAAATATGGGGATATTTCCTTCGGTTTGCTATCTTAATAATTTAATTGTTTTCTTTTCAGAGGATTTAATAGTTGACGCATGTAATTTTTCGGCAGTTTCACTCCAAAAGGCATTGAAATTCAAAGGTTTTATGCTCTTTTGAAAACCCTTAGCATAAACAGGATTTTATTCCATTTCGGAAAATTAAATTTCAAACTGCCTTGATGTTCTTATTTTCATTTTAATTTTTTTAAGTTGTTTGCACTCGTTTGAATTTCATTGTTTACAATGCTGATGATAGAGAACGAATATTTTATTGTTGTTACTATCTTCGTTTCAAAGTGGAGAACCCACTTTTTTACGATGATTATTGATACCGCCAACGGTGATGCCAAATTGTCATTTATATTTTGTTATAAAACTACAAAGCTAACGGGAATAGGGGTGAATGGTATCATCGCATCGAAAGCGTTAGTCAATCATACCAAAAACAAACAGCCAGTAATGACAATTTTCACTGAAAGGAGTGTCAACAATATAATAAATTTGTTAGAAAGCTCTGTGGTATTGTTGAGAGGAGAGTTCAAAATTATTATTTTTCTAATAAAGATAAGTATGAGAATATCGCTATTTGTTTAATACGCAATAACAACTTGTCTTGGATGTTGAATTATTTTTTTAAATAATTACAAGTACCATAGTCATTTAGTCATTTAAACCATATTTGAAATAATGCCGATAAAGTTTGATTGACAAATCTCTTCTTTTAGCTGTATGTTAATCTAAATTTATTTAATTTTTTATATTTCCTTCAAATTTTTTAAACATAAAGGCAAAACGTCAGGCACGTTTTGGAGTACTGTCAAAACAAAAAGAAGTGAAAATTGGAAACAAAATAAAAAATACTCTGTCAAATATCTTTTTTAATATAGTTTTGTAGTTCTGTTAAATATTTCAAAAGCAAAAGTAGCAAAAATAGCAATGAAAGCATTTTATGCTTTCAGCAAATTAACACTTCAAACCAATTTATTGTTATACAATGTATTTTCACATGCAAGAGTTACATATTTGCGTATACATACATAAGTTCATTATCATTATTGTTGCCCAAAGTTAAAAAATAATTTAACTCAACACCATGAAAATTCTGTTTCGGGTGTTTTTTATTAGGAAATTGTTATACTCGTCATTTAAAACAGATTTTAAATAAAATAAAAATTATCGAATATTGCAAGAATAATAATAAAATTATTTTATATAAAGAAAAACGAAATGTATTAAGATTATTTAATCGATTTGCAATTGGAACTAAGAGTAATTTACACTATTTCCAATTGCAAAGAATGCATAAAAGGCAAAGCAAAATTTGCACATTAGCTAACTTGAATGCTAAAAGTTTCATAAAAAAAACTTATAGCTCATTAATCATCATATAAAAATTTATAGAATCAATTTTATTTCGTGCTTGATTCCTTTAAATAAATATTTCATGATATTCTCACAAAATATTTAGTACAAAAATTTTTATTAAAAACTAAACATTTTATATTCGAAATGTATTGTAATGGAGGAGAGCACATCCATATTGCAATTTCACTATTTCTCAAGTAGCTCATCAGTGAAGTTTAACCCAATATTGTATAGAAAAACCTAAGAGTCTTATATCCAAAGCCAAACTGATTCTATGAGAATTTTTCATAAAATCAACGTAGCGTAGACAGCAAGACTCAAAGACACTTCCATACAAACACTACAAAACATTCCAAAAACAACAAAAAACATTGTTTATTTTCAATCATTTTTATAGTGTTTGTATGGAAGTGTCTTTAAGTCTTGCTGTCTTCGCTAATGTTTACTTATTCTCTCCTGAAATTTTGCAGAAAAAAAATTGCTTTAAATTAATTTACCCAAATTAAAAGAAAAAAAATCAGAATTTAGGTTAATAAGGTCTTGTTAATGACCCTTCAAACTACCGTAAAACGTGCTTAATGTCGAGCATCTATTTATTCAAAAATAATTTTTTACCTTTCCAGAAATTGGATCTTTCCTTAATACTGTATTGTTATCAAAAACTGCAAGCTTAATTCCAATTAACAATTTTGTTGGTTATATTATGTCCTTTCTATAGGGATTTATAGCCGAAGTGTGGCAAACAGATTAAAGTGGATTTATTTGTAAGCACATTACAAATGCTTTTCATCTATCAAAAGTCCACATATGCATGTGTATAATGTGGCTACACTCTAGATGCTATATGCTCAATTAACTATCGTTTATTATATTTCGTTTCTACATTTGCATACAATTTTATATTTTTTACCACAAAGGTAATTTCAAACGTTTTCGATAGCAATTTTTATTGTCGATAATATGAAAATACATAAAATGAAAATTCCAATAATTTATTTTCTAGTGTGAATAACTTGTATTGTACGTCTACCTCCATTACATATCTTATGGCGTATTAAGCATTTACATTTCAACGCCATTATTATTAACATTTTTTTGTATTTTCTTCTTTGTATTAAATAATATTTTTCCACGTATTTTTTACATACTTATTTCTTTAATTACATAAATAAAAAAAAATTGAGTTTTTACTACTTTTTACTTTGCAATTGTTCGGGCAGACAAGAGGATATTTTTAAGCGCTTTCATAGTAATTTTTTATAAAAACTCCTTGAAATATTTTAAGTTGTATATTTATATGTCTTTATGTATGTAAAACAGCAACATTTATTTTCTTTTTCAAACATATTTATTACTTAATTTTTTTCAGTTAAATAATATTTATTTAATTTAATTCAGAACTTGAGAAAAAATTGCCCCTTCAAATCTTCATTGTATGCAGATATCGATTCAAAGATCCATTTATATATATATATTTTTTAAATTTTTAATTTAATTAAATCAATTTAATTTTAATAAAAAGAACTCAAAAAGAATTAAAATGATGTATTATGGGATAAAGAATTTAAAATGATTGTTAATGAAAAATGAAAATTTTCTGCGCATATGCAAGAAAACTTACAGCAGGGAGTATAAAAATATCAATCCTGTCCATCTCTTGTAGAAGATAGGTGTCAGGTTAGATGATATAATTATTATTATGTTACTATCGATTAGTTTGGTTAAGCTCTTTATTGCACTAACGCTGTGATAGACGTATTCCTATAAGTTTAATGGAAATTGATTTCTTTATAACTATTTGTATTCATTATGTATTCTTACTTCATGTTCTTAATATAGCCTATAGCTTTCACAGATATATCAATTATGTCTTCTATATGGGGAAAAATAAGGTAACATTCGTGGAATCTTAGTTAGATTCATTAATTTGAACTGTCGTGGCATATGTGTATCAAAAGATGATCAAAAGACTGCACGCCTGATATATCCAAATTCAGTAATGTGTATGATATTTTTCAATTAAATTTGTTAGTACGTTTTGAAATAGAACTTTCGAATACTACTGGTAAATTATTTTTTGTGTGATAACATAAGATATGAATATTTGGTTTATTCTTTCTCCATTTTTCGAGATCGCGAAAAGTACTTTTTATTCATTTCTTAAGCGTTTGCAATCGATGCTAACTCCCATCGTGTCCGCACATTTCCCAATTCAGGGCAGGAGAGACAACTGCAGGAAGTGTTTTACTAAAAAGCGATTAGTTGACCATAGCGTGATGCGCCTTTGCTGAATAATAGGTTGCGCGTACGAAATTAGGGTTTTCAAGAGCAACTTTCGTGATTCCTTTATGTCAAATTCCTTTATATTTACGGTAAAATAATTTAACATGTAAAATAATTTGTCGATATTCCAGTAACTCTGAAAATTTGATAATTGTGGTGTTGACGTAAACCTTCTTAATGATAAGTTTGTTAATATTAATGTTTCCAGACCGACAGGTAGCATTTATGACGATCTTAGTTATATCCCAATACGAAATCTATTTAGCTTTCGATGTGTAGATAAGCTTGAGGTCCTTGAGAGTTTTTCCGTTGTTAGATCTAACGCGATTGGTATAGACCAAATGAACCCGAGATTCTTTAGAGTTTTGATGTCGAGGCACTTACCGATCATTACGCATTTCTTCAACTATATCCTCACGAAATCCATTTTTCCTAGGGAATGGAAATCCTCTAGGATTATTTCTATCCCTTAGACTAATGGTGAATTCCGACCGATAGCTATTCTAGCATTTTTATCCAAAGTATTTGAGAATATCCTCAGCAATCAAATGAATGACTTTCTCACACAAAATAAATTTTTATCCGTGGCTCAATCTGGCTTTGTTAGGAGCAGAAGCTGTACAACGGCTTTGGTGGATGTGGTCGAGAGCCTCAGATCTGAACTCGATATCAACAAAGTGGTTTTCTTGATTCTACTGGATCACAGTAAGGCCTTTTGAAGCGGTAGTTCACTCTATCATGTTAATAAAACTTCTTAAGCTAGGCCTGCAGTCTAATATCTTCCTATCCGATTAACATATGTCAAGTAGTGAGTGTTGATGATAGGAGATCTCATCCGCTTGTAGTTGGTAGAGGAATACCACAGGGCTCTAAATTGGATCCACTTCTTTTCTGTCTCTACATACATGGATGCTGATGCCGTGCAGGTTTAGAACAGTAGCTGGATTCCTATGTGTTTGAATGGGCTGGGTCATGTCTAATGGATTGTATATCAATGCTTCGAAGTCAAAATGTATTATCCTCTCGAAAGATAGAAAAACTCTGGTTAACATTAATGTGAGAATTGACGGGAATGTGATCGAATTGGTAGAATCGGCATCTAATTTGGGCGTAATTTTTAATAACAGGATGACTCACATTACCTTTGTCGTTGGCAGAGTTTACAGTAAACTTCGGACCATAGGGTCGTTAAAAGACTTTACGTCGTTTGCCATCCGCATGCTTTTGGCAAAGACTTATCTAATCTCTTCACTTTTTTACGGCTGTGAAATCTATCCCGATTGTGACAGTATGGATCAGCGCAGACTAAAAGTCGCGTGTAACAATATTGGCCGTTATATATTTCAGAAAGACCGCCGTGATTATATCATATCATACTTTAGTTTAATTTTTGGAATGAAATTCGATGATCTTCTAAAATATAGGTGTCTAATTTTCTTGCACAGAATCATCATCTCGAAACGATAGTTTTCGCAAGATCTCATCGTGGTAGGAATATTATCCAGCAGATATACAAGAGTCTGTTATCTGAACGCCATTTTTTCATAAATGCAACCAGTCTTAGGAACTCTTTGCCAAATTCTATACAGAAAAGAGGCAACGCAAATTTATTTAAAAAGGAGCTTTATAAATCATTTAGTTCTACCCAACCTTGACTTAATTTTTATGTTAACACTTTTTACATTTCTTTCGATTTAATTAGTTATATTAGTTTATTATTTCTTGACATTTATTTCATTGTATACCTGTGTATTTTTAATGCTTTGTTTCTAGATTTAAGTTTTATAATAACTCAATTTGCATATGTTAAGGATCAATAGCATTGTCACTTATAAGATGTTATCATCTTGTTGTGCTAGTTGTCTAAAGAATAGAGAATAATAATAATAAATAGTAGTTCCTTTCATAACAACTTTCATTATCTATTCCGCACCTCACTTTTCTTTAATCGTTTTCTGGTAGATCTGACAATGACTAATGAAATGTAGTTGATTTTCCAACTTATGGCGTTTATAAAAAAAAAAAATAACGATAGTTCATGATAAAATCAATAAATAAAAATTTCTACTTTTCTTTTTTTATAAATACGCTGGTATTTGGCAATTTGTAAACAATTTACCAATTTTTTACGTTTTTTATTTTATCATTTTTCATTGAATTTTCAAAAATACATTTGAAAACACAAAATCACAGTTGTAAAATTTTTATGGGAAATGATTACAGCTGCTAACTATGTCTCCATATTGTACCATGTTCAATAACTTACTTTGCGGTTTTGACTTAAATTATTTATATCACAATCATCGTTATAGAATAGTATACCACTTACCAAAATTTATATTGCAAATCTTGAGAATTAAAGGAATGATAGAAGTAAAAGACACAGAAATTTGGGGAATAAAAAATAAATCAATTCAAGCCAGTCGACTGAAACAGAACATTTAAATAAGAAAAGTAAAATATGTGTATAATACACTAACGTTTAATTATACCTACAAATTTATATGCGAAACATATTTACGCACACAGTTAAGTGTAAAGTATGCAAAAGGAGTACAAACTAAACCGTGGCTTGAAAATGATGCATTCGCGTCGAAAGCGCTCGCCATCGAATACAAACCAGCCAGTTACGACGGGAAATGGCAATATTATTATGCAAAAGTTATTTATTTATAGTAAATAATATAAATAATAATAATTAAAAAATAAATAAATAAATATTTTAAAGTTATCCAAGGTAGCAGATTCACCACTGTAACCCACAGACTGAACAATAAGTTTTGAATTGCTACCAGATTAAAGCTCTTGTTTTATAATTCTCTTTTTTTTCTCATAATTATATTTTTATGTCTTGTTTGTATTAAGGAAAAAATTTTAAATTTCTGTCGTCCAGTGTATATGTCATCAATTTTATTGTGATGTTGTTATGGTTTAGCTATTTTACAATGTATAAAATGCCTGCTTGTCGTTTTTTTTTTTAAATTAAATTAAGCATAACGCTCACTGGGGATTTTTGTATGGAGCTGAAGAAATGACATTTGTCCATAATTAATGAGTGCTTCTGAGCTGATACTTTTTAAAACTTTATTGAACTTTAGCAAAGAGTAAGTTTATAGGAAAAGTAAACTTTATAATGATATACTATTTGTGAATAAGAATTTTGTGGAGTATAGGTGGAATAAAATAAACTTTCTCCCAACCTTTTTTAAGGTTGTAATAGAATAAAACTTTCAAATTTCCTGAATTGTTCATACTAGACTCAACCTTGATAGATAGCATCAGCATGTATACTAAGTTGCCTTTTCATGTTTTATTAATTGCTTTCGTTCCACCTTAAGACAGACATCTATTAGTCAGGTTAATACGCTTACGAAAGTATGAATTAATAAATTGTAGGAGTATCCTTTATAAACGGATCTAGCTTGAACTGCTTCGAATAGAAAACAATTGTAAATTATAAAACAAATACATATTTTCTGATTCGTTATTTGGCGAATGAGAAAGTATCAGAAAATATCCAAAAATGTGATACATTATAAATACTTAGTAACAATACTTTTAACGATTTCTAAGCTACTGTTTCCATTTCTGTAGGATACACCTTTAACTAAAACTGACATTGTTTTTGAATCTAAAATCTAACTTTTTAAAGCTGTAACTAAACAGCAGCCTTAAATTAAATAATTTTACAAAATTATAAAAATGATTAATTTTCTGTTTTTCCTAACCTGTTTTTTTATTAACCTAAAAAAACGCTTAAACTACACTAATTATTCCAAATAATGTAAAAGAATTTGCTATAATCTATAAACTCGTTACTTGAAGTTTTGGAATTTTCGTTTAATTAATCAAAAAACTTAATAGTTAACAATTTTCTTGTTGATGGAATGAACAATTTTATATTAATAATCATATCTTTTGTTTTTTTATAAATAAATTTACAGCTAATAATATTAAAATTTAAACATACATAAATAAAATTATTGTAGAAAAATGCTACGATAACAATCTGGTATGGATAGAAATAAAAATTTATCATTTAATATAAGAGATAATATGGATTATTTTACTTAATTTGCAAGCTTATAAGGTTATCGAAAACAGTGAGTAACTTAAATTTTATAAAATCAAAAATAAAAATAATATAAAATTTAAAATTATAATGAACAGAGGAAAATTATATAAAGATGCTTTAATATTAAATGTGTTATTTGCTTAGAGTATTTGCATCTGAAGAACAGTGCTTTCGCAATAATCCATTGCAGCACAAAAGCATTGTCATCGTGACAAGCAAATTTTGCATACGTCTTAGAAATGGGTAAGCTTATGCTAAACAATTTCAGTAGTTTTTATTCAAAAACTTGCAGCTAAGAAAAACAAAATATTTAAATTAAAAAACACTTAACAGAAAAAATTTTAACGATATAATTAATAATAATATGCTTATATTTAAGTAAATAATTTCGTTAACATAACATAATCAGTCTATCGTAAAATTTATAAATATTTATTCTTTCGTGAGATATTGTCGCTAGTTTAGAACACTTTTTTTGTTCGTTGGACTTGTTTCAGGCTAAACAAAATATTTTTTTCCAAAATGGTGTAGGAGTAGGCGGTAAAGTAGTTGGTGCTAAGCCTTCCCAAATCGCTGTATCAAATACTTCTTTAATTTTATCCTATTAATAAATAAAATAAAAAAGGATTAGTTTAAACTTTAAAGATTTTATTGAAAAAAGGCTTGTGACACACATAATAAATTTTTTCATTACATTATATCTTTATTTATTTTAATACTTTCAGAAATATTTTTTTAACGTATTTTATTTTTACAACCCACAGATGACACTAAATCCTGTGAGTACTGAAATTCAATGGTTCAAAACAATATGCTTCCTCTCCAAATCTTAATCATGCATCCCAAATGAAATAAAATGAAAAAAAAACGGAAACATTACATTTCAAATAAAATGCTTAACTTTACAAATCCTACAAATTGTTGTAGCTTTTTATATTACTTTTGCTGTAAAAAAAAACAGCAGACGCAGAAAAAAAACTTAAAAATACACATTTAACGAGATTCCAACATACTTTAGATGTGAAATGAAACAAGATGTGAAAAAATGGCGACAATTGTTGGTTGGTTGGTTGTTATTGTTTCTTGACTTGAAACATTTTATTTCCTTTTTTTAATACTTCTTTTCTAACCATCAACATGTTTTGTATAGAAAAAGTTCTACATTTTTACCACTTTTTGACACAAACCTACACACATACTTGGAGCGATTTATAAAACATGTAATTTGTGGTTGCTTGTACTGAACTTCATGCATACATGTTTCCTTTAATATTTACACACACATGCATACACACCTATGTACACTTAGTGAGTACAAATGTTGTCAAAGGCATTAGAAGGATTATTATGTTTATTCAAAAAGAAAACGTCAACTTTTCTAACAACGCGTTCTGGTCCCGCTATTCTATACTATTTAGATCCGTAAGGAAATGTTTGTTTTGAATTTAATTTGAAAAAAATAAATTTGGATAAGAGTAAGTTGTATGTGTAACAATGTGTGTACAGCTTTTACTACAATGTACCTTAAACAAAAATTAATGTTTGTTTTTAAAAAAGCTGCCTTTAAAATACTTTTTATATTTAAACAATGTCATAAAGCAGGAAGTGGAATTCAAATCATGTATGCGTTTTAAAACATAAAAATGAATTTACAGGCATTTTTAAGAGTACGTTTTTATGTTATGCCTCGGATTTATTACCAATAATATGTTTGAAACCTCATTGTTCTCTTTAGTTGATCATTTTAACTACACTCATTAGAGAATTTTAACAAATAAGAAAAACATAACATAATTTTTATTTATTTAATATTAAAGTGTTTTTTATTTAAATTCAACACAATTGTTGGTGTACACTGTTGTGCACTGTGCAAAAAAATTTTGGAAAGTTTTCTAAACAACCTTTTGCTCCACTAACGATCGTTAATTTTAAATTTGGAGACAGAAAAATGTCCCTGGGAGCTAAAAGTGATAAAAACGTTGAAAGGGAAAATAATTATAACGATTAAATATCTGAACATTATTTAAAAGCGAAACCATTTTTAAGGTATTTGTAGCCCAATTAGCACAATTACTTGAATGCTATAAATATTCAATTTCAATGTCGGCTATATTGCACATCTGTTTTAACGGAGAGAGAGAGAAAGAAAGAAAAGAAGTATGAATAGAAATTAAATCCGTTATTCTAGCACTTTACTTTCGTGAGAAACTAACTTAACAAAAGTACAAATTTTTTACAAAACCTTTTAAATAAAAAATCCTTGTGGGACACAGTGGATGTATATATGATTTATCCTCAAAATTTTGAATGATAAAATCTTTCACAAAAGTTAAGTATTTATCGAGAAAGAAAGGCTATTTTACCACCTAAAGTATTTTAGTGTACTCAAATTTAATGAAATATTTATCTATGGATTGGCTATTGTCAAATAAACCAAATAATCGCAACAATTTTTGATACAAGACATTAGTTTGCAAACTTATAACTTTTATTAAGATATATTTATTTACACATGTTTCGTTTAATTCGTTCAAATACATCTCGATTGATTTAATTAAAAATTGATTAATATTAAAAATTTTTACAGAAGAAGTTAATATGATATAATAGTTGGAAAAGTTTTTTGTCTTGTTAAGCACCAGATTCCTAATTTTTTTTTCATTTCTGTAGCTTTACTAATGAAGCTGAAAATTATTTTTGCTTCGCATGCTTACTCCTACAAATGTGTATTCACTATGTCTATGGATTTTTAAAGTAAAAATTTTCTTAAAACCCTAAAACTTCATTTCGATACGAATAACTTTTATATAATAAAAAAAATTTTTTTTTAATTATGATGAAAATATAGAAATAGTTAAAATTTAACTATTAAATCTTAATGTTGTGCCTGGAATTTGTTACCAAAAATATGTTTGAAATCTCATTATTCTCTTTAGTCGATCATATCTTCTGCCAAACTATTTTAACCAAACTCATTAGAGAATTTTAACAAATTAGAAAAACATTACATAATTTTTATTTATTTAATATTAAAGTGTTTTTAATTTAAATTCAGCACAATTGTTATTGTACACTGTTGTGCACTCTGCAAATCATTTTTTTGTCTTTCGATTTAGCATACTAATTGTATTAAATACCATTCGCCTAAAATTTTCAGTAAATGTTTTCTGTCCTAATATATCCCCTTTAAGGCTTTAAATTTCATTTAGAAATAAATATTTATTCAATTAATAATTCGTATCACAAGCAGATTTTCGAATACTAACCTGTGTGGCTGATGAAGTTTCAATGTATTTTGCACCAATTGTTGTTGCTAAATCGCAAGCATCCGAATATGAAATTGGTTTTTCGCCATTAGACTAGTGAAGTGCAAACAAATTCAGCACATTAACGAGCCAATCATCAAGTCAAGTTAACGATACATAAATCACCAGCAAAAATAATAGAAGAAGAAATGTAAAAATATTTATTTTAAATTCAACAGAAATTTTAAATAAAAAGTTTATAAAGAAAATAAATCGTGTAGAGAAATAAACCTTCATGACATCTTGTCATGTGTGGGGGTGTAATAATGTCATTAAGATATTTTCAAAAACAAAAGCATGTTGTTTATGTTGACTGAATTTACATACCTGCAATTTATTCAGTACATTCGGATTTGTACGCAAATCAGCTTGTGTGCCAACCAAAATCAATGATGCTCTAGTCTTTGTAAATTTTGGCGCCCACTTTGTTTTGATAGCGTGGAATGTTTCAGGTTTTGCCACCGAAAAACACAACAGGAACACATCACTATCTGGGTAGCAAAGCTCACGTAGCGGATCTAATGTATCCTGACCGGCTGTATCACAGAGTGTTAAATGTACTGGACTATCGTTGACCATAACATCAGCTGGCAAAGAATAGAATAATTGTATTTTCTTAATTTAAAAACAAGTTTTATACAATTATATTTTCACCGATGTTTTATTTATAAGATTATTTGTGAGTATTTTAAATTAAGTAAGTTTTAAAGTAAATTTTAATCAACGTCATATAGCCGTCATTAAGAATTAAGTGATTAATAAGTCATAGCTGTTACAGAACTGTCGTATAGCATAATTAAAAATAAGCAAAAAACTTTAGTTTTGTAATAGAATAATATTTTCTTTAATAATGCTTTTCTCAATCTATTGGCATTTTTGAACAAAACTAAATCTAAATTGAGTATCTGTTGTAAATAACACAAGTTTCTCGGCATTAAGATAAAAAATATTAAAAAAAAATATATTAATTCTTGATATCTGTTCAAACTGTGACATTGTTTATATACCAGAGATGGCATAATTTTTAAATAAAAGCTGCTTTACTTCCACAGCAACATACATTTTCTCATTTATTTTAATTTCATATACAACTTCCAATATAAATAAACAGGTTGTATAGAGTATAATATCAGATGTGTGTACCATTTTCTGTAAGCTTGTTTAAGTCAATATTATTAAGCAGAAATAAAATATGTTGTTTATTGCTAAGGAATCAGAAAGGTATTTCCGAAATCAGAGAGGGTATTTATTAAACAAATTAAATACTTTTATTGTATTTCTAAAAAAAGAGAACTTGCTGCCATACGCCTTTAATTATGTATCTAATGAGTTATAAAATATAGGACTCTTCAAAGCAATTTTGTAGACACTTTATTTTGTTATGAAAGCAGAATAACCAAAATATTAAAATTATTAAAATATAGATACATGATACAAAATCAATAATATATATAAATAAATATATAGACTTTTGATTTGTTAAATTTAGTGTAAGCTATTGCTGCTGAGTATTTTTTTTTATTTATTTTATTAATTTATTAATCAAGAAATAAAGGTATTTACTAATACTGAAAAAAAAATCTTGCGCCTAAAATTACTCTCAAGTGATAACAATTTTAGATGTTAATATCCGTGATGGGTGCCACTCATTACAATAGAAAGAGTTGCACAAAAATTTATTGCATTCACTTTCATGGCGGTGATCATAATAAAGTTTTCCATATTCTTTCACTAATTTTCCGTGTTCTTTAATCAGTTGTCGGATTTAACGGTTTTCGTTTTTCTGCGAATTTTTTCTGGTTACTTTACGAAAGATTACAAAACTAAACGTAATAATGAATTCTAGTTCAGAGAATGACAAAAGTATAATTTTTGTACTTATTAAGTATTTAAGGTCAAACATGTATAAATGAGTATTGTTACATCTCAAACAATACACCACATAACATGATATTCTTCATTCATATACAACATACTAATACTGATTTCAATTAAAATAACTACAAGTATAGGCAGAAAATAATACAGCTAAATATAAATAGAAGTTGGATTCAGTGTTAGCTACACACATGTTTATAAGTGTTGAGTGGGAATAAGTACAAGTATGTGAATACTCTAAGTATACTCTAAGTATACTAAAAGTATTTAATTCTAGGAATATCGTAAATGTTATCTTAAAATCGCGTGAACAGATTTTTTTTTAAATATTTATTTTTTATTAAAATTTTTCTACAAACCATTCCTATAACAAACTTATTGTAAACAGTTTTGTATTAATTGAAATCAAAATATTAGGTTTAAAAAATATGTAACTAACCATATCTATCTTTATTAATTATTTTACAATTTAAAAATATGTAAATTAATCCCCTCGTCGTAATAAAAAATATTATTTCGATTAAAATATTGTCAAACATCCAACATCTGTTTATGCACATAATTCCTAAAAATACTTATTTTACTTATAGTGTATTACAACTACTTTTCCATACTTATAAGTATGAGGAAATTTATGTATGGGTATGATATGGGATTAAAATTTAAAAATTACCTTTAAGAAACTATTAAAACTATAGAATTTCTAACTACCGATTATGTTTCTTTTAAATCGTAGAATTTAAAATTTGATTATTATTTTTTATATAAGTATTAATCTTAAAATTGATCTTTTTAAATAAATTTATCACATATATTTTCAATGTTTCGTTTTCCTTTGGAAAGCTTCTTCAGGAAATTAATATTTTTAAACAAAAATTATTAACTTCTATTAAATTTTAATCTTTTTACACGGTCCTTTAAATTATAACGATTTATTTATTTTTTCGCTCAATATTTCGCTTTTGTTTTTGAAAATATAAAAAATAATTTCCTGAAGAAGCTTTCCACAGGAAAGCGAAATATTGAGAGAAAAAAATAAATAAATCGTTATAATTTAAAGGACCGTGCAAAAAGATTAAAATTTAATAGAAATTAAAAAAAAGGTCGAATAAAACTGAAAATAGTAATCAAAAATTATTAACAAATTGAAAAACATATATATTTTTTAAAAATTATTTTCAATTTGTTAAGAATTTTTGTTTAACAAAATTAATTTCCTGAAGAAGCTTTCCAAAGGAAAGCGAAGTATTGAAAATATATGTGATAAATTTATTTAAAAAGACGAATTTTAAGATTAATACTTATATATTTAAGAAAAAAAGGTCGAATAATAATCAAATTATTATTTTTTAAAATCTAATGAAATACTATTATATAACTGGAATTGTTTGAATAATTTCCAGAGGCACAAACCCTTTAGTTTAGTTTATTGCGTCCTCTTTAGAGTTTATAACTAAAATATTAAAATCTTTATTTCACAATACTCTTTACCTGTTAATATTTCGTGAGTAAATTGTAAGTGTAAGTTTTCGTGCACAAGTCAATTTTGTTTTCGTGTGTGGGTTCATGATCCCATCTCTATTAAGTATGATATGATATGATTTGAAGGCACTTCAGAATGTGCCTTAGGATATTCAAGTACACAAATTATAATGGCAACATATGTTAAATACTGTTAATTCGATTTTGTTTACCACTTGTAATTTGGTAATAGTTTTACACATATTCATTATAATCAAAAGTGTTATTTTATTAATTTCAATACAATGAAATTATTCGAACATAAAGTGCAACTGAAATGTTACACCACAACTGCAGTACTCATGTAAAAGATACCAAAACTCATTTACATCAATTAATTTCTACGGAAAATAGCAAATTATTTATATTATATATATTATATATTGTTTATTCTAAATTAAGTATTCTTCGTTATATAAACATTTTCAAGGATGATAAAATTTTTATTATTTTACTAAAATTATGTTGATATAACAATAATTTTAAAAGTAGGATTTTTATGTTTACACAGCAGTAAACAATAATACTTTCATGTATTAAAAATTTCACTATAAATTTTCTGACTCTTAATATTTTCTGAATATATTAATATTTTCGAAGAGATGCTTAAACCCTATAATTATTATTATTTTAAAAAATTTAAAAGGATTTCTCTTAAAGATTTCTTATTTTTCTTATTTTTCTTTTGCCATTCAATTTAATTACACAAACACTGATAATTAAGTATGCAAAAAGTGATTATAAAAAACACAAATGACAACAAAATTTGTTAAAATAACATTACAAGTTGTGAATGCGAGACAGGGTTGCAACATAAAAGTTTCAATTAGTTTTATTACTTAAGCACTAGATATTCAAGTGCATTTGAGTGTTAAAATGTTTGGAGTGGTTAAGCAGCTTATATACATGTATAAGACTACGCTGTATGTGTTATGTAAATATATACAAAAATTGTTAAGCAAACCCTGCAGTTCACATAATCTATTTTGCTTGATGACAAGATGTCTATCGTTAAGATTTTTACTTGTGGTTTCAATTTTATTCTCAAAATCTCGTATATTATATTCTAAAATTGTTTTATGTACTTTGGAAAAATCGGTAATTTGCATGCTTTTAATTGATTTTTTGGTGAACTAAATGTACAAGTAACATAATGACTTCAAAATTATTACTCGGTCATAAAATTGATAATAACAACAATTATTTGAACTAGTTTTAAACACTAAAGAAAGACGCTTCATCTTACAAGTTAGCAAAGACAACTTAAAAAATCCCTTAATAAAGTTAATGGTGTTAGCTGAGGAGCTATTGAGGATATTGAAATGCTCTGAATTCATTACCTCAAATAAACAAATTTTAATAATAGTAAATACTGCTAGGCGCTGCAAAAATTTTACAATATAAATGCGAAAAAATGTATCTTCTGCATTGATGTGTGACACTACAAGAAATATGGATTTATTAGTTTAATCTTGAAATAAATGAAGCTTGTAAATCCTTTACTTATAAGTATTTAGGATATTTAGGATTGGATCGATTAGGTAAAGTAATAAAAGAAATTATTCTCCTAATCGGTGTATACATTTAAATACATTTAAAGTATAAGACTGCCATTACATCATAATCTTGCATTTTGTTTAGATATATTTGAAAAAATATTGTATACTAAATATAATAAAATATATACTAAAAATAGAGTAAGTTAGTTTATGTACGTCGTTGCTTTATGATCTATCAATACTAAAATTAGAAATAATCATTGCCTTATCATATCTAGTAGTAACAGTAATAATAACAATAATAATAAAAAAGAAAAAATTCTAGAAAATTTCATAAAACTAAAGTTCATTTCCTAAATATTTCATTGCAATAACGCAGAAACTGATTTTGTGTCAAGTACTTTCATTACAAAGTTAAACTGAAGGATCACTAAAGTATTAATGATGCTGGTATTATATTACATTTCGACATTTTTATGCACATATGTAGGTTTGTAATATAACATAAGAATTCATACAAACTTATATACACACATATATACAAACACACAACGATTAACTCTGTTTTTCATGTATAGTTGACTTTTAAGTTAACCATGATTTTTCACTAATTAAAATCAAACAAGACTAGCAAGACTTACGTTAAGCGAGCTAGAATAAGAAATTAGCTATATGATGTACATCTACATATAAGCAAACAATTATGAAATTATCGTCGTTTTCAAATTTTGTTAAAAAAAAATTATATTTTGAGTCCCATATTAAATTATATAGATAAGCAAAACAGAAATCGAAACGCGCTATAGAGTAGTATCCATGAAGAAAATTGCAGTGCTGTAATTGCCAAATTCTAAAGATTTATATACATATATATTTAACTGGCCTTACTAATGTGCATAGTTAAGCAATATAGTGACCGAATTGGCATGGTGACTGCGATAGTTCCGTTAAAAGTTAAAAATGAAAATCCACTAGCATTACGAAGTGCAGTTAGACTGAAATATAAGATAAGGTGCCCCTGGAGGCTAATAGGTAGTGCACTAGCTTGTCAGTCTGGGTGTTGTGGGTTCGATTCCCAACGAAGACCTTAGTCTTTTCACTACAAAAATAAAAATTAACCGTCGGTGAGGCTGCTCAGCGATTAAGGCATAGTCACTGGTCGCTGTGCTGTCTTATACGGCAGTTAATTTCCGACTATCCTTCTACTTTTACCACCGGTTTCAGCTGTTCTCTATCCCTTTCCTAAAAGAATGTAGCACGGTACTTGACTAAATAAGCATTGTAGCCTGAAGTGCTACTTCTCTTTAAAAAAAATGCGTAAATTTTAAATTTAAAAAACTAGTTTCTAATTTAAAAATTTACAAACTATAATTTTACTTCCTGTAGAGTGTTTACTGAGTTATCTTTGAAGGTATATGTTTATATTAGTTGAACAGAGAATATTGCTAATTATTATATTATGTATTCTTTAGTATAACGACAAAAAAAACTGAGATGGAAACATAATAACAATTCTGCCACACTATGCTATACAGTTTTACAATTACATACTATTAGTGTTATAAAAGGAATAATTTTGTAAATATTAATTTCGAGCTGTGCTGCAGTGTAGGTCTTTTGGCCAGGTACACGGATGTAATGATAATGCTTGGTATACAAGGTATCGAATATATCGGTCTCGCTAGAGTGATATAGTTCTGTAGTATAGATGAAAGCGTAAGTAGGAAAAGTATATTTACTATACCAGATATTGAGTATGTCGGCCTCATTAGAACGACATAGTTCTGTAGTGTTGATGGATGCGTAAGTAGGAAAAATATGTTTATTAAACAAGGGATTTTTGGAACCAATCAAAGCAGAGTCACATATTAAAGAGTAGGAAAAATATTAAGCAAAAACAAACAATTTTCTAACACCCAAACCATGAAAATCATCCTGTTACACAATGAAAACGATGGCACATGAGATTTTCTAATTTTCATTCCGCTACAAAAAATTCTTTTCATTTGCAAAATCATTCAAAATTGTTAACAGGAATTTATGTTTTGATTTATGCATAAAACAATTTTAAATTAAAGAAATAAGTACATACAGCATACTCACAGTCTAAATCCTATAGTGTATAACAATGCATAAATGTGAAAATAAGGAAAAAGGGTCTAAAGCAGAGGCAAAATATTAAGTAGAAAACTTGAAATAAATATTAATTTTGTTGCAAAAAAGATTTTCTTTTTCAGATAATAGAAAACAACGTCAGCAAGAAAGTATACAATGATGACTTTCTTAAAATATTTTATATCCTTTTTTGTTGTTCCTTTAACAATTTATACACTTACAAATTGGTTGGTTATATTGTATGGTGTTACTAAAACGGTCATAAAACTCTTACAGCAACAAATGTAATTAAGTCTTCACCAACTGTGTCTTTTTTTTTGTTGTGTAGATTGGTACCTTTGGCAAAGGAACTAAATGGAACTTATACAATTGAAACTGTATAAGAGCTTAATTAAAGGATTTATAAATAATTCTTATAAAAATTATAGAAAATTTCTAAACCAATTTACTGCTGATAAATTATTTAAAACTAAAACACTTACCATTATAAATATCTGATGCTGTAGGCACATGTTCAGTATTAAAACGATTCTCAAGATATGAGAGTATTAAATTTGTTTTCCCCACAGCACAATCGCCCACCACTACACATTTTACACAAGTCTTATTCTGATATTTGAACGGTTTAGATGCTAAAATGAAAATAAAGATTAAAATAGAATTAAATTTCTTAGGCCTCCTCATTTCTATTATCAATTTAAATATTTTATTTTCTCTTGAGTTCAACTAACCATTGCTCTTTTTTTGCATACAATTGGAATTAATTAGAAAAACATTAAAAAAAAATAAATAAAAAACAAAAACGAAATAGTAATTGAAAGAATTACAAATGAATGGAAACGATTTACGTATAACCTCAAATTTCTTTAATTAATTTTTAATTTATTACAAAATTGTGTAGAATGATTGCTATTTGTTGTTTTTAAATTAGTTTTGTAATTGTGTGTTAAGCTATTGTAGTTTTAAGAGAATTTTAAGTGAGAAATCCGCCAAAATGAAATGTTTTTACCGACTTTGTTTTAAGTTTAGATGTCAGTTATTTTTCGGGTAATTAATGTGACCAACTATAAACTTTTCAGTGTTCATATGGAAATAATAAAAAATAATAATGATCTAGGAGCAGATGGCAGCAAATGACACATATTTAATAATTTATATTTAAAATAAAATTAAATCTTAAAGTTTCTATAAATAAAATTATTAAGATAACGCAAATAATTTAAAATAAGGTAGATGTTCTCTTTTTTTTAATTTATTATATTTATTACTTTTATTTTATGCTTAAAAGTGCAGTGTAAAAATTTGGAGTATCGAAACTTGTTTTTAAAATATTTTGTGACCTGTATAATACCGCTCTGTTATGAACATTAGCCTTATAATTACCTAAATAATTACACGCAAAGCAACAACAAGTAGATATGGTGTTTACTAACTATGTAGTTTTCTAAGAAAACTTATGTACACAATACAATAACAACTATCTTAAAATAAATTCCAGGAAGAAACTTTATCAGCATAAAAACGAAAACAAAAATGCACACAGCATTACAGGCGCCTATTCAGTGAATGAACAACATAACAACAATATGTGATACAAAGGGAGTAGAAGATTCTTAACTTTTCTAGACCTTTAGCGGATAAATATAAAAAGACAGTATCTGAAGTTGAAAAACAACCACGTTAAGTAAAGACGTGCATCTTAAGTGTCAGCTTTGTGTGTAATTAAGATAAATAAACTTGTAATTAATATAAAATATCTAAAATCTGGTGTTAATTATTTTGCAATAAAGAACTCACAATAAAACTTTTATAAAAGGTATAAACGTAACAATATATTTAAATATTTTTTCTAGTTTTGTGCCCAGTATGAATTAAAGAAATTATTTAGAACACGTTTTAAATTTGGTCACATTATTGATTGACATTTTTTTACTTTTATTTGATGCTTACCTTTAGTTGAAGATAAGTTTATATTACGTTTTCTTAATAAAAACTTAACAGCACCTTTACGACTACTGCAACTTGTACCATCATTGCTAGTATTCGTGGTTGTTGTACTAACGTCGCGTGAAGTTGAGCTTGTATCGCTAGTAGATTGTTGCTGCAATGAACAAAATAAAAGGAAAATAGTTTAAAAAAGTCGTAACAATGAAAAATATATATTTTGTACATTCAGCGACAGTTAAAAAAGTTTTAAAATGATTGTTTAAATGAGAAAGAAAATCAGCCATCATCCTTAAAAAAAACTTTTACACTTCTTATAGTTTGGATGCTTTTATTGTAAAGCTAATCAATTCAAAAAACATTTTTAAACTTGAAAAAGCTTAGCAAAATTTAATAAAAAACATAAAGTTTAAGTTTTAAGGATGTTAGAATATTTTATTTTCTATTTCTTTCTCCTATATAATTTTATCGTGCAAAATCTTTAATTTATTTTATATATTTAAAGAGATTTTTTGGTCCACTTCAAGCTTATGAGTGCTGCAAACATAAAAAAATTACTGATAATTTTTGAACGAAAAGTTTGTAAAATGAAATCTTTCCCTGCAATAAACTGATTGTAATTGAAAATTAAAGGAAAAAAACGCAAATAAATAATAGTTATATATATGCATTCATTGATATGTCTTGATAAAATTTCACCATTATCATCTGGGGGTAAAAGGGTGTTCAGTCCCCTAAAGGCTAGCATTAGCCAACTGAATAACTTCCAGTTTATTTCCATGGGAATCAGTAAGCCCCAGAGTTAAGCTTTTGCTGTTTTCAGTTTGGTCATTGACGTTGGCCCTTCGGGGAGCATCGTGGTGGTTGTGGTTTCACAGGGGCCAGGATAATACCACTTTTGACCGATAACACGTGGTAAATGATCCGGATCCAGTGAGTATGCTATGTCATGTACTCTGGACCATGAGTTGGTAGTCTCCAACACTTCAACAAGAAGTGGGGGCGCGGGCCCCAATAGGAATGATCTGTTAGATAGTATTATGCTTAGAATTCCTAGGGCATGAGTGCATGCCACATATCCCCCACTATCAGATATGACCTCGCGGTCGGTGCTGATGTGTATACCTTATCACGAAAAAAAAATATATATGCGTATCACTTGGCGCTTAAAAATCTGCTGGTGTAATATTCACTTTAATGCTTGAATTTTTTATGCTGGTTTTGATGGCTACATAACTACTTGACAATTTTATGTTAGTCGCTCAAAATAAGCAACATTTAAAATTTAAAATTTTCTCGAAATCAATCTGCATTTGATGTGCAGCAAAAAGCAAATAAACATTAGAAGGCATCTCAAATTCTACAAATGTCAAATGTAAGTTTCTTTGATGTTGTTGCTGCTTTTGTTGGCGCTGCTTCTTTTGCATACAAGATTGTGTTAACTTCTTGAAATACATATATTAAAAAAAATAAATTACGTACCAATGCATGTGAATAAATACCTTTAAGTACATGAGTACATTAGAGTGATTCAAAAACTTCAATGTCTAATTTAAAAAGCAGACTACAAGTCAAAAATTTAATTTCGAAGTTCGAAAAACTAAACAAGACATTATGGACCCATCTAATATAAGTTCCTATTTCTATAAAATATTTTTGTTCATGATGTTGCATAAAATTTTCTTACTTAAAAAAAAAAACACATAAGAAAAATAAGTTATGTAATAAATGCCTTGAATATTCTCAAAATGATGCACGTTCGCTTTCAATCTTGTAGCAGAGAGAAAAAATGCAGTTAAATTAAATAAGAAAAAATCTCTTGTTATTTTTGCATATCAAAGGTTTATATAGCAAAAGGAAACATACTCGTATATAAAAAAAAATTAGAAAGCAACATTTAATTCCTAAAGTTTTTATAAAAAAATAAATAAAAAAAAATACTAACAAATATTCTTTAAAAAACTTTTAAAAAACTATGCGAAAAATATTTCCTAAAAACATTAAAAATGAAAACAAATATTAGCGGAAGTTACTCAAACTAACTTACTTATATTAACTAAGCAACCAAATTTACACTCATAATACCAGCACATATTCATTGTTTAACAATGAGTAGCTACTGAATACACAGACATTTTTATACGTTCAGTTTCCCAATAAGCATTAAATTTTATATATAAAGCTTCCAGAAAAAGTAGAAACAATATTGCAAAGAATTGTTGAAATAAATAATAAATCAAATACGAAAGCAAAATTTATTGAACAAATATATTTTATATTTTTTAGCTAACTTTGGCAACACACTAGATATGATGAAAAATGCATTTAATTATATCAAATTCACGATAAATTCTATTTTATATTTTTATATTTTTTTAGTTAATTACCAAATAAATATTAAGTCAAAAAACTTTGGTATTAAGTTGTTTGGATTTGTTTCGGCAGTAAATGAAATACTGTTGTCATTCCTTTCGTTATAAAACATCATTGCTGGCTGTTTGTTCAGTGTGATCGACAAGCGCTTTCGATGTGATGATATCATTATCAAGCCGTGTTCTACGCTGTACTGGTGAGTCAATATTCGGGTTTAGGTAATTCTTTAATTAGGAGTCGTATCTACTAATGTAAGTATTTTTCTTGCCCTCTGGTATTTTATGCGGGGCTAATATTCCCGTCTTTTATTATTATCCCAGTTAGTGTGGCCGTCTGAATGTGTTTTTCGTTTGTAATATGAATAATTTTAGCGCTGTGAATATTGTATCTGAGGTACTGTTTACCTGTTCGTTTATAACTGTTAAAAGTTTTTGTTTTGTAGATTTCCTTGTTTTCAAGATAGAAATTTGCATTATCTTGACATCACAATAACATGACCAACTGACTGTTTAATAATTGACATTACCAACACAAAAGAGCAGCATTTAGACATATAGACAGACTTAGAATAATGCCACTTACTGCAAATAACTATTCGTATAACAAATAACTCGACATAATATACATAAAAGCTAAAAATAATCCACTGCTATATTGATCAGACCAAACTGATAACCAGGGGTAAACGTTTTAAAAATAATTTTTCAAACGTTTTTGAAAGGATGGAAAGAAGACTTATTCATCTGTAGGAGTCTCATCCTCGCATTATCCGGTTTATTTTATTTTAAGGCCATTATTATTTTCGCATACTTTCATCGAGAAAGAAAGTGTTGAAGCCGCAAGATAGAATTATACATAAGTATCAAAAATAATAATATAGCTTTATACGATAAATGTTTAATGGCAGTTAATGGTAGTTATTTTATCATACCTTGCAAATTTATTGTTGTTCAAAATTTTTATTTCCTTTTTGCTTCAAAGTAATAAATATTTTTAAAGTAAAAATATTCGTACATATGTACTTTATTGGTTTGCTGGGAAATAAATCTACAAATATTATATTGTACTGTGTTCACACGCATATACATACAAACATCTGATCTGAAGTAAAATATATATCTATATATGCATGTTTCGGAAATTTAAATATGCGCATATAAATTAGCACCAACACACAGTCAGAATACTTTACTTAAGTAGCTTAAAATTGTACAGTAGCAGCTGTAAGCTGCGCGTTCATACAGACTTATGAATGAATAATTAAATGAATGGAAATAAAGTTTGCCTTAAGATTTCTAAACAAATTCCTAATAAAGTAAGAGCAAGAAATAAGAAATTAATTTTATTAAAGAATTTTTATAAAAACCTCTTTTGAGGATACGCCACACTAAAACTAACTTTGACAATAAGTAACAGCTGTCTTGCTCTTAACACGTTTCATTTTACATATGGGCAATTCCATGAATATATAAACCTCGCCTAAAAATATAAAAACCAAAACCGCATTTCAAAATCTAAAATCACTCCTGTTTTATGTCACCTATTTTGGAGCAAAATTTATCGAATGTGCTTAATTTATCTAAAAGGAACATAACATCGTCAAAAGACTGCTTCAGAAACACCTGTTTATTTTTCTATACTGAAATAAGAAATAGAAATTAAAACAGTAATTGATTTTTTTAAAGAAAGCATCATAAAGGCGGAAAATGTTACAAAAAAGTCTAAAAATATTTTTAATAAATTTATAAAAAACTAAAGCTAAAGTTCAACATAAAATTAAGACTAAAAAGCCCTAAAATTATAACGGGCAGAAATTTGAACTATTCCTCTTAACAACTTTATATGAGCCTTTATCCGATAGAAGCTTTAAGTACTAATGTACTAATGTAATTGCCTAAAATAGGATCTCAGTTGGAGAAAACATCAAGAGCTTCATTACAAAATAGGCAAACTTGGAGCGTTTGTATCTTGTATTAGAAGGTCACTATGAAAGTAACGAAAATATTTCTCTAATATTTTAACTGCATTGAATTGATGAGACAATTATTATTATTGCATTGCTGATGACTATAAGTTTGTTAATTTAAGAATATTCAAACCTCTTTAAGAATATTCTAATTAGACAAATAATTCAAAAATTCATTATCCCAACTAATCGATATTATCTGTCTGCAATTATATTCAAAACAAAATTTAAGAATTTAAAAGCAAGATTCATTTTTACTATTTGAATTAAATTTTACGTTACCCGTATCACTAGAAATGGCCTTACAGTTAGTGCTGATGCTTACAGTTAATGTTGACACACATTTGCTGTTATAAAAAACGTATTCAGTACCAAGGCTTTTTTTCAGTATGCTAATTGCTAAGTTGAAAATGATTTCTATCTGAAAAACTATCCATAGATACTTATGTCGATATATATGTCTTTTTTTAACATACGTATGTAGTTATAGTTATTTACTAACATTATTAATTTGCCTATGTACATATGTGAGTTAGCATATTTATACTTGAACCAGATTGCATATTTGCCGTTTATTTAATTCATTTTGGTAGTCACGCATAACTCATAAATTAATGCATATTCAAATCTTTACTTATAAGCATAGGCACACACATATATTATAACTCTTTCATTAACAAACTTTGTTGAAAAGGATACAATTTATTAGGCCTTACTTTTCATGTAGAGAATGATAATTGGGAAAGGAAATTAAATCTTTTTTTTACATGTGTGCCTGTTGACAAACTGTATATGAAGTTACGAACTAAATGTTTAAAATTTCTGTTGGAGCGGATATTCAGGATAATTATTTTTATAATTATATTATTTAGCAAAGTTAATAACAAAATTAAATTAAAATCAAATGAAAGATGTATCTCCGGCTTAAAGTTTGAAAAGGAATTTTTAATAATTATTATAAAAATTATAATTTTTTTTTATTTTTAAGCATGGGAAGAACAGTAACGATATGTAATATTCTTGTAAAGATCTACATACAAGTATATAGACCAAGCCCAATAATAGCAGGTAGACTGACTTTCCAATCTATTCATAATATTATTACGTTTATTAATTTGTAATAAACCATTTTTTTATATTGAGTTTTTTTTTTATTGCAAACTAATAACGCAGCACTTTAGGGTTTTAAATTAAAATAAACAATTTATTTACTTTCAATACACACAAAATACACACGATGGTTTGTTGTTTTTTCTGAACGATGATTACACTTAAATAATTCATTGGCCTAGCAAGTGGTGCTTAAATAGCTCTTTAAAGCGCTTCTTATAACATACCAGAATATTCTACTTTAACATTACCCGATATTGTTGTTGTTATTACCAATTAGAGTAGGCGCCTGCTTGACTGTGGGTTTTGTATTTGTTTAGTTTATTTCTCGAAATTTCTGAAAAGCATATTGTTGTTGTCTTTTCTGTATAAGATTTCTTAGAAAACTACGCAGTTTTTAAAACACACAATAGGCCATATCGTTTACTTTTTTACAGATAATTATTTTTTTTTGGAACTTAATAAAATCATCATCGTAGCAATATAATAATTCAAAATATGATAGTTGCTCGATATGTCAGCATAAAAAATTGTTGCAGCTACATAAATGTTCAAATATTTGTTAAACAATTCAGAATGGCATAAGATAATTTAATTGGGCTTTGTTATGTAAAATTATGCAAAACTGAGCATTGTATGTTGCAAATGTAATAGCAGTGAATTAACTAGCAACGTTATGCAATTATTCTTATAAAAGTTTATTTCTGATAGTACATTCAATAATGAGGCTGACTGTATGTGTGTAGTGTATTTAATTACATTTTATTATGTTATTAATTAAGAAATGCATAAATAATACAAACATGAATAAGAAAGTTAATTAAACGTTAGCGTTAAACTTTCTTGTGGCGTATAAATGCTAGAAATCTTAAAAAGAAAAATCTTTGTTTAAAATTTAAAAATAACGACTCGGAAAATAAAATAAAAAAATATAATTTTTTTAGAATGAAGCAAAGGCAAAGGTGCAGCAGTGGCAGTTTCTAAGTTTGACATATGCTTTTTAAAAACTAACGTGAGGTTTTCAATAAAAATTTAGTAAGAAGATATAATTTATTTAAATAATATCTCAAAAACTTTAGTAATAATACTCTCTAATACTCGCTACTGTGAAAGAAATTTCCTATAAAATTTAGTTGGTATAGAGGGGGGCGAAACTCTCCATCCATATATTAATAATGCTCTATATTCTTTCCAGTTGGGAAAGATTCTATAGAAAACTTTATTTATAAAAATATAAAACATAATTTTACAGTCATTCAATCTATTGCTGTTCAGCATTTTATTAAAGAACATTCCTTTTGAAAGTTGTGAAAGTTGTTTAATAAACTTATAATTAAGTTAAGATCATAATTAACAAATATAAGAGTAGCTATTTTAAAGTAATTCTAAAAAATAAATATTTTACTTTTTTAACGCTAAATTTTTTTTTAAACTTTTAAAGGTATATAGCAGATAAACAATAAATGACATTATTTACACTGAAGCTGATTTACGTTACTTAAAGTTGTCTTCTTCCCTTTTAAACAAAACTAGTTTAGTAAAATTATCTGAACTATTGCAAAATGCAAAATTTTGTAAGAAATATTTAATGTTACATTTATTAATAACGCACTTTCATAAAATACATTCAGTTTATTAAAACTGATTTATTGTGACGTCGAAGTTATTTTGCATACTCATGAATAAAATATATTATCTTATAAACTGCTACAAAAGAAGTGTAAGAAATAAGTTAATTAATATTCAGTGTGACAATGATGACAGGATAATAAATACCATTCTTGTTAAATATGCAAAATATTAAAAGAAAATTATTAATTTAGCTTAGTTCTAAATATTTAAGTATTAATTTAAGTTTTGTTTTGTAGTGTATTTTGAAGAAATAGTATATAGTTAATTGAATAATGTATTTTTTAATTGCAATTAAAGATATAATTTCATACAACAGGGGGAGAGAGAGAGAAATAAGTCTGTTGCCGATAAAAATTTATTTGAGATAATTTTAAACATAAAGAATGAAAAACAAAATAGCCATCCTGGAAATTATTTAATAACTATGAAATATTTGACACATAGAATCTATTCAAAATGAAATTTTTATTTAATTAAAAACATCAAAAAAGCATTTCGTAAATATTTTTAATTTAATTTAAATGCTGACAGTTTACAAAAGTTTTCAATAGCACTAACATTTTAAAATAGTAAATTTTCGGAGAAAAAGAAATTATAAATTCTCCCTCAATAATATAATTTTGTAAAGCTTTAGAATTAATATTTACTTCCGTGTCGTTCTATAGAATACTGCCCAAAATATTGAAAATAATTTAAATTGTTTTCTCATTTTAGGATTTCTTTAAAATTTGTTACTTGTGGTGGGAGAAGAGTAAACGTTTTGTTTTCTGTCAATTAAAAGATTATGTAAAGTCTGAACGTACTCATTACCTTTCTGTAACAGTTCTAGGATAAAAAATTCAGTGTACTGATTTGTTTTGAATATCTAATTACGCTCGACAAAACTTGTTTTGAGATTCAATAAAAACAAAAATCTCATAATACACTTAAATATTTCTATTTCTAACTTGAAAATATAAACGGCTCAATGATTTTCAATGACTGAAGTCAGTTTATGGCAATAAATAGTTTAACAAAACCGATAGTTTGAAAAAAAATGTCACTTAACAACCCTAATTGCAACTAAAATTGTGGTTTTTGTTGAACGGTATGAGTGCCTGGCAATCGACATTCAGCATTTATTTCCACAATACATACAAATGCATACGTACACACCCACATTGACGACAGAAAAACGCCAATTGCTTAAACAATTTTTTTGAAAATAACAATAAAGTTAAACAACAAAGAAACGTCAATTATATGGAATATACAAACACACAAACCAATTTTAGCCAACATACAAGTGCACTGATATTTGAACAAAAAGCAAAATAAACGAAAATTAAAATAAAAACCGCAGATAGAGCAACAAAGCACATAGCAGTAATAACAACAATAATAGCAAACACTAAAACTATGGCAAAAACAAAAACAATAATTTCCTTAAACAATTGAATTACCACTAATGCTTCTGGTATTAGTACAATACAATAATATATATACGTACACACACACACATACGTGCACATACAAGCAATATAAAATAACATTTTTTTCAGACATACTCAAATGTTCTAATTATATTTTAAAATTTGCACACATTTTTAAGTAGATAAAAATCTTATTATTATATAACCAGGACTATATTAATGTGTGAATATGAATACAAACAAACAAACAAACTTTTAAAAATATTCCAAATTGTTAATGAAAAACTTTTGCTTAAAGTTAAAACAAACATTGGTATACTTAGGCATTTCCTAGAACAATAGAAACATAAAAGAATTAATGAAAAACCCGCAAAAGCCACAAAAAGAAAAACAAATTTTTGATGCAGCAATGTACGAGGTTTAGTCAATAAGTTAATGCTTTTGAATGCCAAAATAATTTGAATTCTATATTTTAGTCGTTCTAATCACAAAAGTGTGAACCCCATAAAATATAATTGTTAGGATTGCCTAGTCAAAGGGTAAAAAGGTAACTCTACACGTCCTGTTCCATCTGTCATATCCATCGTGACTAAAACCGCTCTTAAAAATTTTCACAGATGTTATGGTCGCCAAACACCAAAAATTAAAGAGCGTTCCGAAAATTATATGATATTCATAATAATATTGTAATTTTTTATCCTGAAGCAGATACGGGAATTTGCATAGCGAATTTGTAAAACTGTATATGTACGCTAACTAAAATCACAATGGAAAATTTTAAAAAATTTTTAACTATGTGGTGTTGTTTTTGAGCTACAGTAGGCAATTATTTGTAGGCAGATATTTATTTATATTTGGTATGCTTGCTATAAGAACAATTCCAAGAATTTTAAATAAAACTAAAATATAAAGGGCGTTCTATAATTATGTAATCTTGGTGCGCAACCGTGAAAGTTAAATCTGTAGAATATCCTTAAAGAATATAAAAATATTTCCGGTAAAGAGTGAACAATAAATTTTAAAATTAATGGAAGTTTCTAAGGAGGACGTGATTTTATTAAATTTGGCCTTTAGACCGTTATACGTATATGTCTTTAATTTTAGAGAATAAATAAGAATAACACAAAATACAAAATTAATAGACCACTCATACATTGTAAGCAGTTCTTTGAATGTGATTTACTTATATAGTAAAATAGTAATAAGTTTTATTGTCCATTTTTATTTTTCTCTTTTTGCCAACTAAGTCAAAATAAAATACACATTGCTACGTCGACCGTTTGGACTACTTTAACCACTTAATGCTTTTAAAATATATAATGGTTTGTTGCACTTGCATCTTTTTAAACTAAAGAAAATTTTATAATTATTGTAGGGAAGTTTAATAGCAGTTATTTTGAGATAATCAGCATTCCTGCAATTGCATACAATATTCTTAGTTGAATCAGATTTAAACGAAGCGCTAAAAGGATTATATAAACGATGCATGTTAAACAGATTTAAACTGATAAATTTTTATAAAATATTAACTTAAGTAACTACTTTCTTTGGCAGTAAATGTAAACTTTTTAAAAAAACTTAATAATATATTATTTTTGTTTTCCTATTTTTCTGTAAAATAATAGTTTAGTTAATCCTGTGAGTCTTTTATACTATAACTAATTAAAATATCTGCTAAACTTTAATGATAACATAAAGGCGAAATAAAATACAAATAAAATGCTTCCACATCATTATACTTGTAGTTCATCGCAACGTATACGTAATATTTAATTACAGTGTACAAAAAAAAAACTTACGTACACATAAACATACCATCATATAAAATATTTATGTTTCACATTCTATATTAATTTTTTTTGTTTATAACAAAATTTATAAATTTTGTATCGTTTCGTAAGATGCCAAAGAACGACAAAAGAAAAACAAAACAATAAAATTTTCTCATGCCACAAAACATTTCTATGTCATACCACATACGACTCTATACAGGAATAGCTACATACGATAGTTGTGTTTTCACGTTGCAGTTTTGTTTTGATTTTTTTTATGTGGCTTAAAACTTTGGTTTCTGAGTGCGATTGTAGGTTTCAGTGGCACACAAACGAAACGTTTCATACAAAGATGACAAATACATGAAAACAAAATCTAATATGTTAGTTACACTGTGATAAGCCAAATGATACAAATTGTTTAGTAATACAGTTATCTGTATATGTATACGTTATATGAAATGACAGCAAAGAAGCTAGCAGTTAGCACTAAACACATAGATGGGAATGTCGATTCAAACAAAATATGACATTTAGATTGAACCTATCGCGTATAAAAAGCAATAACAATATTTTTCGATAATTATTTCTTTTGCCTTAAGTTTTCATAACAATTCATTTAAATTACAATTTTTATATAGAAAATCAAATTCAGGATGGAAATCGGAAAGGAAAAGTTTGCTAAATCATGCTGATTTTATGTATGTATGATAAGCAAAGTTTCAAAAAGTACTGCAGTATGCTATTATATTCACTAAAATTATTTTACACTAAATGTATTTAAATTTTCAATCTTTTGGCTTATCTAAAGCTTGGGAAAGTAATGGGACCAATCTAATTGTGTTTTCAAATATGAGTAATACTCTACCGTTATAACAAACATATTTAATTTTTGCTTAAAAATGGATATTTTTCTAAAACTCTTTAAAATTGCAGAGGTTAAAGCAATACTTATGTTTCGCATGCTATATTGTCACTATTAGATATTTGAAAAAATTATGCTGAGAAGGCTAAATGAGATTACTATGAGTAACAAGGATTTAAGCTTATTAATAAGCTCAAAGAGTTTTGCTACGTTATCTTATTTACCTCTAAAAAATCATTTAAAGTTTTTTGCAAGACATAACATTTAGAGTTAATATGGAATATCAATTTTTCATTCCACAAAATATTTCTGTTGGGGTATCACAAGGATTAGTGTTATCACTCACATTATATTTAATGCATATTTTAGATTTTGAAATTTTTAGTGGCTACCCCGCAGCACTGTATTCAGATGATACAGTAATAATAATAATGTGTCTTAAACACAATTATTAAAAGAAATTAAGCTGGCTTTATAGGTGCGTTTAAATTCTACACCAATTGGAAAATAAAAATAAACTAAACAAAAACCCAATCCAAAATTTTGCCATAAACAATCATTAATGTTGATGGAAGTGAAATTTCTATACTAGATGAATGAGCTTTGTTTCCACAGCTTAATGATAAGTTGAGCCTCAACCGGAAAAACATGCTTTCATTCTGCAAAATGTGTATACAATAAATAATTATCTAGGGGTGTCAAATATGGTCAACAAATGCAGCCAAATTGCATATCAAAACGCTACAAGTTATTCAAAATAAAAATCTTAAAATTATTTGTAATTAACCAATAAAACTTTTATATAGAAATGTTCAAAAAGATATTCGCTCAATGGTAATGAGTAAAATAAGTCAAGGATTTGTAATGAGTAAAATAAGTTAAAGATTTTGAATTGAAAATAGGTCTTCAAATCATATATTATTATATTAAGAAATTTATAACCTCACTGTCTGTACCAGCTTTAGAAATGAAATCATTTTTAAGGGGGAGAGCTGGAGGTTTGCTGAAAAACTCAAAAGGTTTTTCCTATCATTTCCTTTTAAATGAATGTAATTTTTTAAGTAAGATAATATTAATTGGAAAATGTGATAATATTTGTTGCAATGCTTCTTACAAGTAAATTTATACGAATATAGATATAGAAGCCTTTTTGTACTTTTATTGTAAAAATGATAGAATAAATACGATAGGAACGGTTTCTTATTATACTTACCACTAATTTTCGCCGTTATACAAGCTCCATAAAAAATGTTATACAGTTTTTTATATATGAAGTTTGGCAGCTTTATCTACCACCTGGTAATTGATTAGCCTTAGTATAACACTATTATGAATTGGCGAAACAAACAAAGGAATGCTATTTATGGCTATCGCATCCAGCTATTTCACTGTTTATAAAAGTGGTTTTAAGTCATAAAATAGATGTTCTGCTATTAAAAATTTTTGAAATTATGTGATTTTAAACCATTTTACTAAGTTGCTAGCGATTTCAAATTACATATTATTTTTGCGAATGGTTTGTTAGGAAATCTTATATTCGTTATCAAATGTATGTTGATGAAAAAAGATTGAATTATTTGGCAAATACATAATAATTAATCTTAGTAATGGTCTTTTTTAAATAAATTTAACACTATATTTTGAATATTTCGCTTTTCTGTGGAAGTCTTTTTCCTGAAAAGCGAAAGCGAAATATTGAAAATATAGTGTTAAATTTATTTAAAAAAGACCATTACTAAGATTAATTACTATTTATTTAGCAAATATTTAACTAAGCAAAGAATGAACATGATTTAGTTGTTAATTTTTGAAAAATGAACAACTTTTTAGTGTTGCCAATACTTCGAAACACAAATGGCTACGAATGTAATTTCCATAAATATTATTTAATAAGAATGAAATAGAACAAATAATGTTATTTACTAAAGCTCAATTACTACCAGCCCTGCAAACTGATAGACTATTTATTACTTATGCCAATGTAAAATATATATTTTGAAGTTTTTCTCTTCTAATATGCACATTTACACACTTAACATACTAAAAGCTGCCAACGCATACCATAAGAGTATGGTTTTGCACATATTTGTATTTTTTCAACGATTGACATTTATTTGTGGTTAGATTTAAGTAAAATTTGTTATGAATTTATTTTTAATTTTTTTGCAAACATTTTATATTCATTTCCTTTTATTTTTGTTTGCCACAAAATTGCAAATGATGCTTTTACATACACACATATTTTTAAAGTTGTTGTTCACTTTGAAACTTGTAATAAAAAGCATATCTTTACATATTTATATATAAGAACAGAAATTTGCAGTTGTATGTAAAGGAATAAAAATTTACTAAATATGCTATCAAAGAAACATTTTATACATAAATTTTAAAAATTCATTATTAGTTTAGTTCTGATAGCGAACGAAAGTCAAATATAATAAAATGACCCTTTTAAGATTATAGAGTTTGCAGCTTTTGGTTACCTGTAACTACAGCCACGTGCTAACACGTCTCAGACATATTTGAACCCAATTTGGAAAATTGTTTTTGTAGCTGAAAGGTGATTATTATCGATTGTTTCCATTTTAAAAATTTTATTACTTTAAAGTGAAACGTTTCCCGAAATATAACACACAAATCTGTTACTGTCCATTGAACGAAATCGACGACACATTAAAATTTTAACTTCATATTATTGGTACTACCAACAACAGAATGTAATAAAAAATTTAACTTAAGTAATAAAGGGCGTGTCCATATTTGACGTAATTTTGCCCTTAAAAATACCACAGAATGTTCTTCTTCCGTTAGAACAAGAAAAATAGGTAATTATTTAAAAATTAAAATAATAAATTAAGGGTTACCCCATACCCCATGAAAAATTTCAACCATTATAAGCAAAATTTGCACATAAGTTGTATTGTTAAGCTGGCTCTAAAAACAGCCAAGTTAATTTTAAATAATAATGCTTGTCTTCAATTGTGATTTAATTGAGATATATATAGACGTATCTTTTAAACAGGTTTGGAAATTTAGATAAAGCTTATTTGATATAAAAGTATCTATGATATAAAAAATAATAGAGTGTCCCCAAAGATTACGTAATTTTACATTTGGAATGGGATACAATTTGATGTATGTAGAAGATTTTGTTTTTTAATTATAATAGAACATGTGTAGTTTTGTCATAGCTACAAGTACAGAGTGTGATTTGTTTTACACCCGCGCCTGACTATGTAGTCCTAATCAGATGGTGGACAAACCACTTGTATAATTTGGAACGTTATACATACGTCCTAGATAGCCGAAGACATAATTCTAAGCAACAGAACAACCTAGTTGCAACTTGAATAATTCCAGGGCAGGTCTGCAAACTATCACACCTTGCTAAAGAGTTGGAGACTTTCTAACTCCTGTCCAGAACACATGTCAAGCATGCTCACTGGACTGGATCATTCACTTAGCGTGTCATTATCAGCGAGATGATCCTGGCCACCATAATTTCATATTAGCCCTTATGGGGCTGCAAAACCACAACCACCACGATGCTCCCATATAGCGGCCAACCTCAATGATCAGCCAGAGAACTATTATAAGTCTAAAGAGACAAATAATGAACTCTGCGGGTCACTGATCCCCGTGGAAATAAAGTGGAGTTCCCAGTTGACCACCTGCCTGTCTTCAGGGGACTGGGCTCCCTTTATACCCCAGGTTCACTGAGTCTAGATAGTGGAATATTCTATAAAGACCATATTTATATGCCCCTGGGGGGAATAGCTACAAGTACAAAATTAAAAATTGGAAATTAAAGAGTGAATCCATAAATATTGGTCTTTGAATTATATTGCCTTATCTTTATAACTATTATAGGCAGCCAATTAAAATTTACATAAAATATGTATTTATATATTCCATACAGCAAGAAGAATAAAATTGAAAGTTAGAATTGAAAGCTGTTGCAATATATTTCACTGAGTTTGACTACATGACCCCACATTTTTAACCATTATAGGTAGACAATTGAAATTGTTACAGTTTGAGCTACATACGGTTTAAAAATTAGTATAAAATGCAAAATAAAAAAATAAAGGGAGTCTTCATAGGTGATATTATTTGACGTATACACACGTATCCTTTGAACTGCTATGCATAGACAAGTTAAACTTTTATTTCATGTTCGATGGCCCCTTGTGTGTGGCAACATATGGTTTCAGCCAGGAAAGAATTTTTAATGCTTTATTTCGAAAGTAATTTTACGTCATAAAAAATTGCTATCCTATTTCTATTTATTTGCCCATATTTTCGACCCAATTGCAGCACCCCGCTATTTGAAAAAGATTTCTTCCCTATTTGCATATTAAATCTATTGTTACGAAATCTCTTATTATGAACTAAGTTGCTAAACAAATAATTCTCCCCTATTTGCATAATCAACCTAGTTTTTTAAATACTTAAAGTCAAATATTTACTCAACGCCGAAACATTTCACGAAGAACAATATTTATTAATACTTTTCATATTCGTAGTATACGCAGCGGTTTTTTAATTAATCAAAAGAATAAAGAATATTTGATTAAAGTTAAAAAAAATATCGTTATGTATTTCTAAGGGAACTGAATTGGGTTAATTTATATTTTTTTAAATCCTGTAAAGTGTTTTCTACCTTATACTTTTTGTTTTTATTTTCCTTTATAATAAGCCAATTTAGCTAGTTTAATTAGAATAAAAATACAATACATGTTGGCTCAGAATAATAATTAAATAAGCGAAGAAAAAAGAAAAGTGCAAACAGAAAATCTTCAAATAATGTGACATATGAATAAACTGCATTATTTAAGCTAATGTTAAGATACCGCATAATATTTTATACAACAGTTGACTCTTTGAAATTGTGTAGCGCATTAAAAATTCTTTAATTTCCAAAAATTTTTTTTTTACTTTCTTTAAGAAAACTTAAATTTGCTTTAATTTTCTATACTAGATAAAAATTAGTAATAAATAAATTTGTTTGTGCCTATTTATGCTCAGTTATGACACAAAGAGATATTAGTTTAAACAATTAAGGGTAGACAATAATTAAGTTACAACAAAAATTTTACATCCTATTTCGCTTTACTTTTTCCCGCAGTACTTAGATTTGCTGTCAGCTTTAGCGAGCATTTTAATTCCCTTTGCATATTTACAGCTGCATAACTGTCTAGAAAATTTATTAATTTATTATTAAAGTAATATATTATCATATCATTTCTTTATATTCTCAATTCTTTGATTTTATTACTAAAACTCTATCCAAAATAAAGTCACAAAGTCTTTGATCCTAACAGCGTAGTTTACAATTTTCACAAGTATATTTTTGTTGTTTCCTGAAGTCTCAGTTCCATGTCAATAAGCTACGAGTGACCTGCGGGAGATAATTCAACTCATATTCTTATTGAATTACTAGACAGATTCTCTCAAAATATACCGCTGGTATGAGCTGCACCCATCAAAGCCCTTGATAAATGTCCAAATATAAAATTTACAGTTTTAAGTGTTATGTAAAAATATTACTTCAATTATATAATTATGCCGCAATAAATAATTTATAATAATAATCCCATATATTTTGCTGGTTGCTTATATCAGTTAATCATGGTAATGTTTCTGTCATTTTTTTTACTTTGATTTTTTATTATAATTCGAACTATTACGATTTATAATGTTAAATTATTCTAAATAAATTTCTAACGAAGTTAGTATATAATTTTAATTAATTAGTTAATTATTTGAATTATGCTTATTTTTGTCTTAACGTAGCACAATAAAAGCCAATTAGAAATTTAGTACGTTGTTTAGTTTTTTAGTCTTTTTACTGTATTAATTGAGCACAGTTTTCATTTGATAATTTTTATTTTATACTTTCATATTTAAAATTTTAATAGTGCTGGTTACTAACTTATGACGTATATTTTGTATAAGAAAATATAAATTTCAAAAGAATTCAGCGCGATAAGCGTTTATAATAATTTCCATTTATATTTGAACAACAAAAACTTGTAAAACATTTTCAGTAGTTTTTAATAATTTAATATTCTTTGACATAACATTAGCTTTTCAGTTTGGATCATGCATGATCTTATATTTTAACTGTATTAAAAATTTAATTTCATTACTAGTAACAATTTACATATAAATTTAAATGTAATTAAAATAAAATATCATGTTTGACCACAATTTAAAAAAATTAAGTTAAATTACTAAAATTGACTTATTACTACTTCTATTTGAGTATGCAGTAAAATATTGCATTAAACTAATAAGAGGATTCTAATAGCTGCACTTTTTTTTAGTAATGAAGAACGAAAAGCACGTAGAGGTTATGGATTATATATTTTAAAAATTTTTCAAATGGATAAGTCTATAAGTCTGTAATGAATTTCAATAAAAGTAAAGAAGTGGTGGATCTTATTTACATACGTAGTGAACATGACTATTTAAAATGCATGAAGATTATACTACATTACACACCCTGATGTTAGTATGGATCAGCTATCGTTTCGTAGGCATTAGAAAAAATACTATAAAACTGGGCAATCGTCACTTAGTATTGACAAAGAAGCAAGAAAAAACAATAGTCATAATCCCCAAAAAATGCCAAGAGAACTGAGATGTATTATATGTTCCAATCGAGTTAAAACATCATTAGAAATATGCCTAAGAACGCTATGTATGGAAAGAATATGTTTTGCTAAATACCACTCTTAAGCCCCCAGTGTACTAAACTTAGTACATCTCTAAAAACACAACTTTAATTTGTTTTTGTATGTTTTTCTTTTGTAGTTGTTAATAATAGTATTTTAACACAGAAATAAAAAGTTGAATTTGTAAAATTATTAACTGTGTTTATTTTGAGCTAAAAAGTTATAGAACAAATTTTACGATCTAGTTTTAGGGATGTTTTTATAAAACGATATAATACAACAGAACGAAGATATTGGTTTAAAATTTCTAGTTCTCGTCCAAGCAGCGAATAAACCATTATAACAATAGTAATATATTTAAAGTCTTTTAGTAGAATGCAAACTCTTTTAAACTTGCAAACTGTTTCTAACTATAGCCTGCTGTAGCGTTTTCTATAATTCAGGACACACAAACAATAATATAACTAATTACTATTTGATTTGCTATAGATCTATAGTGTGGCTGATCTTAAGCAAATTTCCTTAGTAAAACAAATATTTACATTCATTTCTTAACCAGTTTTAACGAGGGAAACATGTGTTTTTGTATTTTTATTTTATTTTGTGCAAATCATATGCATTAAATGTATGTGAGGGTAAGAGCAAAAGGAACAATATAATGAAATATGCAAACACATACAAAATGCTAAAATACTAACATCTACACATGTGCTTGCATAATATCAACTAACACACTTTATATGTTTATGGAAAGAAAGCGAAAAAACGCAAGATTAATTAACTTTACCAGGTTACTATCAAACACTTAAACGCGCATACAGGTAAATTTGCATTTCGTTTGCCAAACCGCACTCTTGCACACAAACTCTTACTCTTAGGACAGAAAAAAATCCACTGTTTTTTATTTAACCAAAAATTTGTGTTAAAGCTGAGGAAAAAATGTTCATATACAAGGCTTTTCAGTGGTGTTCTTTTTACTCCCTTAAAAGTAAATTTTTAGGTGTGCATGTGTGGTAACACACAATGTTTTGGTAACATGAATATAAGTGAAAAAAAAAATCATTTGAATAGTTGATCTAGTTTCATTTTTTTTTTTTTTTTTGCTATTGAAAAATGTACATATTAGAAACTTAGAAGTCAAACAAAAATTACAAAAACTAGTATAAAGTATTTAAGTATAAAGTATACAAAGCATACAAGTCAAGTATGAAAAGTATACATTAAAACATTTTAATTTTAGATTAACTTCCATTTTTGTTGGCTTGTTTGTTTGATGCTTCAGAGAGATTCAAAATAGCTACAAAAGGTAAGCATATCAAGTATACTTCAAATATATACACACACACATTTATTGCTTTACACTACATTAAACACACATACACACATTTATGCATTTCTATACACATTGAACAAAAGCTCTTACGAAAAAGTATTTAGCATAAAAATTTTAAATAAACTAAATAAAGTAAAAAATAAGTAAAATCAAAACAAAACTATAAATTACTTGTGTTAAATAGTTTATGTTTACATTTTATATAAAATTTTCTAACATTTTTCTTAAATATTATTTTAGAGCACTACAAGCAATTTTTCTTATAACTTGATTTATAATAATTGATTTTTATATTTTGTTTTTAAGAAAAAATATATGCTGTATATTTATTTATTTAATTTTAGTTTTTATTACTAAATTAAAGGAAATTGTTAACAGGTTTCATTTTTGGTTTTTATTTATTGAAGTTAAATATCCAAATTTATGTAGGGCTAATGTTGAGCTAATTGGGTATGATCAAATATTTTAGGGAATAATATTAGTGCAAATCAAATCAAATCGTACAACACAGCTACTAGCAAATATGCACTCCAGAATTAAATTATTCATTAGCATTTTGCATAATTATGGCTGAATTTTTGATCCGCTTTAAATTTCCTACTTCAACGCATGGGTTATTTGCATTTAAAAATATTTGAAAATTACATATGATGCAATTTTAGTGAATACGCTAGAGAGTTTGTAACTTCTAATGGCCAGGGCTAACGGCTAAGAAATGTCTCCTATTTCTTTTACACGAATTCTTTTGCATTACTGACAAACATATAGAATCTTTAAAGAAGTATTCAGCGATACCGTAAGCCTAAAACCTACCTCACAACAAACAGGGATAAATTGTAGCCTTTTCTAAAGGGTTAGCAGTCAAAGAAATTAAACTAAAGGATATATTTTCAATTCAAAATAAAAACAAACTATAACACATTCAATAAAATAACACATTAAATAAACACATTCAATTAATTACTGTTTTCATTAAATTATTAATCACTTGTTCACAGAGATTTGGCTGTGGCTCACCGATGAATCGTTGGAGCCTAATATGCTCCCATTGTCATACGGTCACACTAAAATCATTATTCAGCCTAAATGTGTTGCGCATCAGAAAATGTGTAACAACCAGATATATTCCTATAAAATATTTATTTTTGGAAATAAAATGGATTACTACTGTTACAAGAATGATTTGTTTAAGATATGTGCGTATATTTTCCGATGGGATTTAATTTGGTTGGATATGATTTTACGTCGACCCTCGTCAAATTTGGTTTGTAAAAAACCGGTTTCGGCTATTTGTTCCCTTAATACTTTTTTAGGTTTTAAAGAAAATAGTTATCAGTAAAAAAGTAAACGAAATGACCTATTATGTACTTTACAAACTGCGTAGTTTCCAAGAAATCGTATATACACAAGACAGTGATAATATGCTTGTTATTATTTCTATGAAATAACTTAAACAACAGAGAACAAAAACAACTAGCACAGAATAAATAAACGCACAGCCAAGTAGGCGCTAAAATGAATGATAATAGCAACAACCGTTTAACGCAGTAAAGATAAAAAAGTGACTAAAGTATTTATTTTGTGTATATGGAAACTAAATAAATAAAACGTTGAATTTAATTTAGAACTCTAAAATGCTGCATTATTATTATGCAATTAAAGAACTCAATACAAAAAAACGTTTATTAAAAGGAATTAACGTAATAACATGTATAAACATATTTATAATGTAATTTTTTGCTCGTATTATTTAAATGCTCCGTGGATTTGTATAAATTTCCTATAGAAAATACAGATTCGTGCTTGTCAAAATTATTGAGAAGTGAATAAAAACTTAAGAAAGTGAAACAAAAGATGGGTAATATATTTTAGGAAAACTAGAAGGGGAAACTCTAATACATATTTTTTTACAAGGAAATTACATTATCTTTTTTATCTGTTCATTTCATGCTTGCAAATGTCATTGTGGTAAAATTTGTAGAAAAGAAATTTAGAACGAAAAATTGTTTCTATGATCGGTTATTATTAATAGTAATTACTACTAAAACAAAAAGTTTAATAACGTATCATAATTTTAAATTTAAATTCAACAACTAATTGCAAACAATCCCGAAATTCTATTAAATTAATCACTGAGTTACAAACTATAATATTAAAAAGTTGTTATATGCTAAATTTCTAGTTTACAATTAAATCATTTAAATAATCGTTATAGTTGCATTCTTTAATGACTCAAGTGTTTATATATTTATTCTTAAGTTTATGTCTACTCGGACTTTTTACGTTCATGACATAACATTTTTGATACTTGTAAAACAAGCAAAAATTGTTTATCAGAATATTTTTAAAATAATTATACTGACACACATCAAAATATATAAGCATTATACGTTCAACTGACATATTTAACTTTTTTGAACTATATGTGCCCTACAATTTACAGTAAAATTTACAAGAGCAAATAATAATTTTTATTTGACCTTCAAAAATTAATGAATATAAAAATTAATGAATATAAGACGCATAACAATAGATACACTAAAAGATAGTACGTATAAAAGTACGTAAAAACGATGAGTAAATGTTGCTGGTGTTTAGTGTCGACAAGAGGTGTAAACTTTTGTGTTTGACATTTTTTAATTGCACTAACAACCGCACAACGAAAACAAAACGTAGTTATATTGATAGTTTACAGGTCCCTGCAGTTAATTTGATTTTCAGCTTATGATGAATATATTTATGTCCCTTATATAAATATTACAATTACATTGCATCAATCTTTTAGGAATTGGCTGCATCGTAAGCGTAACTACACTACTTTAATTACTGCTGTTATCAATATAGGACTACGTATTAAAAATAATTAATGACTGTGCTTTTTTCTAAGTGTATACAATAAATATTTTATTGCATTTTTTCATATAAAATAGCTTCGTTCTATGCTAAAAACAAACCAGGTGATTTAAGGTGAAAAAATAAAAATTTATGTTTGTGTCAATAGTTTTTACTGGTATTATTTTTTTGTTAATTATAAGAATACTAACAATTGTGGAGTCATATATAAATCACCTCATCGCAAACTTACAAGGTTTAAAATTTTCATATGAGTAGGAAATCTTCTTTCCCACAATCACATTTTTCTTTTGGATTATTTCAATTATTAAAGCTTTATATCGTTTTTCATATTCTTCCTACAAGTACTATTTATATATATATATATATATATATATATATATATATATATATATATATACATATATATATATATATATATATATTCAAGAGTCCTACCTATTGATTTATATGAAATGGGCAGTTGTCTAGGTTATGTTTAGTCAAATTTAATGATTTTAATAGAAAATTCGTTCATTCATGACATTTATCCTACACATTTCATCTATATTATTCGATTCGAGCCAAAAGTGATTGATGTGTAGTTTCTACATTGTCGATGATGGCTCGGATCGCCGAAGATGGTGCGCCAAGCAATTACTATTATGTACTTTGGTTCCTGGTTTGATTACGTGTTAACCTGCTTTCTATAAAGAAATTTGTCTCACATAGCAGTAATAAATCTAGCTGGACCGACAAAGGACCCTAACATCAGTATCTAGGTTAGAAAAATCAACACATATCTTTATGTCGTATACACGACACATGTTTAGTAATTTGCTGTCTTAAATTCAATAAAATGTATTATTGAATCTCTTAACTTCTATATTTTTCCTATTTTCTTTTTTTGTTTATTTTTCACAATGATTGTACAAAATTGCATACCAATTGCAACAAAAAGGTAGCAGGAAGCTGAATTTGGGGATATGAGAATAATATAAAAACTTTTCCCACTTCAATTAATACTGTAGTCATCGTTATGTTCGGCAAGCTTTGAATTATTTTATTTTACTCCGCAAAAAAAATTGGATCGATTTTCAAGAATCTTTTTATTTTTTGGTAATATTGGAGCGAAAAATAATTAAGAAAACAAAGTAGCATAATCTCGTAAATACATATTAGGAAGAAGTAAATATTTTCAATATTATGGGATTTTGTTAACAGTTGGGAGCTTAGCTGATTGTTAGTAGTTATACGAGTAGATATTTTAATATGTTGTTTTTTCTAAAATTGGTAAGAGCAATGTTTTATAGCAGAGGTTTCTAAGTTTCGTGATGCCAGAAATTCAGTTATTCACTTCAGTTCAGCTAACCTAAAATATTAATTAAAGTCTCTCTATGAGAGTAAGTATTACAGGGTACTAAATGTTTCTTATCCACCGTATTACTTTTACACAAAAATAAACAATAATTTTTTTAATAGGATGGTATCTTGGGCTGCTTATTTGTGTAAATGATGGCCGCCTTAAAGGATGCATGCATAGCAAAAAGAAAAAAAACTAATTAAAATTTGCTTGTACGTTAGAAGAAACCATTATTTTATGAAACACCGCGATATTATTTTAACTTTTTTCTTCTGCCTAGATTTAGCTTTTTTAAATTTTCTTTTAACCACAAAATTTTTACCACTTTTTAGGAATTAATCTAGTATTCTTTTTAACTTCTGACTATTTTCTTTGCAATAAAATGTTGTTATTCAAATAATTTATGCAGCGCTAATTACTTTCTATATATACCAGTTGTTATAAAGATTATGTGAATTTCCTAAATCAGTGATAACACAAATATTAAACAAATGTTTTTAAGAGTAATTTGACTTTATTCGATTTTCTTTACTTGAAGCCTACAATAACATACAATGATTTCCCCTTGCGAACGCCTTAAGGCATATTTCTGCAGCCGTAATTCATACACATTCCACAATTTTATTAGTGTTTCAAAAACAAGGATGAAACTATTGCTTCTACTAAAACAAAAAACAACGATACGATAGTCCTGTCGATTTTTTTTGTGCCATTTCATTGAACAATTTCACAGACAATAACTAAGAAACATTAAGACGTTAAAGTCTATATATATTTTTTTTTGTAATTAAAAATTCTTTAAAACAAGCCAACCCCAAATTTATTTTTACTTTCAGGATGAAAAATATTATTTTGTTCTCTTTTATAATTTTTAATGCCAATAAATTATACAGAAGTAGAGAAAATACTAACTGTAATGAAATAACAACTAAACTAAAAAATGAAGTAAAATAATGAAATGAGTTTATTTCTAAAAATGCATAACTGCAGTTGTTGAAGATGAGATTGTTTCGATTTATCAGAAGGTCAATAAAAGTGATATCTATTTGATATATATGTACGACGTATGATCAAAAAATAACCGTTATTTTAAAATTTCGTGAGTCACGTATATTTGATTTTCGCATTTTTTTCTGTTATGTTGAGACACATGTCTGTTATATATGTTGACAACATCAGTCATTTTGGATTATCAGCTTGTTTTTGACAGATGAAAAGGTTAGTCGTTTTGGTATACTCTTCGATTTTTTACTATTCGAAAAACTGGATCAAAGAAACTTGTGTAACTTGCGTTTGGTGAGTCCACTTTGAGCAGAACATAAGTTCAATTGCGGTATAATCGGTTTAAGGAAGGCCGAAAATATGTCAATGACGACGCTCGCCCTGGTCGCCCGAGCACGGCAACAACCTATGAAACCATTACAGCAGTGAAAAATTTAATTTAGAATAGTCGTCTTATCACTATTAGAGAGGTTGCTGATGATATTGGCATTTCGTTTGGTTCTTGCTAAGCAATTTTTACGAATGTTTTATGCATGAAACGTGCGGCAGCAAAGATTGCAAAATTGCTAACTTTTGAGCAAAAACAACGTCGCATGGACATCGCTCAGGAGCTGTTGAACATCGTAAACGACGATCCAGGTTTGCTCAAAAAGGTCATAACTAGTGACGAATCATGGGTTCATGGCTATGATATTGAAACCAAAGCCCAATTATCCCAATCGAAGCGTCCAGAAGAGCCAAGAATGAAAAAACTTGTCAAGTTCGGTCAAATGTGAAGGTTTTGCTCACTGTGTTCTTCGATTGTAATTGCATGGTGCATTATTAATTCTTATCAATAAGGAATACTACCTTGAAGTTATGCGACATTGCGACATTTGTGCGAAATAATTCGTCAGAAAAGTACAGAATTGTGAAAAAACCAATCATGGATTTTATACCATAATAACGCACCAACTTACACATCGATGCTTATGCGTAAGTTTTTGGCCAAAAACAATACCATTATTCTGTCTCAATCACCGTATTCACCAGACTTTGCCAAAAAATTTTTTCTCTTCCCAAAACTGAAGACGCCGATGAAAGGAAAGCGTTTCGCAACGATTGAGGAGATATTGATTTTTATTCTTATGTACTGGAAGCAGCATAAAAATATATTTCTCATTATTTTAAGGGATGAAAATAAAAGTTAAGAAATCATAAATTTTAAGTTTACCCATGAATTTTACACTAAAAAATATATTAAGTCTTCTTCCATTCTGGTAACAAACTGAACATTTAAAATTTAAATTTAAAATTTTACCGATATCGTTAAGAATAAAAAACATTTTTAGTTCTCCTTTTCTTAAATTTCTATAAAATCTATATAAATATTAAAAGAATGTGGTCACGTTAGCACAATTTCGGTTTAATTAAACTAAAGTTTAAAACAAATTTATACAAATGTATATATTCCGTCTATAAAATTACACAAAATAATGAAATATTTATTCATTTTTAAAGCTATTATTGGTTTAAAACATCCAAGTGTTGATGTTCAGTGAAAACTAAATTTCTATTAGATTTATTTAGGAAATTTATGCGCTGCTTTTGGTAAAACAACTAATTAAAATCTAATGATTGAAATGTGAAATTAAAACAGTTTCAAATGAATTCTTAAAGGCTTGATAAATATATATATATATTAATTAAATCAACTAATAAATAAAACATTTCATAGCTTTTTTGTAATTATTGTAATGGAACATGCTGCTTTTTATTCTGATGAATTTACATCTCTCCGACTTTTGCTTCCAAACAAGTAGTCAGCTTTTAGAATACCCATTATTAAAATATATAAGTAAGAACAATAGTACTACCAAAAACGATAATTCATATAATGACTTAATATATGTTTGCTGTCTAAAATTATGGAATTAAATTCCTCAATAAATCTTTTAGTTTTTAAATTATATCTGCATAATATATTTTGAAAAAAAAATACAATTTCAGATAATTCCATATTGCATAATTTTTTTGTCTACATAAAATTTTACAGTTTTTCATAAGTATGTTTCTCTTTTAACCCAAGGACGTAATTTAGATTTTTGCTTTACTTTTTTGCCATTTGCACAATTCAATTTAGTTTACATGATTTTTTCCTAAAGTATGTAAAAAAATATAAAATTGGTAAAAAAAAAATTGAAAAAAGCGAAAACACACATTGAAACATTTTGCTAGACATGTAGTAACTTTATAATTCAAAGTTATCTCATGGTCACAACACAAAACAACATCACAAATATAAGCAAAACAAAAAATAGCAATTGCGAAATAACAACTTTAATAAAAAAAAAATATGTATATTTGAAAACATGTCTCTTGAACGTAGCTGCACCAGACAAACTGGCTAACAACTTAACTAGTCGCAACTTCCATCGCAGTATATGATAAGTTACCTATCCAAACATAAATACACTAACATATGCCGCAAGGCAACAAAAAATAAAAATTAAGCGCAACGACAACAGCATCTAGCCGTTTGACAACAACATCTACTAGTTTGTTGCTGATGTTTAACAACATTGTTACTACTAAAACATTTTTTCCCCAAATGCAGCTGCAACAATATTTCTTTGTTTTTTGTTCAAATTAAATATATAAAATTCAACATACTTTTGTATACATTATGTTCCATGAGAGCAAGGTAGCAAAAACAGAACAGATTTTAAATAAATTGTAGACGAATTTAAATTACGCTAATGAGCTTTAAACTACGACCAATAAAATACCGATATTTAGTATCGACTTTATAGCACCAAAATCATGCATAAAATAGTTATAGTTTTATAATATTGTTACGGATGCGTCTTTTTTAAGTCTTAAAAGAAATTATTTTCTAGTAATAAAGTAAACAACTGGATATGATGTCTGATAACTGCCTAGTTTGCTAAGAAAACTCATGCACGCAAGGCAACAACTACTTTCTAGTTACAAACTGCGTAGAAACTTTATACATGCAAAACAACAACAACTGAGAAGAAACTTTATCAGCATAAAAACAAAAACAAACAAAAAAAAATACGCACAGACCAACAGGCGTCTTTATATTGAATGAATAACATAACAACAAAATATGATACAAAGGGAGTAGAAGATTCTTAATTTTTCTAGACCTCTAGTGGGCAAATATAAAAGGCAGCGTCTGAGTGAATAGTTAGTTAATTAAAACATAAATCTCGTGAAGTAAAGACTTACATCTTTAGTAAATTGTTCTGTAGTGCCAACTACAAAATTTACTTTCGGTGTAGTTAAAGTAAATAAACATGTAATTAATTTGAAAACTCTAAAATTTGGTGTTATTTATTTTGCAATAAAGAACTCAGCAACAACAAAACGCAGCAATATGAAAACATGAAATGATAAATAACATACTTTAAAATTTATAACAAAAACTTGCAACAACTTTGGTTTTTTTTAGCGAAAAGTCAAGGTAATTACGACTTCAGAGTCATTAGAAGGTGCTTTTTTTTAAATTAAGATTAAAAGAATAAACAACAGTATTCTTAAAATTTTTCCGTGCTTTCCCAGTTTAAGCATTAAAGAAATTGCTACAGTCTGAAGATGCTAAAATCTTTGAATGGGTTAGAGGATCATTGGGTCAATAGACAAGCATAATCTTAGGTTATGCTAGCTGCCAAACAACTTAACGAAAAACACATAACACAAAATTTCCGTCCTGAAGAAGTAGAGTGGACTGAAGAATTTCACAGACTTTGTGAACTAGATTAGACATTGAAAAGTTAACATGCTTTTTAATTTCGGCGGGTAAGTTCAAAAGGGGATGGTAGGTGTAGTTAAGGGTTATTGTGCACTTGAAGTTGGCATCAGCTTATGGGAGCATTGTGTTCCAATTTTTTGGAGAATGCGTGAAAAAGTTGCAAACTTCAATGATAAAATTCTTAGAGAACATACGAAGAACTGACTGTTTAACATTTAACATCTAAAAAAACCAGCTACGATGGACACTGTATATTATCTCGACCCACCCTACCCATCATAAACTAGCAGCATTTAAACATATGATACACAGACTTAAAATAATCTCACTTATTCCAGATAGATACAAACAAAGGACTCGTCGACATAATTTACACAATAGCTAAAAATAAGGGCTAAAAACGCACTATTTTTATAAAACTTTTTAGACAATACAACACGAACCGATACAGCACAACGGCACAGTTTTACTTATGCAGGACCAGAAATATATAGATTAACTGAAATTTTTCGCAAAGAAGGATTAGCCACATTAAAAACCAGCAACACTCTGAGACATAATCTCAGAACATCGACAGAAACAACTGCCAAATTTAGTTCCACCGGAGTATACAAACTTACTTGTACCAGCAAAATTACTTATATAGCACAAACTGGACGAACACTAAAAACAAGATTTACAGAACACATACGCTCGTGCAAATGAAAAAGAGAAGTCCCCAACTTTGCATTATACCTTGAAACTCACGGACACACACCAAGAAAAATAGCTGAATGTATGACGTTACTACATCCTAGCAAAAAACGACGGAGACTAGACATTTTTGAAGACATGGAAATCTACAAAACAAAAACTTTAAACAGTGACAATAAAAACGACCTCAGACACAATTTTCACACCACTAAAAATACTCATACACTTGAACAAACGGAAAACACTAACATTTACCTAGATAACAATAAAAGACAGAAATATCGAAAATTAGCCCTGTATAAAATACCAGGTGGCGGGCATTCTACCTACATGAGTAGATACGACCTTAACAACAGAAACCAGAACACTGACTTAGATTACAGTACGGCTGAAGAATGATATCTTTACATCGAAAGCGCTAGCCGCTCATACCGAACAGAGAGCCAGCAAAGAGGGAAAAGAATGGAAACAGTAACTCATTTACTGGCGGAAAAAAAATCCAAACAACTTAATTATCAATACAATGTTTGTGTTTTTGTAGCTAGTGGACGTTAAAACATTTAAAATAGAAGCTATTTACAAAATATGTGAGTTTATCCTGAGGATTATTTATGTGCACATATTTCATAGTTGAAATTATTAAAATTTATTTCCAATCATAAAGCATATGATTTATATAGCAATTTTTTTTCAATCATAACAATTGATATATAAAACCTACTATAAAAATAATAATTAGAAATTTTTTGTATATAATATTTGTAGATGTAACAAGCGGCTTAAAAATGAAAATATGCTTATATTTTTATTTTGCGATTTTTGCATAAAGAGATAAGTGAATGTCTGGGTTGTTTATGCTGCACTCTGTTTTAATGTTGCAGTTTAATGGTACGAACATTAAATTGTTTTTGCTTTTAGGCTAGCAGCTTAAATGTGGCCAGGCAATCCATCAAAATGTATAATTTATATACTAAAATAATGAAAAGTAAGCTGCATAGTTGTGTCTTAAACGCCTCAGAAATTTAAGGGAACCAACTAAAACAGCACGTGTAATTGAAAACTGTTTTAGTTAAGCATTCTATAGATTGCAAAGATACGAAAACTTATTTAATACAAATATTTAGTAATTAAGATAAATAAAGAGCTTAATAAAGAATAGCAAAACATTAGAAATTTAACACCCGAAATTGCTTTTGTACCCGATGCAAGACATTTTGTTTCATTTTATAAAGTAAACAACATTGTTTTAAATAAATATTTTTTGCGAAAACTCCAATGCTGGTCACATTATCTTAAGGGTTATAATTCAGGTATAAAACGAAGTTAATGAGGCCAAAAAAAATTGCTTGTTTTTTTTTTGTTTAGTTATTTTTCAAGAAGTTGTTCTTTTGTTGTATAAAATAATATATGTACATAGCAAATAAATAATAAATATAGTAACAGAAAAAAATGTAAAACAATTTTATCAAAAATATTTTCATAAACGTTTATGTAAATGTTTAATAATAAAAAAAATAAATAAATAAGACAAATATGTGTGTGTGCACCAATAGCGATCAAAAAACGGAAGCAATTGAAATTTCTTATTTAGCTGTTGAGTTGAAATATTATTATAGTTCTTGCAAAATAATCAAATTAAACGAGCAGAGGGTTTTAATATGAAGATAAGCCCATATACATCAAATTATAATAATTATAAAGCAATGATCATGCTATACACCGATTTATGTGGTCAAACTATCTATGGCATTGCCTTGAAATTTTACTTCTATGTTTTATACTCCCTACACATTATATGTAAACGTGTGTGCCTGCTTATATTAGTTATAAAAATTTTGTACTTGTACATTAAATGGAGTTGAGGGTAACTTTGAAACTGTTCATATTTGTAATTATGGATATAGTTATACGCATTATTTTCAAATTTCAATAATCAGCCTTAAGTTAGTTGTAAATTTACGTCGTTAAAGTTGTACAAATTATATTATCGCAGATTTTATTTGTTTGTTTTATTTGTTTTTATTTGCTAGTTTTTGAAGAATAGCGAAGTAATGTTGATCTCGACTCCAGGAACGCCTTTTCATTTAGTGAACCTGTTCGCATCATCCCATAAATTGTAATTTAGATTGTTTTCAAAGTCATTCCTTCAAAAAAGGGTAGTTATCATTTTAATTATTATTTTATTTTATTTTGGATGTATATAATTGCCAATCATATTTATATGTTGCCATGTTGATTTGACGTTATTGCATGAATAATAAACATAAACTACCAAATGCCCCAAATATTGGGTGATTCATTTCAAGGTTCCCACTGAAAATGCAAATCTAATGAAAAATGTTTTCTTTTAATATCATTTGAAAGGACATTCTTTGGCAGTCCAATTTTCGATGACTCGTTCGAGCATTTCGAGTGGTAACTGCCGAATGACACGTGCGATAATGTGCTCCAAGGCGAGAATCGAAGCGGGATTGTCTGCTTAAATTTGAGACTTCAAATATCCTAGCAGGAAAGAGTCTAACGGTGTGATATCATACGATCTTGGTGGCCAATCGACCGGCCCAAAACATGAAATTAATTCTTCACCGAAGTTTCTCTCGATAAATTCATTGATTGATGCGATGTGTGGGAAGTGGCGCCGTCTTGTTGAAACCAAATGTTGCCGAGTTCACGAGACTCGGTTACAGGCATCAAATAGTCGGTTATCAAGGCTAGATTACGGTCACCATTGACGATAACGTTCTCACCGACAATATTTTTGAAGAAATATGGTCCGATAATTCCACCGGCCCACAAACCACACCAAAACGTTGTTTTTTCTGGATGAAGCGATAGCATTTGAGTTGCTCTTCGTCATAAATGCGGCAAATTATCTTGGTTTACATACCCATTGAGCCAGAAATGGGCCTCATCGCTGAACAAAATTTGCTTCGAAAACGTCGGATTTTCTTGGAACTTTTCAAGAGCCCATAGAGCAAAGCGATATCGCTTGGGAAGGTCGATCTGCTTCAGTTCCATCACAAACTGTATTTTTCAATTTAAGACCTCGATGTAAAATGCGCCAAGTCGTTCCATACGTCATTCCGAGTTGCTGGGAACGGCGCCGAATCGACTCACCACGCCTGCGTGCACATATTTAGCTACGGCCGCTATATTTTCTTCACTGCGTGCTGGACGTAGTCTACTCGGTCGAATATTATCCAATAATGAATGGTGGGTGTTGCGAATAGTACGCTCAGTAGGCCGATTGTGTTGACAATAAGTTGAGCAAAGTTTACGAAACGCATTCTTCACAGAACGTGAATTTTTGTAATAAAGTTAAACGATTTGTAAACGTTGTTCAGGCCTAAGGCTTTGCATGATGAAATGTCAAACAATACTGAACAAAACTTAGATGACAACATCATACGACTCACACGTGATCTGTCAAAAAAAGGCTATTGAAAAAAGTATCTATATTTGAATCAACAACAACAATATATGCTTCGACATGCCCTAGTTAACAAATGCTATATTTCTTCTTAATCCATCTTTAAATTAGTTTTATTTAAAATTGTTTTTTATTTTGTATATACAGTTCGTTAAAATTAAATATTACATGCAAATTCATGCAGTTGTAATAAAAAAATACAATGAAATTCTGGTCTGTTATACATAGTTTTAACAAAATATATACTTCATATTTACTTGAATAATAGATATACTTTTTCCCTTTAACTCATTTCCATTCCATTTAGAATTTTGTTTGATTACTCTATGTTTGCTCTGTCCTTCTTTTATTTAAATACTAGCTTTTTTACTCTGTACAAAGCAGCATGTTGCAGTTAAATTTATTTAGTATCTACATACAACATTAACATTAAGTCCCGCAGTTTATTTAGATAGGAAAGCAACCATGTTGGCAACTAAGTTAAATATGTAATAAAAAAAGAACAAATTACAATAACTGTCCTCGGCCTGCTGTTCACAAGCTTATAATGTGCCATGTATAAAATAAAATAAAACACGGAATCGAAGGATAACAAAGAAAAGAAGAAAATTAAAAAAAGCTACTAAAAGGCGACCGCTCGAAGCAGTACTAAGTAGCGAAAATACACTAAAAATGTTAATAAAATTATGAAATGTGTTTCACAAGAAGAGTAAAAATTATTTTTTAGCAGCAGTCGACATCATTTGCAGTTGCCATCAAAAACTGTAATGCCTGCACAGTAGTTCTTTTTAAAATTTTTTCAAATATGGTAACTTATGAAAAATGTCTTTTATTTTGTTTATTATAAGTATACTTCAGAGTCATTGCGTTTCGACTATAATTAGTTAAGTTTCTTTTTAAATATAAACTATTTTAAACAGCATTAAGAAATGTGAGTTTAGTCTAAAAAAATTATATTATAAGTAAACTAAATAAAATAAAGTACAATAATTTTAAGTGTCTAAAGATGTGAATATAAATATTAACCAGAAAAAACTTTATAAATAACATCTGTTGTTTGTGCTGTGAAGTGAAACGAAACATGTTGCATGCAATATTTTACTCGTACAAACATATGTACATAAAATTATACTATCGCATTCATTCATAACATAAGCTGCCTTTGTAATGCTGGCCTTAAATAGCAGTAGCTTTCCAAAAAGAAAATTCAAGCAACAAATAACAAGTCTTTTTTCTGTTTTTGTTTAAATTCATGAGAAGGTGTTGAACTAGAATAAATTCAATAAGGTTATTAACATTTTAAAAGAAATTAAATAAACAGATATTTTAAACATTTGTGCATTTAAATTTATTCATTTATTGTCTAGATAGTTGCTTTTTTGTCAGCAATATCATCATCATAATTTTGTATACTTTAAATATTTTAACTCTTAACAAGGTTCAACGTTATATGCAGTCTTTTGCCAGAAAGCTAGTTTTTTAATTCAAACTAACTGATTTCATTTGACGTAAAGTCATATAAAAGATTTTGGTTGAAAAATATTTTTAGAGCTTTATATTCAACACATATTGTTATGAAGATGTTTTGTTTACGTTTTAAAGGAAAACAATTATCAGTAAAAAAGTAAATGAAATGATCTATTGTGTATTTTAAAAACTGGGTAGTTTTCTAAATTATTATAAATTCTAACTTAAACCACAGAAAAGAAAAACAACTAACAAAGAACAAAAAATATCACGCAGCCAAGCAGGAAAATATTCTTGTATATGCAAAAATCGTTTAAAACACCTACTTATATAAGGACCAATTGCTGGGCAAATGAGTGGAATTTAAGTTGAAACTTCGTTGAGAGAAGGCAACAAAATAGTGAACAATCTTTTAGGCATTACAGTGATACAGTTACCATCGTGTTTTTTTTTGTGTGTATTGAAAATTTAATTTGAGACTCTAAAGTGTTGTGTTAGTATATTGCAATAAAAGAACTCAATATAATAAAACTCTTATTAAAAGGAATAAACATAACAATATATTTGTTTTAATTACATTTCAACAGCATTGTTATGGATGCGTCTTGCTTAAGTTTTAAATAAAAAAAAATTAAGTAAGAAAGTTAACGAAATAATTGAGTATGCTGTGTACTAACTGTGTAGTTTTCTAAGAAATCGTATACACGCAAGACAACAACAACTATCTTAAAATAAATTTAATGAAGAAACTTTAACAGCATAAAAACAAAACAACCCACACACCAACATTCGCCTATATAGTGAATGAATAACATAACAACAAAATGTAATACAAAGGAAGTAGAAAATTCTTCATTTTTCTAGACCTTCAGCGGACAAATATAAAAGAAAGCATCTGAGTGGTTAGTTAGTTAGTTAAAACATAAACCTCGTGAAGTAAAAACTTGCATCTTTAGTAAATTGTTCTGTAGTGCTAAAGTACAAATCTTACTTTGTGTAAATATAAACTTGTAATTAATTTGAAAATTCTAAAATCTGGTTTTATTTATTTTACAATAAAGAACTCAATAACAATAAAACGTTTATAAAAGGTATAAATGTAACAATATTATATTGTATAGGCCATAATATATTTAAAAAAGCAAAAAACAATGCAGTCGTGGTAGTCGTCATTATCAGCTGCAGTAAGGTAATCAAATCATAACTTTTGATATACCTTGCATATAAGGTTTGTTTTAATGTCGTTTTAGTTTATATTCTTAATTATGAATAAGTGCGCTATATTTTTCATTATCAATTTAAAATATATTTTTGGTTTATGTATTTCTCTATTCCCAATGATAAGATTTATTGTTAAGATTAAAGTTCTTGTTTGAAAACGCTGCCACCTAATTCATTTTACACAAATACTTCTTTTCGATTTGATTATTTATTCTTTAGAAGGTAACTCATTTAAGTTACCAGAGTTTGTAACTAAAAAGTAAACAACAGCACGTCAACCGTGAGTTGCATTCAGAGAAAGCGGTTCAGTTTATTTCACACATAAGTACTTGGTTTTACGGGGTACAAAAGTTTTATTCTATAAATGTTAATGTAGCATATGATGTCAGTGAAATGTGTTAAAATTATTTAATTAATTATTTGTTGGCCAAGATCTATATTTTTTTTTTTATTTATTTTACAATCATGGGTTAAGTAAAGTTAAATAACTTAATTGAAATACTTAAAAAAAGTCCAAGGAAATCAAATTTATAATTTAACAAAAAAGTTTGAAACAATTGTTTAGTGTAACATGCCCAAGTGTTTTCATTTTTGACCTCAATTCAATATTGTAATTTATTATACTCTACTGTAGAAAACATAATTCATTTATGCTAAATTTATTTATTTATTTCCTTAATGAAATTTCAATCTTTCACAGTAATAAAAAGTTTTCACTTAGTTAAACGTTTTCCTCTTTAATTCATTTTGAAATATTTAACCAAAATTCATTTTGTTCTAAAACCACTAATTAATTTTAGTTTAATTGTTTTTCCTTTTTTTTGTTTAGTTTTTTCTCAGCCGTTTTATTAAGTCATTATTTAGTTGTTTTGTAATACGGTAAGTTATAACTAGAAACCACAAAAACTGTGGAGTGTTAAATATTTGTAAAACATGGTTAAATGTTCAAACAGTCTGTTGGGTAGTTGGAAAATTAAAAATTTTAAGCAGGCAAAAGACTTACAAACAATGTTCAAAAACGAAAATGTGAATAACCATCACAAACCTGCTAAAATATATATTGACTTCATTATAAATTTATAGTTAAATTTTACTTCAAAGAGTATTAAAAAATAAATTTATACAACTTTGTATACTTAAGCTAGTAGGAATACGATGAATATTTGGAATATTTGATATAACAAAAGCAGGTATAGAGTAGCTGATATAATTTGCATAGTTAATGCGTTAAAATTTAAGTAGTTATACACATTATTATTGTCATGATTTATGATTTTTTTAAATGCTTAAATTTGAAGTAAAATTTCCATCTTATTTCCACACCACAATTAGCGCTGATTATCACTTTCAAAGCAAAAATGCGAATATTGTTGTAGTCATATAGTTAAGCAAGCAGGTTTCTATTGTAGCAATGTAATACAACAATAGCAATTTACCACCAATATTTTGCAACATTAGCATTTGTGTTTCCATTTAGGTTTACAAAACAGCAAAAAAGCAAATATTATGTTTGGTGACAAAAGCTTATAATGCAACACTATATTGAGTAGTAGTAGTTCAAATAAATTGATTTCATAAAGTTATTTTAATAAAATACATTAAGACAAAGTAAAAAATAAAAGAATATTATTTATGCGTTCGCACCAGATACGACAAAAATTAAATTTCATAGCAGGATTACTGAAAGTTTTTTTTTTTTTAAATCATCCTTATCTACTACAATTTGAAATTATTGCCTTTTCAAGGACTATTCTCATGACTGAACTTTCCATAACGTACTTGCTTTTATAAAGCAAAAATTAAATAAATATATTGTTATGTTTATACCTTTTATAAACGTTTTGTTATTACTGAGTTCTTAATTGCAAAATCAATAACACCAGATGTTGGAGTTTTCAAATTAATTACAAGTTTATTTACTTCAACTACATACAAAGTAAGATTTGTACATTGGCAGAATAATTTACTAAAGATGCAAGTCCTTACTTCACGGGGTTTATGTTTTAACTAACTGACTATCTACTCAGGCACTGCCTTTTATATTTGTCCACTAGAGGTATAGAAAAATTAAGAATCTTCTACTGCCTTTGTATCATATTTTGTTGCTGTTATGTTATTCATTCAGTGTGTAGGCGCCTGTGTGTATTTTTATTTGTATGCTGATAAAGTATCTTCCTTTCTTAGAAAACTACGCAGTTAGTAAACAGCTTACCGCATACGATTGTTGTTGTTTTGCGTGTATAAAATTTCCATGCATATTGTAACTAGATAATTGTTGTTGTCTTGGATGCATAACTTTTGTCAGCAAGCTACGCAGTTAGTAAACCGCATACCCAGCTGTTTATTTTATTACTTTATTATTTTCTTTTAAAACTTTAGCAAGACACATCCGTAATAATATAAAGCATTTCACATCATGGGATAATATTAAAATAGTAAGAAATAAATTCAGTAGTAGCAAAAATACAGTTGGGGAAAAACATTCGGCGACAAATTATTAACAAATGGATTGCTGCTAGTTGATAGTGTTTGAAAACTTTTTCAATAATTAAGAGAAATTCAAACTTTCCAACTATGAACATTTAGCATACATAAGCACACACTATCTAAAAATGTGTATAACACAGAAAGTTTTGTAAAAGAATTCTAAAGATCTGTGAAAGCTTAAAAAGTATCTTTCTCTTTGTTACGATTATGCTGACGGTTTTCCAAAACAAAATACAATTTTTCTTAATGCGAGTAATGATACTTCAGCCAAAAATTTTGTAACTGATTTTTAGGGCTATTCCGCCGTAGGATATGTAGAAGAAGAAGAATATTTAAAGTATAGAGAATGCCCCTAATAGCATTGGTGCTTTGTAACTTCACGAGCGCAGCAGTGAAAATGCATAAGAATAATTCGCAAAGATGGGGTTTTTGGCTGCTAGTCTCTAGTATATTACCATTTTTACCATCACTTGGCAAAAACGGTAGATCATAAAATATACTAGAGACTAGCAGCCAAAAACCCCATCTTTGCGAATTATTCTTATGCATTTCCACTTCTTCTGTATTTCTGGATCAGTTCCAGTTCCAGCACCATAATTTTATTATTTTAATTGTTTCTTTTTCATCCTGTAATGACTAAAAGATTTCTTAGTAAAAGACGTTTAATTAATTAATTAATTTTCCATTAAAAAATATACGAAAAAGATGCTTTCAAGTTTTTCTAGAGAAAATATGTTCACGGGATTTTGAAAGACAATATCATTTTAGCTTGCAGAACATCATCCTCACAAATATGTTAATCTCTGCCTATCTATCTTGTTATTGATTTTATATTAATTTTATAAAATTCCGTAGGCAATTTTCCTTTTCTGCATTCATCTTATTACGTAATAATATAACTTGGAAATTTTTCCCTTTTTTTTGTGCAGGGAAAAAAAGTAGGTATTCTATAATTTTAGAAACGGGGAAACCCGCTTTTATTTTGCTAGTGTTTTTCCCAAGCAGTTTTAAAAGGAGATAGAGTAAATATGTAAGTATTTTACTAAAAATTAATAAAATTGTATTAGCAAAAAAATTTATGTTATACAAAATATTGTTTTAACACCATTTCAGTTCCAAAAGCTCACATAAACAACAGCTGCAACATTTACTGAACCTTATGTAGGAGAATCCGAAATTGGACGTGAGTTTTTTAAAGAAGAACGTCGTGAACTCCAACGCTTCTGGCAAAGAGCAGAAGATAAGCTTAACTCTCTAGGTCCACCAAGTAAATATATAGATTCATAATAGTTATACATGCATAGTTATACATACATACATACAAATCTCCTGTATAAAGGTGTGGTGTGACCAAAAAAAATACGTACGACAAAAGGCAGCGCAACATTCACAGCAACAAAAGGGTACAGGTCGAGGCCCCAAAAAAGAACATAAGTTTTCTGCGACTGAAGAAAGTATATGTAATTTAACAGCAATGGAAACTTTAGTTGAGCGCAGCCAGTAACTCCTGGAATTTTCTTTTTTCTTCTGCTGTAGGATTTTTTATTCACGATGGGCATTTAAAACTTTGATAAAAGTTGGCTAAGCTAACGACACTTCAAAATTGTTTCCAACCCCAGTTTGGTATACGCCTTCGGAAAAAAATGCAAACAACTCAGTTTCACCATAGGACTAACACCACATTGGCTTTGTTAGGCCTATAATGTAATGTTAGCACTTTTAATAAATAAATAAAGGCACTTTTCTTAAATCTGTACAACCTATTACAAGCAAAATTTGTTACTTTCAATCAAATTTTTTGTTATTTTTCTTTACAATGATGGCTCCAACTCAAGTGGATTTGATGCATCGCGCATCTTCCGTCTAACAATTCTTTGAATGTGTTTTTCATAATTTTCTTGATAAATTTCCTCCGGTAGCACTTGCAAAGCTATAATACTATTAATTTTTAATTAATTATTTAAAATGAACGCAATTTTAGGAAAAACAAATTTAGAATTTATTCAAATTACATCCGCAAATTATTTCACAAATGCAAATAAAATCACAATTATAAAATAAAATGTCAAACAGAAATCAGCTGTTTATGAAATTCCCTTCCTCTAATTTACCAAATCCTCAAGTTTATGGGATAGGAGGATATTTCTTCCTAAGGGGCAAAAATTTTAAAAGTGAAAAATTCCGTGAGGACTTACATAATTGGGCTGTATATGTTTTCAAAATGATTTTATTTAAACTTTAAAATATAAGATTTATATTACCACTTGACGTTTTTCAGATAAAAGCTTCAAAGTTTAAACTTACCATTTTTTTGGCCGAGTACTTGTCATCATCTTTTGTAATGCCCGAATCCTCGGAGATATCACCAAATGAGTGGCCACCACTAGGCATACGAGTGAAATCAGTTTGTTGCTCTGGTGAAACGCCAAAAATAAAAGGACCACTGTGTAAATGTTGATGATTTTCACTGGCACTTTTTTTCGAAAAGTCTATATTACGACGGTTACAAAAGTCATCTTCAAAACGAGATGATTTACCTAACATTGCATCCGGTGAAGGTCTAGCTGTACAATAATCACCTTCGTTAACATCACAGCATGGTCGTGAGATAATGTTAGTAATAGGAGAGTTGAGGTTGGCATTTTCACTAGCTGTAGAGCCATAGTTGCTGATATTACCATAACGTGGTGTAGATGTTAAGGCAGTTGAAATGCTAACAAATGGTTGCTGTTTATTGTTGTTGGCATATGTCGTTGCCAAAGGGTCAAATACAAAATCCATTGTTGTATTATTGCCTATATTTTGTAATACTGTTGATGTTGGCGATGATGATGATGGTGTTGCGGTTTTTATTGTTGTTGTTGCTGTTGTGTGTGTTGAAGTGCGAGTGGGAGATGGTGGACTACCATAGGGATAACCAATATGGGGAGACTGTAGGTGTTGATTGTACTGTTGGGATAGAATATCGAAATCATTAAAGCCATGTAAACCCTTAGCACTATCACGTTTTTGTTGTTGTGCATAGGGTGATATATAAGATTTTTCTTGCTGCAGCTGAAGATGCTGCTGCTGTTGCTGATAGGAAGTGTGCGAATTGAGTTGATTTGAGGTTGAATTTTTCTTCTTATTATTACTGTTGCCATTATTATTGTTGTTTTGTTTTAACAGCAGTTGTGGCTTCCTGTCTGCCAACAAAGGACGCTGAGAATTATTGAATGGCTGATCGCGTGATGTCATAATCGAGGCGGTTGTGGAATACAAAGACATATTATCGTAGTCATCATCATCATTATCATTATCCATATAAAGATTATGATGTTTTAGCAATTTCTGCTGCAACTGTGGCTGATTATAGTAATTATATACCGGTGCTGGGTTTGGTGGTGGTAGAGACGGTGGCACTTGTGGTGACGAATTGCTGCTTGTTGAACTACCAAACAGTTTGGCCAGTTTAACTGTCATAATGAATTATTGAACGTTTTTTTGTTTTGTTTCTTTTTCTTTTAGAAAGGAGTGTTTCCTTATTTTTGATGTATAAAATAGAGTTTGCTTTTCAAAAAATTAAGCACGTTTTCAATTAAAATCGGATAATATGAGTTTTGATATATTTTTAAGAATTTTTCATTATTTTTCGCCAAACAGACATTCGAGAAGTTCAATTTGTTATTTTAACGTTTTTACTGGATTAATAATAAAAACTTGTTGTTGTTGTTGTTGGTAATGATGTACGCTAAATGATGACAGTCTGAAAATGGAAAACTGAGAAATATGAAAAAACCTTGTTTGCTAAGTTTAACAATAACATTTTTATAAAACTCCAGAAGCAAAATCAAGAAGTTGATTATGAAGTTGAAATCAATATCACAAACACGCTACTCAAAATTAGTAGTTAACGTTTATAGACTAGAACGTTTGTTATTAAGATTGATTAAGTAAAGACAGAAGAATTAAATTCATGTGTATTTAAATTCAATGAAAGAAAACAGTTTGTAACAAAAATAAAGCGGATAATATTTCATGCTGACGATACGAACTTGATCTACCAGAACAGCTAAGCTGCCTTGAAACACACCCAATGGTATAATATTTTATAAAAATACAAAATACAAAAATACAAAAAATTTCCATGAACGGACAAACATGCATAATTTTCTAAAGAAATAAAAAAAAACGCAAGACATTAAATAAATAAAAATAAATAAAAAAATATTACATAATTTAATATCATAAATGCAGTAGGAAGTTTCACAAAGTTTTAGTGAAAAAACAAAATTATAACAGAAATACCATTTTTGTAAGAAGAACTTCTACATCCATTATTACATTTGCAGATTCTTATTCAGAAGCAGCAAAAATAAAAAAAAATAAAAAGACTGATAGAGACCACAGTCTAAAGTGAAAAAAATACTTGCATTTTTTATACACACACTCACATCTAGCACTGACAATAACAAAACGTTTAAAATACAGAGTGTGTGAAAAAAACAAAAGCAAGTTAAGAGTTATGACAGGAAGTTAAGTTACGGATATGCACAAGTTGACTCTAAACTGTAAGTATTTTACCAACACCAAATAAGTAAATTCAAAGAGGAAAACTGAATTTTCTTCTATAATATATTAAAATGCAACACAATTTCCGTATGTTTTGGAACATAATTATTATTAGGTTTTTTTTTTGTAATTTTTTTCTAGTGGGGAAAATAGTATTAATTGTTTTGGCTTCGAAAAAATTAAATACAGTAAATAATGGAAGTTTTAAATTTTAATAAGGTATCCGTTTTGCTATTAAAATAAAAAATAATAATTTTGTTTTGTTTTCAAAAATATATAAAAAATTTTTTCCTGAAGAAGCTTTCCAAAGGAAAGCGAAATATTGAAAAGAGAAAAATATATATAAAAAAAGATCTTAAAAAAGAAAAAACATATTTATTAAAAATAAAAAATATATTTTAAACAAGGACAGAAATTATTTTACAAATAAATTTAGCTATTATTTTTTAACCGTGCATCCTCACGTCATTATATTTCATTCAAGCATACAATTTTTTACAAAAATGTAATACTCCTTTCTATGCGTCTTTTTTACGGAAAAGAGTATTATGGGAGATAAAAATGATGGAAGCTTATAAATATTTGTTACTTAAATTAAATAATAATTCAGATTCTTGTATTGAATCCAACAATGGAATGAAAGTTCTTAGTGAAAAGTCTGGAATAAATTTAAATTTGACTATAAATCACTTTAATATCATAAGCATAATAATCAACGTGATGAATCGAGATGTATCCTCTATTATTTCCATTTTCGTAATTTGTCCCAATAAAAGTACATGCGCACAGAAAACAGTTATCAATTACAATTTGCAGTACAGCAAACCTTCGAAACAATAAGTATAAAATTATGTGTAAGTGATTTGCCATGTTAAATCTGCCCCTCAAACCAAATGGTAATAGTGGAGGCTTTATACCTCAGAATATGCTGCCAGGAAATTATTATTATTATAACGTTATTTAGGGTCGCTTAAAGGCGGTTTGATTGTTTGCTTGATATTTGCTCATTGTATAGTATGAATGGAGGTTTCTTTTAACATGTTAGCCTTCAAGACTTGCACTTTTATTTATTAAATCGCAAATTAAAAAAAAAACTCCAAAAATAAGACAAACGACAAAGAAATTCAAACTGCATTACAAAAACATAAAGAAAAATATTAGTTTAACAAACATTTTTTAAAAATTCATGTAACGAACCGAATAATGTTATATTATGTTTGAACTCTGGACACCATTTGATACCCAGTTTTAATAGAAACTTATCTAATTTTCTTTCGTTTACGCTAATATAAACAACACTGAACAAGTAAAATTAAAGGTACGGTCATGTTGGGCATATCATTTGACACAAAAAGGTAGAAGTTAATGAAAAACAAACGGGTGTGATAAACTTTAAAACACGAATCCAAAGGAAATTTCATTTTCATTACAAAACTAGTAAGGCCAGCTCTTATCAGCGATAAATAATTTCCAATGTAAATAAAAAATGAAGAAGATTTAAAGAAGAATGGCAGAGTATTGTATTCTTAAGCAAGTCAAGCATTTGTTTAAGAATAAATTATTATTCTATAACCATAAGTAATATTGCCGGTAATTTAAATACAAAAGCCGCATCAGGCATAATAAGCTTAGACTCCACCTTAATTATTTTTGCATTATTTTTTAATCTTTACTATTTATTTTCTTTATTAGTTTTAAACCTAAAACAACAACTAGTTAAAAGTCAAATTAAATGCTGTAATTATTACTGTTATTTTTCCTAATCTTGATTTACAAAAAAAATTAATTCCATTGACCATAAAAGCTAAAAACCTGCTGTTATACTCTAGATATTGTCATATCGTATTGTAGTTATTAATTAGTAGTAGTATTTAATTACAATAATTAAAACATGTTTAATATAAAACCACAAATCTTAAACCTTCTTGAAAACAAGTATCTCTAATTCATTTTTATCGACTATTATTTTCTCCATTAGACTTCAATAAAAAATATAACGTTTAAATAACTCTAATATTATCATTATTATTTTTATCCGTTTCCAGCATTTTTTTTTATTAAATGTTAAATTTTACTTCTTTTTCAAATTTATAAAATAAAAATTCTTTAAAAGTATTTTAAAACATAAATTTAATAATATATTACAACTTTTACTTGAAGTAAATATTGTTGAAGAGATAATGTAAAAAGTCATAAATAATCTATATGTAATCTTGAAGAATACATACATTTATTACTATTATTTTTTTTTCTGAATGCAACATTTAATGTACAGTAAGAAAATAAATATTTGCATTCTTATCATTCTGTATGAATGTGTTCCTATATTTTCTGCACACTACATTTTAATGTGTGCAACATATTAAAATCATAATTCAAATGAATATTACATAGGCGAAATTGTTTAATTAAGGACTGGCAACATAAAGTCATATAAATACATAATTTTGTTGAAATATTTTAAGTTTGAATTGGGATTTTGGATTTTTTAAATATAAAAATGTTGTAAGAAATAAGAGCTTTGCTGTAAACATATATTAAGCAGATTCAGCTTAATTTTAATAAATTTTCGAAAAAAAAGCTATAAAAAATACTGGGCGCTGTTACTATATTTATACTAAATTGTTTTGATATTAACAGCGACGGATAAGTTTACCAGATTTTTATCAAATCGAATATTTTATCCCCGACAATTCTCAACAGCCAATATTTTTTATCCCTAAAAATCTCTCTACAAATAATACTAATGTAATGGACCGTTATAAATTTAATTTAATTAATTTCGCCACTTATTTTTGTCAGCGTTAAAAATTTTAATCATTTCTTCGCAGTAAATACAACTATTTTGGTATATTTTTGTGTGCTAATTTGTATATATGCTAATTTGGTCTTTATCTAATCGTTGTTTAAAAAATCTACTAGTTTAAATCAAATATAATAATTTTGGTTATTTGACCTTTTTAAATTTTTTTATAAAAATTTTTAATCTTCAATTTTTATATACTATTTTTTATCTTCATGATAAACAAAAAGTGTGTCAAAAGTTATTCAAAAAAATAAAACAAAAAAATAATATATAAAAAATAAAGATAAACTTTTTAATAAAAAATAGTTCTAACGCTTAAAAAAATAAAATATTAATAAAAAGTTTAAAACAAATATATTTAAAAAAAATGAGAAAAATGATTATTATTAAAATCATTTTAGTATTTTCGACTTTGGTTTTCCTCAAAAATTATAAATTGAATCTATTGAATTTAGAAGCAAATATTATAACAGGGACTTTAATTATGTTTCCGGTCATTCTAAAAGGATTTTAGATATAAATATTGCAAATGGGAACTACAACCCTTAAAATAGTCTTCAAAGTAGTATATAATATATCCTCGTATGACCTTCAAAGTATTTTTAAATTTCACTAATTACTCCCCAAATATTATCCCATTTGCTTTCCATTTGTTAAAACAAAATCCCCATTTTGGGTGTAAATTCCCTTATCTGGGAACAATGGAAAACAATTACTATTTGTTTATGTGCAAAAGTAAACCCTATTAGGTTTTCATAATTAGCAAAGGTTTGGCCGTCTTGAAGTGTCGCTGAGTGTACTGGAAATTTATCTTCACTTCAACGAGTAAACATTAATATAACCAAACATTTTCATTGCTATTGTAACATTTTTTCTTCTGTTTGTTCTAACAATACTTACTTAGATATTGGTGCCGGCGGAGTGGCCTTTATTTATAGTAACCCCTGATAATCAAAAACTTTAAACATTCAAAGGAGTGGCATTTTTCGAAAGTTTAGTTGCAAATAATATGGTTAATCGTTACTTGCTTTTGTGAGTTAAGTATTCGCATCAGAAGAAATTTATTCACCGTTTAAGAAGCAAATTTTTCTTTTTACGTTATTTTTATTTTCAAAGGGACATACGAAAAAACATGTATGTAAGTAAGCGAAAATTCGACAATTCAAATATTTGTTCCATTTACAAACTTTTGTATATGTGCTAAATAATCATACTCTACAAACGTTGCACAAATCTTATTTGCAATTTCGATGTTAACTAATGTGTGTTTCAAGCTGTTGATTTAATTTTCTTCTTTTTTCCCACCTTATTTACTCAGCCCATTTTTAAAAAGACGAAATAATTAATTAGAAAAAAATACTTTTGGCAAAGGTACTATATTCTAGAACTTATGGAGTAGAAGATTGGAATGAGTACTATAATTAAGGTAATTTTAAGTAAACCTACAACGCAAATGCGCAATAAATGTGAAGTTGTTTAATATAATTAACAACAATTACAAAGTTACTCCAAATTTTAAAAATTGTTTAGCTATAAAAACTCTACGTATGTATTAACCCACAACTGATTTCACTGATAGCTTAAAGAACTACGACACTTTGTCATAGAGTTTGCATAAAATTTGGTACAATCCCAAGTTTCAAGGCTTTGTTATTGCTTTCTGTAGCTAAGCTCGTTTTTGTGCATTTTTTTGTGGAAGATGACAACTTGTGTTATCTATAAAATTGTTACTAAAACTGCTGGTCACAGTTTTCATTGAAATGACCAAATTTTTCAAACCAACTACGCATTGTTACTTAAATGACATTCTTTATATCCTTAATTTTTTCTTTTAGATACATATTTCATTATTTTTTTTATCCTTTTAGCTTCATATTGTTCATATTCTTTACATTCAGTTTTCGGTTACTTTTAACTTTTACTTAAATTTTCTGTACATAAAATATGTCAGTTACAGATTGACCAAAAGAGTGGCAGCCAAACATGCTGTATTCAATTGTCGTTGCATACTGAGTCAGTAATTGTGGCAGTACGAACAGCCAAATGAAGATTAAAATAAAAAATATGGCTTTTTGATGACCATAAAAAAGTAGTTGAATTGTTTTTTTTTTCTTTTTTCATTTACAGTCTTTTTGTAAGTGATAAAAAATACATAGCTAGGCGAAGGCTGAAGTATACAAAACAAAAAACTAAAAAAAAGACTAGGAGAAAAAAATTAAAAATCAATTATGTTGAGCTTGGCGGTAAAACTTAATTTTTTTTTAAAAACTTTAAAAAATTGTTTATGGCATTTACACACAAATTATTTGGACATATACTAATTTCTTATATGAACAAATTATTTTTTAAGTGTTTTCTTAATAACATTTTTCTTTGAGAGCTTAAAACAGCAACTGAAAACACCTTGAAATAAAATTCTTTTGTTTTCAAAGGCTGAAAAAACCCCATCTGCATTCTTTTAAAAACAGAAACAATTGCCTTTTCATTAATAAAATAACATCTTACAGTTTTTTATGTTTGCTTTCGTCTTTTCATCTTTAAACAATAGTTATCAAAAGGTCTTCAGACACCACCCGTTTTGTAAAAACTATAAAAAATTACTTTAAACAATAAAAGTAAGACAATACAACACGAATAACTACATTTTGTTAAGAAAGCAAATTGTTGGTAAACTCAACTTTTATTCATTCATTTTAATAGGTTTTTGGCTTGTAATGGTCTTTACGGTTGGAAAATGTAAGGAAAAATCTCAAATTTTTGTTCTTTATTATTCTTTATTTTTTTTTTATGGCAACTAAAAAGAAAGACAATAAAATTTCGATATGATAAAAAAATTTTAAATGATATAAAATAAATAAAATGACGATTCGTATTTAAAGACTCATATTTTTATGTAAGAATACCTACTTTCTAATAACTATTTTAACATAAAGAAAACAACCATACATTCGGTCTCATGCATACAACATGAGCTTGAGCTCGGATTCGATTTTTTGACTAAAAGGTGCTTGTCGTATGCACAATAAAATTTGATGTATTTGCTCACGTTTAAACTTGCTCATTTTCATATGCATGAACACAAGCTTTTGCTTTCTTTTGTGAGCTCTTGTTAAAATTTTGTTGAGCCTGCCTTATAAATGACTCGCGTACACCAAAAAGGAATCATGGCTGCATATTTTGTGCTACAAAGATATACAAAATGTTATCAACATTACAAACTTAGCAAGTGAGGATAAAAAATTATACAGGTTTGGGTTCGTAATTACTATGATAAATGCATAGGTTTGATTATAGTAGCATCTAGTGGTTGGCTAATTATTTTTTAAAAGGAGTCAAAAGAAACACGTCGTGTCGCTCTCAGCAACATTGAAAAATTCAACTATATTTAAGATTTTATGCATATCCTGGATTCCAAAATGGTATAGCCACAGATATTCGTGTCCATCAATCAACTGTGTCACGAACTATTGCGAAAGTTGTGAAGAAAGATGCAGATGAAATAAAAGATGCTTAAATGAAATGACAAGCAAATTATTGCTTTCCATTTGCAATACTCAAAGTGATGATTATATTTGTAGAAAAGGCTTCTACTCCATAAATGTGCAGGAAACTTGTGATGGAAAAGAATTTTATACAAGCGTTGCCTTATCCTGGCCTGGTTCACTTCTTGACTTATGCATCTTATGAAACAGCGAGATATGTAGAATAATGCTAAATGCAACAATAAACGATGCATTACTTCTCGGGGATGAGGGTTATGGAATATGCCCATGGCTAATGGCACCATTCCGGAACCCAACAACATTCAGCAAAATGTGTACAAGGGAACGTGTCATTATAGAACGGTGTTTTGGCCAATTGAATAAAAGATTTTCGAATTTTTAATACAAAATTCGAGTTTCGATAGAGGTAGTGTCCTTCTTAATAGCCAGTTGTTTCATTTTGCATAACATAGCTAAATTTTTAAAAAACGATTATATCCTTATCAATGACGATTACAATAATAATGATATATGGCAATTTGTAAATGATATCAAATAACAAACAGCAAGAAATTCAGAAGCTGAAAAAAACAAGAAGGATGATCGCAAACTTGTTATCAAATTAGTTTAAAATTCATGGAACTGCAAGTTCCTTCCCACAAGTTTTGCCTGCAAAATCTGCATTTTTGTAGAAGACACTTTGTTTTGCCTTAACAAAACAAGCCTCTGCAGACTTTGAAAATATAACGCCCTTGTCTCATCAGTTTCATAACGACTCAAAACTGCTGTTGACTCTTTGTTAAACTTCAAAAATAAACAACCAAATGTAATTATAAGTGCAGCGGCGCTTTCTTTGTTGTTTTGTTACTGATGTTGCTGTTGTTTTTCTTTCTAATGTTGTTGTTGCTAATGTCTCTTCTAATGTATCAAACCTAAAGTTTTCACCAATGTTAAACAGTAAAAAAATAAAAGAAGAGCGAAATCAAAACAACAAAATTTGAATTCGATAACGATACACTTACCTGGGAGTTTATTTGTTGAGGGATTAGAATTATCACAAAGGAATTGTGTCGAATCCGTTTCCCAGTTTTTTGAAATAAAGTTTTTTTAATGCCTGTTTTATTCATGTCTATTTAATTTTTTTCATGTTAACTATTTTTTTATTATATTTTTCCCGTTAATTCAATATCAAACATGTGCAATGTTTCTTTTGTTTGGTTTTTTTTTACTTTTAATGCTTGGTAATTGATCCTTTTCTAGTAAATATTTATTAATATTTATTTTGTTTTATTTTTAATACTAAAAAATTTAGAAATGTCGTCAGTTTCTATTTTATTATTATTAGTTTATTCTACTTATACTTCACTTTCACTTGACGACGTGTTTCAATAACAATTAGACGTCTAATCTTCCTTTGTTCATGTAATTGCAATTGGTTTGAACTCATTTTTATGCATACGAAATTGAGCAAAAGCTGTTTGATTGAACTCGACTTACAGGCATTTGTTCACCTGCCTCAACTCAGCGCTTAACCACGTTTTGTGTATGAGAGGCATTATTTTAAAACGCTGCAAATGATTTTATTTCTTGATTTATATATATTTAAAATTAAGCTAATTCAAAAGCCGTAAAAATATAGTGTAGAAAAAAAATTAAACAAGATAGTTACAGATATGTAATATAAAACTTGAGCACTGTTGTCATTTCCTTCCGTCTTTGCTGGCTATTTGTTTCGTATGAACGGCAAGCCCTTCGATCATTCTCAAGCTGTGTTCTAAACTGAACTGGTGAATCAGTGTTCGGGGTTTGGGTCGTATCTACCCATGTACGTAGAATGCCCGCGACCTGTGTCCGTCTGAGGCAATTTTTCACATGCTAGAGTGTATGAGTAGTTTGTTTATAATGTCACTGTTACAAGTTTTTATTTTGTAGATTTTCATCTTTTCAAGAATGTCTAGTATTTGTTTTTTTTTTTTTTTTATAGGATGCAGTAATGTTATACATTCATATATTTCTCTTGCTTTGTGTCCGTCTTTGTTGGCTGTTTGTTCTATATAAATGACGAGCGCTTTCAATTGGAAGACATCATTCTCAAGCCGTATTATAATCTGTACTGGTGAGTCAGTGTAGGGTTTAGGTAATTCTGTTGTTAAGGTCGTATCTATTCATGTAGGTAGAATGTTCACCACTTCGCACTTTATGCGGGGCTAATTTTCAATATTTCCGTCTTTTGTCTAATGCTTTGAGTTTTGGTGTTCCAGGGTTCATTTATTTGCATAATTTTCCGCAGTAAACATTTTGCAGCGCTTTAGTAGGTTGCGCATTTCCCTTTGGAAAAAGGCAGTTGTGTAATTTGTAAGTTCAGTGCAGCTGGTCTGTCGCATAATTTGTTTTGTCTATATAATTTTTTGTACAATAGTCTTGTTTTCTTTGTCAGCTTTTGTGATTAATAGGTCACTGTCTTGTAGCTTTACCCTTACTTTTTTTTGTTCGTTGGAATATTTCTTTGTTTTATTTTGTTTCTTTATCGTTTTTTCGAGTACGTCGTCTACTTTATACCTATTGGGTTCTTGTCAGTCGGTCGGTTGGTCTCATCTTCAATTCTTATTTTTTTTTTGAAAATTATTGAATACTTTAACTCTTTCTAAAGTTGTTTTGTGATTCTGCTGGTAACTCTGCCACTCAAATACAATATATTCATAAAAAAATACAACCTAATATATATACTCTGGTTTTTTTAAATGTAATAATATATTTTCTGTATTTAGTTAGAATTTATTACATGTTTTAATCATTTAGTTTAGCAATAGTTTTTTTTTTTATTTGAAGCCGCTTGCTTTTTCAAAATTATTTTATTTACTTCACTTTTATTACACTACCGTACACTACAGTAAAACTTTTCGACTTATTTTCAAAGTTTTACATATAAATATTCTTGTCTTTTCGTTTGTTGGAGAAAATTCTGTCATTTCTATAAAATTAGAAACAGCAGAAATTATGTGGGAATAAAACATAAAGATTTATTATTTTGATAACGAATGTGAAATTGTGCGAAAATTTTCGATTTCATTATGGTAAATTATAATTATTTTTTAATATTTAATTTTAAGCATATTTAAAAATAACAGTGGGCATACTATTTTCATGTGCCTTCAATGAAGTATTAGAAAAACTAAGGCTTCTCAAAGGTAAAACTATTACAATGCTGCTGTAGAACAAAAAATTGATAATCAACGAATTTCTTTATTATTTTTAGTATATATATTTTTGCCTGATTGCTTGTTCTTTTAAAAAAACCAGAGGGTTGTTTCATAAACAAACCACGGAATCAAAAAAATGTGTTTAAGAATTTTAATTCACAATTAATTTATCAAAATTTTCAATCGATCTATTTTTTATATAAACAAATGCATTCAAAGCTCTGGTACTATCCACGTGCCTTTTTGGAACTGCCATTTTAAAAAAGCTTAGTATTATTTAAATACCTTTAGAAATGTTAAGTAAGAAACGTTGTGGTTTTATATTTCGCTGATAAATACTGTTTTGAGATAAGTATTATTTATGGACTCTTGTAATGAAACCACTGCATCAATATTAATCTGTATTGTATTCATTGGAAAATTTTGTTTATTAAAAAATTAATATTTCTTTTTAAAATACTCTTAACAAAATCGATTAGATGATAAAATGTACACAAATCTTTGAACATTTAACTTAAAGAGTCATTAACCTTAACACTTGAGAGTTGCGCTTCGCTTCACTTGGTAAATTACAGTTAATTTTGCTAATAAAAATAAAATATAAAATTTTGTAATGCAAACAATAAAAATTCATTATTTTCTATGGCTGGCTGCACATTCTGCATATTCAGCTCTTATTAAAATTTTTTTTTAATGACTAAAAATATTGTTTTTCGGATAGTTAGTTTAATACACTTTTTAAACGTTTTTCATCTAAATTATTTCAGTTGTTATTAATTTTTTCCGTAAAAAGCACTTTTTCGCGTCAACATTTAGTATAAATAAAATAAAAACGGAACTAAGATACGAAAAAACTATTGATCTTCTGCTACAAAGCCACAAGCATACTAATTTTAAATACAGGCCTCAAACATAATCCTGATGAAGAAACAAAATCAACATTTTTCTTCTATCAACATTTGAATTTATTTTAGGCATGTTACATACATATAAATACAAATTCAAGCCACATGCTCATAAACCTGATCTTAAATACTTTTTTTCCTGGAAGGTCTAAAATCACACATTGTTAAACATAAAGATTATCTGAGGAACAGATATAGCATGAAATCCTGTGCAACAGGTAATAATTAATTTACAAAACAGGTAGAAAAGAAAATATACTTCCTCATATAGGGTTTTTGTAAGGATGCATCTGGTAAACAAAATGTTAAAATTGTATAGAAATTTTCCAAAACAAAACAAAACAAATTTTATTTATTACTTGGGAAATTTCATTAATATGAATTAAATGTGTCATGTAAAATGCTTACAGATCTTATTTTTGATGACAGCTAAATGAATAGAGTTTATTACCAAAAACATATTATTATTATGCAAATATTACTTTATTCTATTGCACATTGGTGAGTTAGTCATAAAAAGATTCCAAAATGAAATTTTCGAAAGAAAATTCTAAGACCAATATTTGAATACTGACATGAATATATGTATGTATATAAGCAAACAAACGTCAAAAAAGAGGAGAAAAGTAACTTCCTAATTTATTTATTTTGTTAAATATTCTTCCCAATTACAATAAATATCAAAAAAACAAAGCAAACAAGAACAATTTTTATAGAACATGTTTCCATGGCAAATTATAAAAGTTATCTTCCAATTTTACTTTATAATTATGAAAATATTCAACATAATTTACAAACATAATTTTTACTTTTCTAAAAATAAAAACATTTGCTAAAAATACAAGAAATGCTTGTTTGTAGTAAAGAGTTAATGATGCGTATTTTTTGTTTTTGCACGCAAAATTTCCTAATAATAACACAGATATATGTATCTTAAAATTTCAAAATATAAATGCTGCAAGTGCTTTGGATGTATAATAAAACAAAAAATGTTACATATTTTTATTTAGAACAAAGTTCAAAATAAAAATAACAATAGTAATTGTCTGAGATGTGGCTATAAACGCATACAAAAATATAAATGTTATTTTGTGATAAGATTTACATCTGCACCTAGCCGTAAGCCCTAATCAGATGGTGGTCAAACCACTGGAAATGAAAAGCAACGTCGTTCACGCCCTAGAAAGCCGAGGACTAATTCTAGCAACAGGTCTTTCATAGTTGCAATTTCAGCGGTTCCAAAGCAGGCTTGCAAACCACTACTCCTTGCTGAAGAGTTGGAGACTATACAACTCCTGGTCCAGAACACATGACTAGCATGCTCACTGGATGCGGATCATTCAACCGGGGAGATGATCCTGGCGCACTAAATCAATTCATGCGGGGGCCGTTAAGCCACAACCACCATGATACTCCCGAAGGGCCAACCTCAACAATAAGTCAGAAAAACAGTTAAAAGTCTAAAGAAACAATTAGCGGAACTCTGGGGCTTACTAATTCCCGTGGCAATAACGTATAGCTTCCAGTTGACACCCTGTTTGCCTTCAGGGGACTGGGCTCCCTTATACCCCCAGCAGCACAGGTCTAGATGGTTAAATAACCCATAAAGACTGATAAATATGCCCCCAGGGGGAAATATAATTGTTATATTAGATACTTTTTAAATTCGAAAAACGAAATTGGATTTTTATGAACTATTAAATAATAAAATAAATTAATTAATAAAATACGCGGATAATGCCAAAAATATAAATTAATATAAAGTAGTAAAAGTAAATTCTAAAGTAGTTTGGAAATAGTATCGATCAGTAGCATTTAAAAAATTTCGCCAGCAACCGGACTTAAAAAATACGCAATCTTTGCTACGGCAACAAAAATTCTCAACGTATAAATAACCTGAAGTTTATTAAAAAATTTCAATTAAAATGTTACCTCCCAAATTAAAGTAATAATTTCGCTTTGTTAATGAAATTTTTATTATAAAACTTTCGTTCTTATTTTTAGTTAGGCTTAGTTCCCTAAAAAATGTACTTTATTCAAAGCAAATAATAAAATTCATTTTTACAATCATCAAAATTAACAAGTAACTATCACTAGCTATCACCAAGGTAACAATGAACCTAAGCCTAAATAAAGAACAAATGATTTAATTTCTAATTAAAAAAAATTTTAATGCAATTCAATGTTAATTAGATAGAATAGATTAAAAATAAAATAGAATTTTATAAATGAAAGTAAATGTAAGTGCTATGCTAACCAAGATTAAATATGGATTTAAATATATTTTTTAGCATATTTATTTTGAAAATATGTAAACAATTCGTTTTGAACCAGTGTCATATACAGCAGTTTTTTATTTAAAAAAATTAACTTAAAAAATCTCCAGACCTTTTCTTATATGAGTTTTTTTTTATAATCACTTATTGTTTATAAGATACTTATTTCTTATAAGAAACTTATTTTTTATAAAAGTAATAAGCAATCTTAAAAAAGTATATTTTTCTATATACAGCAGAAAATAAATAAATAGTGCTTAAATGGTGTTTAAGAATGCAATTGTACATAACAAAATAAATTTCTGTTATTGTAAATGGTTAGTTAAATAGAAAATTGTATAAAAACCAAGTTAAAAGCAACTGAAGAATAATAATTCATAATTAATGTCGTAAAATCATACCCAAATATAATTCACCGGTAAAACTAATTAAAAAAAAAACAAATTTAAAAATAAAAAGCAGTTCGATCATATAAATAAAATAGAATTTCTATATGTCAACAAAAATATTATTAGATATCAATATAGTATAGTGTTTTTTATACATATTTTAATTGAATTATTGAATAAAAAATAAATAAAAAAAGTACATTCTTAACCTGATTTTCTAATATTAATTTAATTTTACCAACACTTTGTTGCTACACAAGTTAAATATTTCTCTATATTTAGCAATAACATAAAAAATATTTTTTTATTTTTATAACAAATAAAATCGAATAGGTACTGATTTTAAGAGAACAGGCAAATTAAAACATTTCGTTTTCGAACGCTTCCTTCCTTTGTTGTTGTTTTTTTTTGCAATGAAAATATTTTCTCCCAAATTAAAATAAGAACAAACAAAAATTATACTATAAACCTTAATATTTAAACCTTTGCGGCTTAATGATGGGCATTAAATTAAAGTTATTAAAAAACTATAAATTAGTAAAGCTAAATGAAACAAAATAAGGAGGAAAGCATAATTTTACTGACATAAACCTATATATAATATTTAACAATATCCCAGGAAGTTAAGAAGACATACAACAGATAGAATTAAAAAATCACTCTGTTTTGAAATTATTGAAGAAATAGACTTTTGTTTCAAACATTAAAATCTTAAAAAGAAAATTTGTTATTTTATGCTACTGGCGTTAACCTCTCTCAAATTATATTTTGTTTTGTTTAATGTTTTTATTGCATTTTATTTTAGTTGTATCAAAATATTTCATACAAATTTCAAAATGGAAAAAAATACAAAATATAAAATCCTAATTAAGACATTTGAAAAAGGTCTAATTGGAACAACTTTATTTCATTTATTTTTTAATACATTCTAACCTAATTAGCACTGTGCGGATTTCGTTTTCATATTTTTGTATGGCGTTTTACTGCATTTAATTTGCTGACCTATATTTGAATCTTGTCAGTTACATTTAAACATTTAAAAACGAAACATATTTTTTTTTAATAAATAAATAAATAAATAATAATCAACAAAATAAAATCATCAGAACTGCTGTGGTCACTCTACTGGCAGCTAGAAGAACTGTTTAGCGGCTGCAATACGACTATTTCATCGTTCTCGCATAATAGATATTATTTTTTAAAATTCAAGTAAATAAATAAATTGTTTATATACTTTTTCTTTTCCTCAAAATGCAACGCAATAGTGTGGCGAAATATTAAAAATTGACATAAAACTTAATTTTTTATATAAAGACCTTGTGCTTGAACAATAAATTAAAAAAAAAAAATTAAAAACTTTAAATAGCTATAATTCTTATAAATGTAAAACTATTACGAAAAATTCGAGTTGGGGTGCGACGTGCCGTTTTTTGGAAGAAAAAATGTTACTTTAATCTATTCAAAGTTGTATTCATGTGAATGCAGATATATTTTTGTTTATTTAATATTTATATGTATATTTGAAATTTATATCATCCTGCGAGGGACACTCCTACCTAGATAATAATAAAACACGTAAATATTAGATTAGCCCCGCATAAAATGTCAGGTGGCGGGCAATCTACCCACATTAGCAGATTCGAACCTAATCAAAGAACTACCTAAACGTGAACATTGACTCACCAATGCAGCCTGGAATATGGCCTGATAATGATGACATCACTCATTTAATATTAAACTTATATTTTGTCATCAATTAATATTTAAGTATGCTTCGATTTGAAAACAACCATTTGCATTATCTTAATCATAATGTTAATAGCCCTATAAGTAAATCAACTTTAAACCAAATGCTTTAAATTAATAACAGAATTAATGATTTTTAAACTCCAAAACACGTTAAAGTTCTTTCCTTTTTGCGTAATCCTATCAAAGCTTTTTTTAAAAATTTGTTCTAAATCCAGAAAACTTAAGTGTTGAATTAACAGTATGGAATAATAAATTACCGTAAAAAATAACAAAATTTTCATTTGAAGTCTTTGTTTTCAAATTTCTTTATTTTGAATGAAAATTCATTTTTCTTTTCGCTTTTCTTCTTAATTGTATATTTGTTCCATACTTTTTAAATTGAATTTTTCTTTTGAAAAATCCGTTTTTTTATTACCCTTCTTAACTTATTTAAGGCAATCAAACAAAATTTTGTGATTGGAAAAATACAATAAAGAAGATTGATGCGTTTTATAATGTCCAAACTATTTTCTTTATACTATTTTATATAGTGATAAGTTGATAGATTTGTACTAGTTACGTGTGTATTGTAATAAATGGCAATTTTGTGACTTAAGGTTATATTTATAAAGGATCCAAATAGCTATTTCATCTTTAATTTATAACAGCCAATTTTAATGGTTATTCTTACAGCTGAAACGAAGTTTTTATTAAAAAAAAAATTTTTTTTAATTTGTTTTTCATAAGTTATATTTTACTTGTGTAATAATGCAAACTGAGATTTTAAAAATATCATATAAAGAGTTTTTTAATTTAGAGTAATCTTTCTGTTAAAAAGTTTAGATTTGCTTTCTTGCTGTATAGTACGAAATACGATAACTTCAATATTTACTTGAATTCGACGAAAAAGTTAGTTATCTTGTATGATAATATATTTCTAACCAATTTCTTCAAAAGCCTCTGCATTCATTTCGCATGGTTATTGAAAGTTATTAGCTAAAGTCTTCCGGCAGTTATTGGTCTATAAATTAGATCACTGTTTTCCGCCATATGAATTATCAAATTAGAGTGTATAAAGAAAGTTTTGCTATTCTAAAACTCTAAAAATCTTATTCTTACAGAATAAGTTGAGTAAAAATTAAACAATTTGTATTCATAATCTTAAACCGGGTCTCCGATAGCAGTGAGTTTCATTTTTCATTTTGCTGAAAACAGTAGTTATGAAAATAAGCACATACAAACAAACAACAAAGTTTTATTATTAATATTTTCGGCTGCTTTGTTGATTTAAAAGTTTTTTGGTATAGAGATTTCCATATTCGTCAACAACTATATTTGCGATAAAATGTGTCATTTGTGGTTTTTTGTATGCTTTTTTTAAATTGCATAAACTTGTTTTAGGCTTAATAAAATTTTTGTTTAATTTTTTTTAATACTTCCTCTCGTCTCAAGTGGTTTTACTACCAAACCGGCCTAAAAATTTTTTTCTACTTTTGGCTTAATAATGACACACATCTCTAAATACGGAATACAACAGTATGAGATTACGTGGAATGAGTTTTATAGGACCGAGTAGTGGCAGTATTATATTTTCATCATTGAATTGTTATCATTTTTTATTTGTATTTAGCTTTGTCGGACAACCTACTGCGTCATATGATTTCCTTGAATATAGCAACTCTACATGCAATATTTTTATTTATCTCTTTTTCTCTTTTTATTTTTATTTTTGTTTTTTCTTATTTATTTTTGGAGTTAAGTTTCCGGTCAGTGTTAAATGCTACAATAGCATGTGTTTGTGTGTATATATATTTTAAATAGTATTTCTGATTCTATAGAAAAAAGTGTTGAATACACAATTTATATTTTTCGTTTTCACTGTTCAGAGAGATAATACATAGTTTGACATTGCAGGGTATTAAATGTTGGTAATAAAGTTAAAAGAAGAAGCGTTTACAACTGAAGCTTAAAAAGGACAGCATTTCATTGTTGTTTAAATGTTTAATTAAAATCTGTAATTTGTTAGCCGAATGTCAATGCTTTTTCGTAATAAAATTTGATGGTTTTGTTCAAAGTAATTTTTATGGCCAATTGTGTACAATCAAAAGGAAACGATGGGCTTAAAAATAACATTAAGTACAACCTAATTAGAGATTTTATGTATTTATTAAACTGTGCCCATGTAAATAAATGGCAAAATTTCTCTATGTTTTTGGTAATATAAAAAAAAAAAAGAATTTGAATAAGATTCTCAAAAAACTAAATATCTTCTGGGATAGAAGATTAAATATCTTTTGTTAAAATACACTTTATTCAAATTTACTATATACAATCGGATAAGCAAATATGTATTACTATTTCTGAAGTACTTAGTGTGTAAAACAGCAGATGACATTAAAGACATGTTCTAATGGGTTGCGTCAATGTCAATAAAATTAGGTTTTTTCTGTGATCTATTTTAGTTAGTTATTATTTTTTAGATTATTAAAAGTATGTTTTAATAATTTTATGCATATAAAATATTTTGACGTTAAAGCCGTTTTAAATGACATGCCTGTATTGCTAGCCAACGATCATGTACAAAAAGAGACCAACCAAAGGCAAACAATAACCGTATCTAGCTTCAATTTTCGGAAAAATTGTAACAATACATAAGAGAATGACATCATTGCCACTGGTTTATGGGTAGCAATATGGAAAATTTTGTGGAAAACTTTGTTTCCGTCTGTAGAAGTAAATTTATTAAAATTTTGTATTTTTAATAAAAAATTATTTCAGTTAATTTAGGTTTTATTATTTTATATTTATTATTATTATGGTCATTTCAATACTGTTCAAATAGCTCATCAGTGGACTTTATTTTTTTTTGTATAGAAAACTAAATAGTCTTATATCGCAGGCCAAATTGATTAAATACGAATTTTAAATTAACAACAGAGCAAAAAGACAAAAGCACAGTAAACATTTCGAAACAATTTTCTTTTTCAATTTTTCTACATAAGTGTTTCCTTTGGAAGCCTGTCATATGTTACATGAAAAATAAATAATTGTAAAAAAGTTTTTACAAAAAACACAAAGTGTACATGCAATGGAAATAAACAATTTTATTATTTGGAATAATTTATTAATCAATTTACATTTATTTGTACTTGATTCTTTTTTTTTTTTTTGATGTTCTTGTCATGAAAATTCAGTGTGAAGTTCGATGGTGTAAACACATTTTTCAAGTTCTAAAGAAGATTTCAAGTGCCTCGGTTTTCTAAAACGGTGTAAGAGATACTTCATTCCATCCGATCTTCGTACTATTTATAACACCTATATCCGTCCAAAGATGGAAAACAGCTCTCAAATATGGGCCGGCGCCCCAAAGTCTATTCTGAGCAAAGAGGTTCATTGGGGACAGAAGGGTATCCAACTCTATTGATTCTCTTGAGCATCGACACATGTAGATTGTATTTAATTATTTTATTATTACTACAATGGTAAATGCTCTAACGAAATTAGGGAACTCGTTCCCGTTACTTGCACGCTTTTGCGTTTAATTCGATTTTCGTTGAGAGCGCATTCATTTATGGTCAATTGGCCAGTAAATCGCACTATGTATTATAGGGAGAATTCGTTTTTTTAGCAGAACCCCCTTCAGAGGTCTTTCCTGTTACTTTCCGCGTAGGAAAATTCAAATCAAATGTCCACAAACACTACTCCCTCTTTCTTCTTCCCCATAACCTAATTTCCTAGTTCTAGTAAAATACATTGCATGAGAAGAGCTCATCCCCTGCGTGCTGGTCTGAAAAAAAAAATTGGCAACGCCACACTATTATTTACAATTAGCTTTTATAATCATGAATTGATTTTAGGAGGTAGTAATTTGCACATTAAATATTAAATCATCAACATTAAATCATGTATTTTTAAATAAAGGGAAGGCATAACCGCAGTGTTAACCTGCTCGTATACAAAGACGTGGACACCATTAACCTTAAAGTAGAGATGAAACGAATTTTTAGAGAGTTATCAACGAAAATCGTTATTAAACGTTGCCAAGGAAACTGTTCTTTATTAAGTTCATACAATGCTGGATAATTTGTTGAAATTAGATCAACGATTGTAAATATTACTTATTATTATGAGATAATGAATATTACTAAAAAATAGAACACGCTTTCATTTCTTAGTATACCTACCTGGCGGATACCCTGTATAACGATTTTACATCAACAAATCAGTGAGCAAATTCACTATTTCAACTATCTGCTATGGAAAATGTTTAATGTTTTAACAAAACAAACCTTAACATTTTTAATAGTTTAGCTTTTCGAAGAAGAAAAGCATTGTTACAAATCTCAACTGTTGAAAATTTGCTTGATTGCACCTTAACATTTCTTGGCTCTTCTTATTGCTTCTGCTTTATGCTTTGTTTTCAATTTTCGTTGTTACTGATTTGCCGGTAATCACTACGGTAGTTGTTGTTTCAGTTGAGATGCTGTCAATGAACGTTATAGTCTATTTCGTAAAAACAGAAAAAGGTTGTGTTGATGTGTGTGAACCAAAAGTTAAATTGTTACTTTTTTAACTCAAACGTTGCTCAGTTGATTCGTTTAGTTTGGCTTAAAGACTAATGTTGCATTAAAAAGCGGCTTACAAGTCAGGTTGTTGGCAAAGTGTTTGTACATGTTGTAAGTAACCATGTATGTTCAATATTCGTATACATTTTTGTTGTCATTTTGTAGCTAAATGTAAGCTTTGTTTTGCTATTGGTATTCCTCTACAATTAAAGCTTTTTGTTAAACTTTTTAAGATTTGATTTTTATTATCATCTTTGTTCTTTTGTTGTCTGTGGGTTTTTTTTTCTTATTTCGCTTGGTATTGATGCATTTGCAGATATTGGAGCAACATTTTTGATATCATTCAAGTAACCCCATTCAGTTAAGTCCAACTTGAAATTTGAGTATGGGTGAATTTAGTGATTTTTATTTAGTGGAAGATTAAACAAAAACAAACGGAAAGTTTGCAGTTTAATTGATTCGTTAGATATTATCGTATTTAACAAGAGCGAAAAGTTTAGCGAGGCTTCATTTAAAGCTAATTAAATACAGTTTAATTAAAGGTCTGTTTGTTAAATTTATATATTAATTGGTTTTTATTCATGTTTCTTTAAGTGAGAAATATCCAACATGTAAATATCATAATCATCTTGTTCTGCAAAGGATAATTTATATAAAGTAATGAATAGGATCAGGTTGAATTTTGTAGTCCATTTATTTGAATACAACCAAATTAACAATAAGAAAGTGATAAGTGATAAGTATTTTCAAACAAAGTAAAATATTGTCAGATTAAAGTAAAACGGAATCACATACAATGACATAAAATTAAATTGTTAAAATATTTTTGTAAAGACACGAAATCAAAAGCACACACCTTTGGTAACACTAACTTATAAACATGCCATAATACACAAAAAAAAAAAAATAAAACTCATTTGCTGTAAGTATGTACGCACGGAATATAGTGGAGAAAAATTACACCATGTTATGAACTCTAGCAGCATATCTAATGTAAAGCAACAAAAATAAATAATGGGATTTCTGTATACAAACGTCTTTGTTGTTTTAATTTTTGGAATTTAGTTTTATAGATGCTGATGTTGTGTACTAAGTCTAAGATAAGCGTGAGAGACAAAAATTTTTTAAATATTCAAATGGTGCTTATTTAATTAGTTTCATGTTCATTGGAGTTAAGTTGTAAACTTTTTCTTTTTATAATGTTATGAGATCAAATACTTTGAAACAAGTTAAAAATTATCATTATAAAATATCAAATGTTAAAAAAAATTGAATTAAAATTAATTTGGGTTGAAACACACAGGGTTTCTATTAGGTCTTATAGTTATCGAAAAAAAAATAAAGGAAGTAAAATGTCTCCGATTGAAAAATTTAAATAAAAGAAAAGTTATTTTTCTTAAAATCAGCATAAGTATCGAGAACGTTCGAGAGTTTTCCTTATAAAGAGATAAACTATTTATTCATACAAGTTATATGTAGAGAATTTGGTAATTAAATAATAATTACCGGGTTTTACGATCATATGTATATTCGGGAAAATTTGGTAATTAGATAACAATTACCAAGTTTTACGATTATATGTAGATTCGGGAAAATTTGGTAATTTAATGACAATTGCCAAATGACAATAGATAATAGATAATTTTTAAAGAACGAAAGAGAAAGAAAAAAGATCCTAAATAAACACAAATAATTATGTCTGTGTTTTTCCAACCAGGAGAGAAAAAGTGGAAACACAGATAGACGGTGGTGTGTTTATTTAGGATGCTTGAAAATTAGTATTTAAGCAGAGTGTTCTAGTAAAAAGAAAAGAGATTGAAATTAGATTGATGAAAATAAAGTTGTGTTCAGAATAAAATAAAGTTGTGTTAAATAAAAAATACAAATAAACATAAAAAGAATAATAATTATATATTTTTATTATTTAATTTACATGTAAACTCCAATGGATAAAAATAAAATTCATGAACAAAAATTAATAAAAAAAGCACAACTTTAACAATAATTAGGCTATTAGTTTTTTCAAATTCAAAAATCTTTTACACGTAGAAATTGTTCTTTTACATCATGAGATATTTATTTATTATTTATTTATTTACATTCCTTTATCTTATAACTGCAAATTAGAAAATAAAATTATAAAAAAAGGAAGGAAGCATAGGCCTTCAGCTCAGCAGATATATAAATACATATAGATTGAATTGTATAGATTTGAATTTTTTTAAAAATGAGTAAGTAATCTTATATTCTCAATAGAGGGGTGAAGAAGTTGAAAAATCTTCAACTTCCGCTAAGAAAGTGGGAAGGTGCCGTGGACTATGAAATAGGGCAGTTGCAAAAAGGCATGCTATTGGGATTCAATACTGATTCATGTGATAGTTTAGTGTGATCCAAACTCTACCACTGAGTCTAGTTCTTTGCGGAGATATTTGTGTGATGTTTAAAATTTTAATTAACTTTTAAAAATATATTATTCGTTAGGCACTAAAACCTATGAGGTATATAAAACTATTTGCTGTTATTTCCCCATGTACAAAACTTTATAAAACAATGTCTATCTGATATGCTTTCAAAAATATTTTGATTTTATATTGGAGAAAGTATAGCTAAATAAATGTAACTTTAGCACACACTTCTCGAAATTTTAATTCAATAATGAAAAGTTAAATGAACAAAAATTAATGAACAAATTTCGATTTTACAAATAGTGTTATAATTTACCAGAAAGACAAAATCTAACAAAATAAAATTAAAATTAAATGAATACAAAATTAAATGAATCAAAAAATACCATTTAATTTAATAAAACCGAAGGGACAAAAAATATTCTTAATTAAAATTGAAAAGATAAAATACGATAATAGCAAGTAATTGGGCGATATCTAGTTATAAATAAAATATTTAAGATGACTGGCAATTTTTCGCAATAAAGAATGTTTTTTATATGTTTTTTAAGCCCGATACATTATACGAAAAAGCTGATTTGTTCTTGTTTAGCTAATAAATGATGTTAATATTTCCAAATGGCCACCCAGGTGTTCTGTCATTTTGAGTATTTTATGATGCATTACTAGCCGTGTAATACAAACAATTTTGTAAACTAAGCGTCAATTGTTGCCGATAAATAAGGTATTAGTTTCACCTGCCCTTACAGGAAATAAATTATAGATGTTAAATCGTAAGACTTTGTTGTTTATGCTGCAGAAACGAGATGGATCAATATCATATTGTAACGATTTCCATCGACTAAGCGTAACATAAGCTTCGGCTTAATTTTTGAAGAAATAAACTCCAACGAGGCCACTAAGGTGTTAGACGCTTCAAAAAATGTGAGTTTTCTGCGTATAATAGAGCCAGTCCCCATTCTAAAATTTTGTTTACTAAAAAGTCCCGAACATAATTTTTTGTCTTTAGCTAAATCTAAATATTTTATTAGCGTTGTGCACAAGTCCATTAAAAATCATAAGTATTCTGATCATGCCTGAAATTGACCGCAGTAGTTTCCTTTAACAGTTAATCGTTTCGTAAAGTCTATTGTATTAAAAAAAACAAACTCGCGATACACTCTTAGAGATACCACCTGACCTAAGTAACTTCCTAAGGTAAAATAGCTAGAGAAATAAAAAAGTTAAAATTGAAAGGACAACTTATTGAGATATAAATGTATATAAAAATATATATGATTCTAAATAAAAAATCTTGTGAACATGAAATAAGAAACGCCAAGTACATCACTTTCACCTACAAATACTACTTTAAAGTATATCTGTAATAAAAAAGCCAAACTCCAATGACAAATTAATTATTTATAATAATATAACATAATATATATATATATATATATATATATATAATATTAATATAAAAAAATTCTTTCAATATAAGTGATGAAATATAAAAACAAAATACTTAAAAACTATTTAATGCAAACTTCCTAATTTCTTTAAAAAAATTCACACTCTCTTCGGTGCTTGATTTAACAGGAATTCATTTAAAACACACACTATCAAAACATATTACACTGACCATTACTGAATCGTTAGCTTTTGTACAATGTTGCCTCTTTTCTAGTCGCCATCGCAAAAAAGGTGATAAAATATGTTAAATGGTAATTAAAAATAATTTTTTAATGAGTCTCCAATTAGTTTCCTCTACACCTTGTTTTCTTTGTGATTTTTTGTCTTGAGGCTTCATAGCTAGAGAAAATTGTGTGTAAATTTTTATCATCATAAATTAAAAAGCCTTTCTTAATTTGTTTTCCTTCTTCCATTTCTTCTTTTTTGTTTTGAGTTCATGTTTTTTTCTAAGTGTTATTTTTCATTATTTTTAAGGATTCAAATAAATTCTTTTCGTTTTTTTTGAAGCCAAAGTTGAAAATGCAGGAGTGTGAATCTTTAGACAAAAGTTTGTGTTTGTTTTTAATAAAATATTGTTTGATTGAAAACGTAAAATGTGAGGAGAGAACAAAGTTAAGCAAGAAAAGAAAGCAAAAGAAAAAAAAGGTTGGGAAAAAATTATAGAAATAAAGCTCATAAACAAATAATCCATTTCAAAGTCATGCTCCAACAAACCCTAAGTATTTTTTAAAAAGTTTTTCAGTCGCTGCTGCAGTTTCATTTAAAAAAAGGTTAGCTCAATAGCAGAAACGACGTCAGATGCAATTAAAAATATAGGATAAACACCATACAAATATTTATTTAATAAAGAACTTCATGTACACGATGTTACAAAATAATTTATGGCCATTTAAGTTTTTAAGTTGAACTCCATTAAGTTAATTACAAGCTTTATAAACCTTTAACACTTGATTAAATGAGAATCCTCATTTAATCAATTTCGCTTATTATATAAGAATCTTGAATTTTCTATACAAATTTTGGGGTAAAATTCACTGAAGATCTATATAAGCAGTAATTTAACTGAAATTTGTTCGAAATTCGAAGTGTGCAAGAAACAAGTATATTTAAATTTAGAGTGAATATTATATACATAAATATATCATATTATTGATACTTAATTATATTATGAAATAGTGCACAACCGAAGTAGCACATTAAGTTTTGCTGGCATATACTCACTTTGTTAGACTTTTCGTGACAATGATCCTGCTGTAAGAGATTTTTACCCAAAAAGCATTTTGAAAAAGTCGTTTTCCTAATCAATGAAAAGTGTTAAAATAAGTATATAGAAGTGAAAAATTATTCGAAATTCTATGCAATTACAAAAAATAATAATCCAAATTTACACTTAGTTACATTATATTTCTAACAAAATATTTAATTAAACATAAAAATAACAGAATTTAGTATTTTTTAAAAACTAGAATATTGCATCCCCTTTAACAAAGTTAAGTGGACAACATTTAGATCTAGTTTTACAAATTGTATTTAATAAAATTTTTTGCTCTGTCTAATTATAGACAATAAAACAATAAACATTTTGCTTATAGAAAACTTCAAAACCTACAAAAGGTTTAGGAAAAAAGGATATCTTTATTTATGTTTTTGAAAATAGAAATTAATTTTAAACAGCCCAAGAAAGCATTAGTATTCTAACTTTTATAATTAATTTATCTACGATCAAAGCGATAAAGTTAAATTGAAAAAATCATCAAAGAAAATGGTATGTAAATTATGTGTTAACACAAAACAAGATAACGATAAGGAGGAAAGATAAAAAAGAACAACATGGGACATAAAAACAGACCGATGAGATGTTAACAAATGGTGCCCTATAAATACAGATAAAAAATAAGCAAAATTTGCAGGACAGGCTCATAGTAAATAAAAGTAATAAAAAACCTTTATTGGTAGTTTAAAAGTCAAAAGTGAGCAGAGAATAAAAAACTTTTTCATGCTGCAAAATAAACAAAAGAAAAAAAATTAGGATATTTAATCTTTCAACATAAGTACATAATAGTTAGTAAGTCCTTAGGATTGTCAAGCCTACTTTTTTTCTTAACTCCAAAATGATTAATAACAGTGTAATCGCACTCAATTCATACCGACATATAAAGAGCTTAATTGGTGCTTAAAGTAAGCTTACGATTAAAAGATATACAAAAATAAATGTTAAAATTAATTCTCCTTTTTTATCGAACCATGTAAAATTGGTAATTAATAATAAAATATGTGTACATGTGGATACAGCAAAAACAATTTTTATTTATTTAACATTTTTTTCTTTAGCATTTATTTATGTAATAAATCATCTCAACGTTGATTCAATGTGAAATTCAGAAACGAAAGTGCATCAAATTACACATACAATGCAAGGTTCGGCAACAGACAGCAGACAATAATGGTCCAAACAACAACAACAACAATATTAAAAACAACTTCAACACTTGGAAACGAACGAAAACAATTTTAAAACGTAACGTAATCAAGGCTTTTAACGAGACTGTGGCACATAATAAAACCCATAATATGAGGATAGCAGGCAGCATTGATGTACACAATGATGATTGTCATCATCATCATCGTAATCATGGATGTCTTTACTTTTAAATACTTCATGATCTTCATGTGTTCCATTAATACTTCAATCCTTAAGATAAGCGAACAAATTGTGAAAAAAAAGAAAATAAATCTACAAAACCGAATTTACGGTAAAATTTTAATTTTATTTATTTGTTTGTAGTTCATCACTGCCATCAATTCCAGCACTTTCGTAATCACAGGTTATGTCAACATCATCAGGAACAATGTCATGTCAGTCAGTCAGTCTGGTTAAAACATTTATTTTTATACAAATGAATTTTTTTTTCTGTTATTGCTGAAATACAATGTTTAATGCGTAATGCAATAGTAGTATTAGTATCTCCGGAAGAAATTCATGTATTCGCACTTTTTAAGTTTCTGCTACGTAAAGTTAATGTCACACCAGGAACTAAATGCATCTAAGTCGTTTTACAAGAGAATATGATCAGAGTGACGATTTTATGTTCACTTCGTCTGCATATAATAGAATGTTTTAGTATTTAATTAATGGCATTTTGTAGATCATTAAAAAGCAAGGAAACTAATACTAAAGGATCCAGATGGAAAATTTATGCACGAAAGACAACAACAACTTTATAGTTACAAACTGCGTGGAAATTTTATACATGCAAAACAACAACAATCGGGTATGCTGCTTACTAACTTTGTAGTTTTCTAAGAAAACTTATGTACACAAGACAACAACAGCCATCGTAAAATAAATTCCAGGAAGGAACTTTATCAGCATAAAAACAAAAATATACACAGACTAACAGGCACCTATACATTGAATGAATAACATAACAACAACAAAATGTGATACAAAGGGATTCATAATTTTTCTAGACAGTGGACAAATATAAAAGGCAGCGTCAGAGTGAATAGTTTGTTAGTTGAAAAAGAAACCTCGTGAAGTAAAGACGCGAATCTAAAGGAAATTGTTCTAGAGAAAAATAACTATGCAACTAAAAAGTGCTGAAATACTCATTCCAAATTAAATATTACTAAATATAGCATCGAAAACATATGCGTGCCTTTCTGAAATTTTCGAAATTGTCTTAACTACTATTTCAAGTCATCGTATCATTTTGAATTTTGTATAAGCAACGCCCATATTAATGTGTAAAATGGAGCAGAAAAAACTGACTGGGTTGGTTATAAGTGTCTAAATTCCAATAAAAAGCTTTGTTAGAAGCGCCAAACATGAAATATGTTGTGAAAGTGATTTTACTTTGGCCATACCCACCCATTTGCCTTGGCAATTATCCACAACCTTAAGGTAACTTATTTTTATTACTGTGTTACTTTGAAAGGAAAGAGGTAGAGCAGGGAAAACATTTTTTATTCCTTGGTCCTATTACTGCCTGAAAATAAGCACCAATTATCACAAATAAAGACACTTACTTTTTGCCGAAAGTTAAAAATCATTATTTTTTCCAATTATCGTGCAGATACTTGTCGAATCTAAAGCTACTAGTTCCCGAGGCACTATTGTATAAAGTTAGTGGTCAAAAATTTGCAATATTTTTACCTCCTACAAAGTGTAATATGCAAAGGAGTTAGGAATCTAAAAGTCAAAACGTTGCTGAAAGAAGGAGTCGAAGAAAGCGTCGGTGAATTAAAAAGCTAGAAAATCTTAATTTCTAATAACAATTTTTTTAAGCACTTATGTAATGTTAACGATGTTAAGAAAACACAAAAATAATAAGAAGTAATTTATTATTCTTTTTCGACAAAGTTTGTGTGCTTTTAAAAATATTCTATCAAGGAGTAGTATTTTAATATGCATATTTCTTTTAAGAAAAGCTTCTAAAAGTTAAAAAGCGAAATATTTGTGGCAGAATCGAGTCAAACCGCAACTTTTTAGAAAATCAGCTGCTCCCATCTTAATCTGCCGGCCTGCGAAAGAACTTCTTACAAAGTTTCTGACTTGCTTTTCAACAATTTTAGTTTATGAGAAGAATAATAACAAATTAAAGTATGAAGGCGTTGCTTTAGACTGCATTTCATTTCCTCTAACTAATAAATGAAAATTATTCACATTTTCCGTTTTTAGTTTTTAAATAAGTTGGCTAAATAACTTTTTGCTTGACTTATCACAATAGAAATTTTAACACTGCCTATTATAGTTCTCTTAATACATGATAATAAGTTTTCACATGGAAGAAGAGGTGCATGCCCACTGATCTTATCCGCATAGCACAAAAAGCTATGAAAAGACTTTCAAAATAATATCTATTACAGTTCCCAAAAAACACGATAATAAATATTATTGAGTATGAAAAGTGCGTATCAAGTTGCACTTTATAGTAACAACTTCTGAAAATTTTACGAAAATCGGTCCACTAATGTTGGCAACTGTAGCTTACCGACAAACAAATAACAAGCGCATTTTATGCTTATATATATTTACATATTTAAATATTCTTTAACATTAATAATTATTTATGATCATTTACAGCTGTATTACTTTCTCAATATTGACTGTTTCCAAATAAAGTACAGAAATAAACATTTGTAATTAAATAAATAAATAAATAAAAGGTGTTGTTAGTTGTATTTTAATAAAAAATATATCAACTTTTCATTACATTTTCAATACTTTCACAGCGAAGTAAAATAACAAGCAACAAAAATAGTTACGAATATATTGGGCAATGGAAACCAAAAGAAAAACTACAAAAACCACTAACAAAATACATGAGTTTAAAATTTATGCTCAAAATGTTAACAATATACATTGTAACAATATTTTACATTAAATTTTTATCAAACACATACACAAGCACATAACATACAAACTCTAACAAACGATATCAACTAGAAGCAAAATCAATACTTGTTTAATAATGAAATAAAAATGTAGAAAAAAGCGTATGAAGAAAAACCAACTTTACAACATACAGCTGTGACTAAAATGAAAAAAAAAAATACACACTCACACTTCAATAAGAAAAAATGTGACATACATATTCCATTTCAGCAGCAGACTGTAAGACGACGAAAATTTTTTATGCAAAATTAAGCAAAACAATCATGGTTGCATTTATTTTTATGATTTCGACATCAAGTGAAGCGAGTGCAATAATCAAATTCCAAATGCCAAATATTCAGTAGACTGTGCAATAATCACGATACAATCACAATTAATATTTGTCATCGAAAATGGCATTTTCGTTTACGTTTACATGTTCAGCAATAAGCATATCACTTGGGCAATGTACCAAACTTTTTTCACATTCGATAAAATCTTTTTTTTTTTATCTTTTTCTCATATAATAAACAGCAAATTTTGATTAACATTAAGGCTTTCGAACTATTAAATGAAAAAATCATTTGAGCGTCCTCATTAAAAAATATATATATATAATATGTTTGCTAATGGAAATCATATCATCAAATAATTTTGAATGAATAAGTTTAATTGTGCTTGCTAGTTACAATGTCACTTATGTGGGTAACTTATTTAAATATATTTTGTTTTTAATATTCAAATAGCCCTGATTAAATTTAAACATATTCAGCAGGTTTTTTTTATTAAAGATAAGTGATTACTTAGTACGATTTATTTGGCAATGCAACAGTGCAAAACCCATTTTGTTCTTAACTAAAACCTTTTATCTAAAGATAATTTCTATACACTAAACATTGCTCACCATATATATGAAATGAAATTAGCTAATTTTTAATCACTTTGATTGAAAAAACCAAAATTAAGTACAAGGGGGTACATTATATGTTAATCTCACCGTCATTATAGGTGTCAACGGGGGAAAAGACCAGTACGCTAAAGGCTAGGAGAAGCCAACAGGACAAGTCCACGTTATTTCCATGAGAATTAGCAAGCCCCAGAGTTCAGCTTTTTGGATTTTTAGCTGTTTTCTGACTGATTATTGAGGTTGGCCCTTCGGGAGTATCGTGGTGGTTGTGGTTTTGCGACCCTCATGAATTTAATTTAGGGGCCAGGATCATCTCACCTTTAATGAGAACATTGGATGAATGATCCGTATCCGGTGAGTATGCTTGTCATGTGTACTGGACCAGGTTTCCAACTCTTCCACAAGGAGTGTAGGTTGGCGCCTCTGCTGGAATTTCGGCTCGAAACCTCCGAAATTGCAACTGTAAAAATTAGTTTTCGGCTTCCTAGGGCGCGGCGCACGCATCATGTCGTCCTAGTGATTTGACCACCGTCGAGTTATGGCATGCACATGCTAGGCACCATCGTAAATCTTACCACGCATTGCAGCCTGCAGATCCGGGAGCACATTGATATGTCTTGATATAATCTCACCATCATTACATATGTCACCAGAGGTAAAAATTCGTCTAGTCCCCTAAAGGCTCGCAGAAACCAACTTAACAACTCCACGTTATTTCCACGGGAATCAGTAAGCCCCAGATTTCAGCTTTTTGGCTTCTTAGCTTTTTAGCTATACCTCTGACTGATTATTGAGGTTGGCCATTCAGGAGCATCATGGTGGTTGTGGTTTCGCAGGATCGTTCACTTTTGATGCTAACACAAGGTGGACGATCCAGGTCCAGTGAGCATGCTTGCCATGTATTCTGCACAAGGCGTTGGATAGTTTCCGACTCTTAAGCAAGCGGTGGGGGTGGCGGCTTACTCCAAGCTCTCGAAGTTGCGACTAGCTGTGGCTAGATGATACACGTATCCGATGGCATCCTAGGGCGAGGGTGACGCTACATGTTACCCAATATGGTTTGATCCACCGTCGGGTTATGGCTTACACAGCTAGGTACTGATGCAAATCTTATCACGCATTTTGAAAAGTTTTTGGCAGATCACAGTCTGAAAACGAATTAGTTTTACAACAATGTGGATATGGGTACCGATGCTCAGACATGAAAAATTCTATGTCTATTATAAATATCTATTTTATACTTTAAACAGAGCAGACACATTTTCATCAATACGCACCATATATACAATACAGTGGCCGTCAGTGTAGTACACAAGAAATCCGATTCTACGAACTTTTTGCACGAACTCGGGTACAGCACTTGCACTGGGTGTTTAAACAAAACTATAAAAATTAATAAATTAATGATTTTCATAAGCTTTTTTGAAAAGTTCACCATAAACGATATTCTTGTTTATTCAAAACCTTTCTGTAAATGATATTTTATAATTTTGAAATTATGGTAAGGTGGCAGCAAAAGCTTAACATATAACTTTTGGTACAACATAAAGAATATTTTATTCCTCAATTATGAGTGGAAGATTGAATGAATTAAATGAATTTTAATACTGTTTAAGCTGAAATGAAATATATTATAATTTTTGAATAAAAAATATTTAAAATTAAATACATTTGGACATAAATAACGCAAAGGTAACTGAAACCATCAATTAACTGTTGAAACACAAAAAATCAAATTTATTTCCTTTTATTTATTTGTTTTATCTATATTTAAATTTTTTAATTTCTTTTTCTTCCTTCTGCTTACAAATCAATTTAAATACGCTGCAATAGTGTTCTTCTGTAAAATGTTTTCATCAGCTTTTTTTTAATGGTGTATAATTTTTTCAATATTGCCAAAGTATTTGAAATATTACGAAATAAAATTGCAACCAATAATTAATACACTACACTTAATTCAAAATACAAAAAGTGGTTTCTTAAAAACAATTTGCTGCAAATTGTGTCACTGTTTGAACATCGAACATTGTTGTTAAGATAACCATTTTTTAGGAAATATTAATATTTTCTCGGTTATTTATTTATATATTCGTTTATGTTGTGCTTTTAGACCATGAAGTCGTTTAAGTGTCAATAATTTTAACCACATCAGAGAAAGCTCGTTAAGTTGACAGTTTATGTTAAAATTTATTTGGTATTTGTGACTTTTGTTCACAAAGGCAACATAATTCAATTTATTTTCAGTTATTTGATTTTAAAAAAAAAATTAAATTTATAAATTAAATTGAGTTTTCATTATTTTGCAAAGAAATTATTTTAGCCAAAAATTTACTTAATCTACGTTTGAAGTAAAAAACTAAAGGCCCAACTATATTATGCATATACTGGGTTAAGTCAACTTAAACAATTGTGCAAATACCTAATATTCATTTGTGGCAAACTATAATGTACTTAACAGAACTTTTCGTCAAGTTTCATCAAATGTCATTTGCTTAAGCAAAATCGGAGGCTGATCGCACATTTCATACGGAAACAGCGGATTTTGCATTGTCCATTCTGTTATAGATGTATTAGTAAACAAATTAGGATGAAAGCGTAAAAATATTAATTCTAAATTAAATAGAAAACGTACAAAGAAAAAATTGCTTATATGACAAAAGGGACGCGTTTTATTATAACAGCAATTCAAGCGAATGAGCATGGAAAGAAGTTGTAGAAAAATGCAGTAAGTAAATTCTTAAAGAATTTTGTTTGCGTTTTTCATTTTCATACTGGTATGAATTCTATAAAGTCGCGTAGTGCAAACACATATGGAAGTTACTACAGGAACGTTTCTGCAAAGAAATGAAAGGGATGGAAGCTCCATTATGCAGTGGAATGGACTGTATTCAGGAATGGGCACTACTGCAGCTTATGATGTTTTTGAAAAGTTCTCTCGCACCTCGCCGGTATAAGCATTTATATTGAATATTTTTTTACTTCTTTGCAATGTGAATCTTTATTTTGTAGTACTCGTGAGATCGTTGAAGAACTAGACTCAACCTTGGAGTTTAACAACTTAAGGGCCTTTAAACATTTTAATTTCTTTTCCTTTTTTTAACACACAATTTGCAACAACATTTAATTTTTAATTTTGTTGCATCGAAAAAGCTCGCTATTTCTGAACAAACAGTCGGGAAGGACGTTAAGAGTAGGAATTGAAAACATTAGTTTATTTACCGGCGGAACAAAACCAAACAATTTAGTACCAGAAATCTAAATCTTTACCAAATGAATGATCATTGGGAGAAAATCAATAACATTAATTTCGTGTATATTTCGTGTACATAACGTTTTATCGTATTCATTTAAGCATATCAGAAAGTGTAATTTTGCCTTAGGTAAATGCATGAAGGACTTTTCCTTTCATTTTTAAAGCAGCCAAACTAGAAATGAAAACAATGTTTTACACAAGGTGACATGGCTTTACATAATTTTATTCATTTTACAAGTAATTTGGTATTATCTAACAATATTTTTGTATTTAAAACAAAAGCAAGTGATCAAATTCATCTTGCTATCTGACATGAAAAAACAAAATAAACTTGTATATCTAATACAATTTCTTAATTATTATGTTTTTCCTTCTTTTACTCTATTTACTATTTTGTTTCTAATAACATTTTTATTTTCATTCATTAAATTTTGTACATTCAAGTTTTGGCCTTCAACAACAGTACAATAACTACGAAAAGTAAAAATGTTGAAATAATATAACCTCAAATTTTTCACTAAAAGCGCTAATGAACGCTAAAGGGGAAAAAATATGTGTGAAAGAAAAACATTGGTAACCACAATAAATTGGTTAGTTTAAATCTCAAAACCAAATTTCTAGTTAATTGACTGTAATGTTTGTTAAACATTTATTTTTTTAAACGGGTTTTGCTCTTCTTTTTATATTTTTTTTTGTATTTGTAATTAATGGAAATTAAAAAAAAAGCTCACCAGAGTCTTTTCTGCAGATTTTAATGTCTAGAATGTTTTTCTATGTTTATTTTTTTAGTTAGGATGTTTCTATTGGGCAATTATAATAATCTTGAAAATCGGCATAAGATGTATGATTCCGCCACAATATCCCACACATACATTATATAGTTTTATTCCCGATAATTTTACTTGATCTTTATCGTATGACTTCCAAGAAAACTCCCTATTCAAACAAAATCGTTGTTTTGTTAGACATTTGTAAAGGCGAAAATAACTTCCAAAATGGGCTTTAATCCGATGTTTAAAAAATTTTTTTTTTAAATAAACACAAATATTTTATCAATTAATTATTAAATACATTTCTTTTTTTTCAAATGAAATCATATAACGAAAACATGCTAAGAAATTGAAGAATTGAAAAATATACATTTCATTAAAAGGAAGGATGTGTTCCTTTTTATTTGTGTTTTTATAAATTTTTATTACTAAATTTAGTTGATGTTGTTAAAGCTGCTGTTGTGTTGTATATTTCTTATGTTTAAATTTCTTGGCCAAACGCCAACAAAAAATACTTGCTGTTTACCTTTCGGAGTTGTTATACTCCTGCCAATGAATCAATATGCAATTAAATGTGAATCCAGTTCTGGTTTTTCCCCATTATGTTTGCAGATTTTACTTATTGAAAACTAAATAAAGAAATATTAAATTTGTATACATTATGTTATTATAAACTGTAAAGAAGATATATTAAATCCAAACACACAAATTAAACCAGAAATATTTCAAATTTTTCAACCAAGTTGGAATGTTTAAAACATCAAAAGAATAATACGGAACTAAATGCAAACATATTTAAGATACTCCAAAAATTAAATTTAATATTATCCCATTGGATGTTCAGTTTAACTTGTTGAGGCTACCATCCATCTGGCTCCTTCATGCCATTTTTTTACCGTATACAGAAGCGCCAGATAAGAGCTTCAAAGTTTTGAGAGGCGCTTAACTAAATCATTTTACGATATCGTTAAAGTAATGCATCACTTAAAACTAAAAATACTATAATAGTAAAACTTTTGCACTTTCGACTTCATGTTACTTGCCCTATACCGCTGTCTACTACAATGGGTCATTTGGCCAAGAGAGATTTTTTTGTTCTATAAACTAATCGAGTCTATAAAATTTTCGTATTGTAGTCGGAAGGCTTAGTTGAGTGGGCCTGCGATCGACTTACAGAAGATGCCGATTTTGCAAAAAAAAAAAATCATCTTTTCAGATGAAGCTCGTTTTGATCTTGACGGGTATTTAAACAAGTAAAATTGTCGCATTTGGGGCACAGAAAGCCCGCACGCATACATTGAAAAGCCTACGCACCCAAAACGAGTCACTGTTTGGTGCGGATTTTGGTCTAGAGACATAATTGGGACATTTTTCAGGAGTGACCATTACAGTCAATGGCGATCGTTACCGGACCATGTTGAACGAATTTTTGTTCGCAAAAATTGAAAAGGAGGATATTGGCAACATTTGGTTTCAACAGGAAGGCGCTACGTGTCACACAGCCTAAGCTGTGTAGTTTTGTTTATAGCATTTAAAACGAAAAAAAGTTATTTGGCGGACTCTTTAGTGGAATCAAAATAGTTGAGAATAATTTCAATAAAACATCAAAACCGGGGGTAACTCTTTACCTCGAAAGATGTCGAAGCAGCAGTGATAGTTCTTAGAAGATATAAATAATATTGAAGAGGAAAATATTGTGAATATATGTTGAGAAGGATAACGAATACGATTACTCTCAAGTTCGAGAAGAAGTGAAGTGTTGGATCTGTTTGGGAAGACAAACAAGTAGAGTGTGATTTGTTTTACATCCGCACCTGGCTATGTAGCCTTAATCAGATGGTGGATAAACCACTATACATAATATGGAACGTCATGCTCGTCCTAGACAGCCGAAGGCATGATTCTTAGCAACAGAACCACCTAGTTGCAACTTTAATCATTCCAGGACAGAGCTGCAAACCATCACACCTTGCTAAAGAGTTGGAGACTTTCCTACTCCTGTTCAGAACACATGTCTAGCATGCTTACTGGACTGGATCATTCACTTTGCGTGTCATTATCAGTGAGATGATCCTGGCCACCATAATTTTCATAGTTCCCTTATGGGGCCGCAAAACCACAACCACCACGATACTCCCATATAGGGGCCAACCTCAATGATCAGCCAGAGAACTATTATAAGTCTAAAGAGACAAATAATGAACTCCGCGAGCCACTGAATCCCGTGGAAATAAAGTGGAGCTTCCAGTTGTCTCCCTGTCTGACTTCAGGGGACTGCGCTCCCTTTTTCCCCCAGTTGCACAGATCTAGATAGCTGTTGCGTACTATAAAGACCATAAATGTGCCCCCGAGGGGTAGACATACAAGTAGAAGGCACACCTGGCAGATCACCACTTCATAACATTTTCAAACAAGAAAACAAGAGTTTTTACTCAAGCTTGCAGTAGGGCTTGCCGCCGATTTTTAAGAAACCCGTGACCAACAAAAAAAAAGAACAAACACGAAAGGATCATAACCTAAGTCTACTACAGATACTTCTAAATATAAGTGATGTCAACTGGGATGTTATAAATGAAACCAGGAAAAATTTGCTCTAAATGTATATACTTGTATGTAAATGGTCTGTATACTATCTCGTTTGATTATTATTTTTATTTCTGGCCTAACATCGATATTTCATTCAAGCAGGAAACATGAAGTTGGGTTATTCAACCCGCTATGGCAGAAATAGGTATCTATTAACCCTTTGACGACCAAACATTTTTGGCTGAAGCGATTTACTTTTGTGTTATATTTTCGCGATCTATGGTCTAATAGTAGTTATGAAAAAAAAAATGCCCTCCTTGGAACCCTCTAAGTCCCCCATTTTGCTTGGCAAATATAGTTGCCTATGGGTTGAAACGAAATTTTTCATCCCAAATTATTTAATTGCAGAAACAATACAAGAAAAGAAAAAGTACAAGAGATCACAAAAATTTATTATAATTATTGTTGTTCGTGATAGATTCCAAAGCAATCACGGGATGTATTGAAGCAAAGGAACACATTACATTGAGATTTAGGTTTGCTTATAAAATGGGTTCCGCATTTGATTGCGGCTGAAAAGGCACGCTTCCTTGAATTGAAGCTACTTATCAACTCTTTGGCTAAAGTTGCCCGAAATTCAATGGAGGTCAAATTGATTGAGGAACTGTTGGCTAATATGAGTTTTTTATATATTATATTGTTATTGTGAACACATAACTCGAAAAGGTCGAAGAACAAACGTGAATAAAAACGCCATTTACTTCTACGATTGTACTCATAATATACTTTTTTTTGATCCATTAGATCGACACCTCCCATTCCTTTGTTATAGTGCTGTATAATCAGGGGGCAATCAATTTACGATTGATAAAAACTTACCTTCAAAATTACAAACGCTGTTGAACACACCGTACACTGAAGGGATTTCTTCATGCGTATGCACAACGGGCTTTAAAATTTGGGAATGTTTGTATGCGCAATCCTCTTTAAATCCGGTAAAAACGGGATTCTTATAAGCAAGAGTCTGTCTAAAGCGGAAGATCTTTTCGGGTGGTATGAATAACGTTGGTATTATTGGCGCTTTTACAACATTTAAATTCGATGTAATTAGCTCATCTACTGCGCCAGCTGGGTTATGGTCAACGTGCATACTACCCTCAATGATAACTTCTATGGGCTCATCATCTTGCATTCCCAAAGCGTCATTTTCAAGAAATAAAACATCTGCTGTGTCCAAGTTTGTAATAGCTTCTTCGTCGTCATCACTAAAATCGCCAAGTAAAAGTTGTTCGATTTGCTCTGGTCGAAGGAAAAAGAAACGATCTCGGGCTGCTCCACTCATTTTAAATTTCAAATAAAGACTGTCAAAATACTTACATGTGTTCATATGTATGTATTGCAATTTTGTGATTCCCCTTTTTCGTTTCAATATATGAATGCAAAATACTAAACACAGGCATGCTGTTTCAGTGTTTAACATTAGCTAAGAAAAAGCGCTCAAAAGTTCGAATTTAGAGGTTATAATTGTAAAGTTTTTTAGAAACGTTTATTTGCGTTTCAACCCATAGGCAAACATAATTGCCAAACATAATTTGATAAGTTGTAGACAGCTTGGAATTTACGCAAACTTATCCATTATATTTTTTGATAGCTTAAGGTTGAATTCAAAACATAATTGACTCTTATCCCCTTGCGCCCTATTTTCACCCCTTGGCAGCCCTCGTCATAAATACTTTTTTTGGCCAAATTTGGAGCCTCGTAGGAAACAAGTGGGGCCCGATGGGGACTCGTACTCAACCACATTCTTGTTGCCCTAATCCTCTTCTATAAAACAGTCTTTAACAAATTTACTGTATCTGTTACCTGGACAAATATATAATCTAAGGAACCCCGGGCAAGCATATTTGCCTATGGTCATCAAAGGGTTAAGTGTTGGTATGGTTAGTGTTAATAAATTTTCTTTAAAAATTAAGCTTGACTCTTAGTTTCGATATAATCACAATTTCTGCCCGAGGCAGTAGTGCCGCTAGATGACAAGTCAACAGCTGATTCGTTATATCAGAAATCATTGATTAATATATATCAGAAATCTAGTGAAAATATATTGGTGGACCTTCAGCCTCTTACAGTCAAAATAATTACTTTTATTTCTAATGCTTTCCTATGTGTAGTGTAGAAAATTTCTATGGTACCAGGAGAAGATTACATAAAGTTAAAATCATATAAATCTATTAAGCTTTAATCAGTCCTATCACAAAAATTTGAGAAGTAAAAATTTTTAGAAGACAACAGGACGACTAAGCTATCACAGAGCATAGTAAATATTGTAAAAAAACGTTCTAAAACCGTTGTAGTCATGACTCTCAGGCATTTGATTAGGTATGGCAGCAAGACTTGTTATTTAAACTGAAACTTGCCTTAAAACTACTGTAAGCAGTCACTGCATATAAAAGCTACAAATTAAAATTTCATATTTAGAAATTTTTTAAGCAAAATCAATTGGTAGTGAATGCATTTTGCAAGCGATTAACTTTAGCTTCCTTTACAAGAGATTACAAATAAAATTTAATGAAATATGAATAATTTGTTTGTTAAATTTTGAATTCCTTTCATCCTCTGACTAAAATTTTGTTTTCGAAATCGAATAACAAAATTACAGAAGGCAGCTGCTTTTAAACCTTGACTGGCAAACTAACTCACTGAGATTAACAAAGCAAAACAAAAACAATGAAATCATCTTTAGCCATTCAGTGCCAGCCAATGCATTTTAAATTGCCTTTCTTGTTTTCTATACCAGAACGCTTTATGGTTTTTGTTCTTTAATTTTTTGAGTTTTCCCATTGATTTTACTACCTGTGTCGACATCCCAGTTATAATCTTGTTTTGCACTGGGATGTTTGCTGTTTCTGCTGCTGTTGTTGATGTATAATACAATTCGGACTTGTATTAAAGAAAAACACAAAAAATATAATAAAAAAAATAATTTCAAGATTTCTTTTACCCACAGTCTGGTTTACTTTGTTTCGTTTTTTGCAATGAAAATACATACATACATACATACATACATACATACATACATACATAAGAAAAAGGAAATTGATTTATAATACATACATATAAAGTTTATTTGCTTGTGATTCTAGATTTTTTTTATTGGTTTATTTCTACTGATTTTAAAAGTATATTTTCTTTAATTCTTGAAGTACTATCATATAAATTTGTGGATTTTACACCTGCCACTTTAGGTTTCTCTTATTGAAATTCTATATTTGTTCAGCTCAAAATATTTATTTGGTATGATTTAAGTTATGACATTTAGAAATGAGTAAAGACTTATAAAACTACTTTTGTTTAAAAAGCTATTGAGCTTATAATTATGTTTTCTTTTCCCAAATGTGTAAGTAGGCTCAACAAAAGTTATTTAGAGCAACTTGAAAATCGTTTAATTAATTGATTTAAAAAAATCTATGATCCTATTAGATGACAAGAGCCAATTTGCTCTATATGCTCACTTACTAAGAGTTTATCATATTTTCTAAGTGTTGATGAACGTCTTTCTTAAAATAATCAAAAAATTATTCATATAGTAAAGAGTTTTAATAAATACGAAAAAATATGTGTTTTTAACTATTACAAGCAAATATGAGATGGCTTTAAAATCGTGTTCGAATATCTTCAATTCAGTGTCCCTTTTTCTAATTAAAAGGGAGAAATTTTGCAAATAAAAATATTATGATGATGAGCATAATAGCCATTCTGTGTAAAGTATAAGTGATACGTGAAAAGATTTACATCTGCACCTGGCCGTGTGGGCCAATATCAGATGGTGGATCATTACCACTGTCGATGAAATGTAGCGTCATCCTCGCCCTAGAAAGCCTTCGGATACGTATATCCTCCGGTCACTCCTAGTTGCAATTTCAAAAGCTCCGAACAGGTCACAGCCCTCACTGTTTGCTAAAGAGTTGCAGACTATCCAACTCCTGGCCCAGAACGCATTAAGTTTAATATAATTAAGAACACGACGGCATTCATACTCAGTGGACCTGGACCATTCATTGTGTTCATTGTGAATGATCCGACCCACAAACTCAAACGAGGGTTTCGAAACACACAGCCACCACGACACTCCCGAAGGGAGCATTACTGACTCCGTGGAAATATAGTGGATTGTCCAGTTGGCTTTTACCAACCAGTTAGGAGGCTGGGCTCCCTTTTACCCTCGCAAGACATAAGTCTAGATAATTGTGTGATCCATTAAGACTTGTAAGTCTGCCCCCACGTTGAGTAAAGGTGATATGTATTTTTATACAAAAATAAAACACGTGTGTTGTTTAGTCCGTCAGATTATTAAAGAGACTTTCTTTATTCAATTTATTGACCGCTTTGCCATTCTTTTTATTTATTACAATGTTGTTAATACTTATATTTACATATATTTCAAAAGGGAATTTATTTGCATACAACCAGTTTAAGCAAAAAATAGAAAGCAATTAAAAACTTAGATATTTGAATTTTTACAAACGATTTCTGTGATTGTGTAGGTTACATATTTAATAGTTTTTACAAACAACTTAAACACACCATTATATTTGTGTTAAACAATATTTTGTATTAACAATGAACATTGAAAAATGAAAACGAGCATTAGAGTCTGTATTCCTAGAGCAGTCACCTTTCTTTTTATTTTATTTTCTTTTAAATTTATATTAAAATAGTATAATTTTCTACTGAATAATAAAAACAATTGTATCGGTTTAAATTTTGAAAGTTCAATAATAAACTAATTAAGATAACAATAATTTTTTAATCAAAATACTGAACAGGCCGACAAAAAAATACTTTACAAAGGCAGGTAAGTTCTATTCTATTTGATAGAGAATCTCAATATTACAATATTCCTTAACTTTAAATGTGGTTGAATTTTATAATATAAAATTCTAAATGTTGTCAGTTTTGCAGTGGTATTCATCATAAATACTTAAACAGTTTACATGTAAATATAAATTAGGATTTTATACTTCAAGGGTTTTCAATAAAGTTGGTTTGATAGTGAAGAGCAGTTTTTTTCTAACGATTTTTCCAATTAGACATACGACGGCACTGTTGGCGGCTAACTTTATGAAATTTCCTGAGCTGTACTAATCTAAAAGTTTACAAGACATTGAGTAATAATTCTGAGAAAATAATTATGTGAAATGTCTACTGTGGTAAAAAAACCACAAAGACAGAATATTTTTTAACAAATGGGATCTGTACTTTTAAAACTATTCCTTAATTTTCTTATAACTCGATGTAATTTATGTAATATTCTTAACTTTTGTTTTTATTTTTTGCAATAATAAAGACACCACTTTTAATAAAAAAGAAAGGATTTGCTTCCTTAATAAAAAATAAAATTGTTGTTTATCCCTCTTTTTGAACCTACAAAAACAATGTAAGAAGTTCTTTGTGTGTTGTCGGCATCGCTTAAATTTTGAAGGGTTTTTGTCATTGCTTTATATGCATTTTTCGTTTGGATATACACAAGAAACTTTAATAACAAATATGAGATAAAATTTTGCAATCCCGATGGCATCAAAATTTTCTTCCCTAAAACGCGTAACGACACTCATTGCAACTGCAAAATCTGGTCTATGTTTATTTACTAATCTGTTTTTATAGAAAAGTGAAGAAAACACCGAAAATTCTCGCAGATAGTTGTTAAAAATAATATTGATTATTTAGCATGTTCGACTTACATACATATAGGTACAATTTAAAAATGCTTAAATGTATGGGTTTTCGTTAAAGTATGTTTTTATGTACTCCTACTTTACATTTTTTGTATATTTCGAGATATCTAAAGAGTAAAGAATAAAAACAAATTTGTAGGGGAACTGGTAACGACAGGCTTAAGACAATAAAGGCTTGATTTACGAGTGACTAGTGACTTAAACGGGCGATAGCAAGTAGGCGAAAGAACGCGTGACAATGAATAGGACAATTGAAATCGCACAGCGGAGAAAACAACTACAGATTTCGAACAATTAACGATTAAACAATCTTTTTATTTTTTCTAAGTACTTGAAATATTAAAATAAAACGGTGTTTTCGTTAAAAAGAACCGCTTACATTTGTGTATATTTGTTTCCTAGTGACTAATAAATTGTTCGTGATAGTGCAGTGAAAATTTTAAAGAAGATTTTCTATCACATTGCCATAGAGTAGAAGACAACAATACTTTTTTTTTTTTAATAAGAATCTACACTGTTGATCTCTTTTTTACTGTATTCGATGTCTTATTAAGATGTAATGTTTTAGTTATACCTTTATAAAGTTTTTATGCAATATTTTAAATATCATAAAATTTTGAATTTTGTTTAAACTTTAAGCTGTTCGGTGAATTTTAAATTTCTCATTCAATTTTTAACTTATGGATACGCAATCAAAAGATAAAAACAAGATGAAAACTTAAGTTATGATATGAAATATGTAATGAAGAGGCAATGAAGTGCCACGCGGCGAAATTCTTCAAATTACATTAAATCGACATCGAAGTGGGCATATCAAACCATACAAACAGCGTCCTTATTTAAACACTTAATCACTTCAACAAAATTAAAATGATAATTAGAATAAGGAAACAAAAATTCACATCAAGATAAACCATTAATTTCATCTGCAACAGCTTCTTGACAATAGAACACATCACTTTCATTCTGCGAGTTTATTTCATCAATCAATCATAGCATCCTGAAACTCATAAATCTAAAACAAAAATTAAAGAACAAAAAACAACACAGTTGCAAATTAATTGCTTTTATTAAACAGTGCATGGCATACAAAAAGATCTAAAAAGGTTAAGGACTCATCGAATGCACTTTAACATTTTTTCCACACAAGAAACAAAAAAAAAATAAAAATATTTGCTATTCCTTTCATTGTTTTTGGCTGCTCATAACGTTTTTTTTTTTAGCTTTTTTTATTGTATTACTTAGATTAGTTTATACATTCAATGACCCTTGACATCAGTATATTTCCCCTTTTACATTCAATTTGATACTGCAACAAAAGAAAACTAATCAACCTAATAACCTCCTTTTTAGTTTGTTCTTTTTTCTTATATGCTAAGTTCTTTTACTTTTTATTGGTGTGTTTTTTATTTATTTTTTTTTTTTTTTATTTCTAGGATGTGTATAAAATTGAACATCATCTATAAAATTGGAAAATGATACTTCACTTTCTGTAACATCTTTTCGTAACCTCACAAAACTCAAGGTGCAAAACATAACGAAATCAACAAAAGTAACAATAACAGAAAAAACTGAATATGTGTGTACTTAGTATTGTGTTAACCTTTACAGCAATTGCAAAAACATCAATTGCAGAAACAACAAATAATAGCAAAATGTTTATAGCAATTTTCATTGATTTGCAAAAAAAAAAACTGCAGTGGGTTTGAAAATAGAAAATATTTACCTCCTTTTACATTATTTACACCAGAAATTAACATTAAATAAACTACGTCAGGAATATCATACATCATACAGTAGATTTTTTTTACTCCCACATTTCACAAAATTAAAATGACTTTTACTAGTTGTGTCTTCTATACTGCTTGCTAAGTCTGGGAACCTTTATTTACATTTTTCAAAAATTTAATAAAATATTTCATGAAGTGTTAAAACTTCATAATTTTTTATCGGCAAAAATTGATTTTTATTGCCAAAAAATCTCTTAAAAAGTACTTTTTATTTGCATAAAATAGTACTTTTTTTAGGAGATTTTTAATTTAACTTGAACATTAATAGATATATTATTTTGATTTAATTGCAATTAATTTTAATTTGGAAAAATATACTATTTTTAAAGAGATTTGCCAAAACATAACATAAATATATGTTTAGTTCTGTTGGCAGTAAAGTTATATTTTCTTTGAAAGCTTTGGAATTCGGCCCAAGTACCACATACAAAAATAACGTATTGTAACACTCTTATTTGTGTTTAATGGGATATGTTATTCTAGCTGTTAGATATAAGTTATCATTATTTCCAGCTATTTAAGTCAGCTTTAGATATCAAAACTGACTCTCTATATGTCTGTCTTAAATTATCATGTTATCTAATATTTTTTTGTAAAAGAAAATAACTAATTACTTTTCAACAATTATAAAAGAAGTTCAAAATAAAGCCAACTCATCTTAATAACGGATGTTAAAAATTTGATTTTCAGATTGTCAAGTGCTGAAGATATTTAGTTTTACTTCCTACGTTTTCCAGGTGCTTACGAATTTTTGACAGATAGATTGTACTTAGCGGCGACCTTATGATTTTTATGATTTTAAGAAAATATAATAATTATAGTTATTTGACCTTTTTAATATTTTATTAATAATTTATTATTAAGCACTAAATAAAAATTAAAATTTTTTATAAGGAAATATAGTATAAAAAATAAAGATTAAAATATTTTATAATAAAAGATAAACTACTAATAAAGTTTTAAGAAAATATTAATTTTGTCTCACCGTGCAATATGCACACAACTACATACTCAATTAATGTCTTATTTCATCCAAAAAATTAAGAGTTGCCAGATTCCTTAACATAATTTAAGGTTTTATTATTTTTTTTATAAAAACGAAATAGGATTCCACGTTTGCATATAAAAACTATTTTTTTTTGCATTTTGTGTATTATATTTCATGTTACTCTGGCAACTCTAAAACTGCTTCAATAAAACTTACGTTCACTTTTTGTGTTGCTGTTGGCTTTGTTAGTTACATGTGACACAATTCTTCTTTTATAATGTCGTTGTGTTTTCTTATTTATGTTTTTGTTTCAGCATCCAAAACATTGAAAGAAAACTGCCAAAGAGAAGGGGATAAAAGTCGTTACGTACAAATTTATTTTTTCTTATCTGTTGACAGTTAATTTTAGTAAAAAAAAACGGCATTCTGGACATGTTGCTGTTTTCCTTCCTGCTTTTTCGTTCGCTTGTTTGTTTTTTTTTTTAATTAAACGTGCACTTCTTCACTCATCTAGATGCAATTGAGCTGCAGCATTTATGTGAAAGAATAATGTGTGTATGTATTTGAAGTAATTACATTCGAGTTATTATTGATATTTTGTTTGAGAAACTTTAATTATTTTAATCAGTTATAATATTGTTTTTTTCTTGTAATTCTAAATACTTTTTGTTAGTTTCATAGGCTTACTTCTTATAGTTATAAAAATTCATGGCTAAGTTTAATAAAATCTACATACATATGTTTATTTAAGATTGAAGAATTTTCACGTTAAATTCATAGAATATTTACTTGATGTGACTCTGACTCTACCTACTTCAACAGATATAATCAAACAAGAATCGGTAAAAACAAATTATTTCATTACATACACCATTAACTGAATGGAATCATTGTTCATGTTAATGCATGCCATTGCTACATCCTCAACAAATCAGAGATCAGTTGTCTATTTTTTTTTTTTGCATAAAAGCTGTACGTTTTCGCATAGTTTTAAACCAGAAATATAAAACTTTAAATCCTCTTATCGTAGAAATGTTTATGTAAAGTTAAACTCTAATGAACTAAGTTGAAAATGTAGCAAGATACTATGAAAATACTTATTTATCCAGAGAACAATAAAATTATGTATTTTTTAAATTCACCAAAGGAAATGTACACACATACCTAGGTACGCAGTTTTAAAATCACTTTCACAGGAGCGGGATATATGACTTTGGGTGAAATAGAAATATATGTATGTAAATATTTAAGTTAAATAAAAAAATAAGAAGTATAGAATCTAGCAGATAATAGAAGTTTATAATCTAATACGATAGTTCATAGTAGCAGCTATTACATATACGCTTATTGTTTAATTATATTGTTTATTCAAAAATATTTTTCCTATAAACACAACATTTGGAGGATACATTTCTCAAATTCGTGATTTTTCGATCGACTACCCAGAAGAAGAATAATACTTAAATTCAATGATTTTGTTATCAATAATAATTTTAAATTATTAAAATTTACAGGTTTTTTATATCTTCGTATTTAAGAATTTTTATTACATTAAATAAACACTAGTTTTATTTAAGTTAAAATGTAAAAGTAATAATGAATACAAAGTATCATGTAAAGATGTGTGAGGTATCAGCAGTATCAAAATGTAAAGTGTTTGTGTTAAGTGTTAGTTCAGTATTATTCTGAGCACTGCTGCCGATTCCTTCCAGCATAAAAATGCCGATTTTCATAGAGGATCAGTATTTTCTTAGCACTTTTTTTTCTTAAATAATGCTTTCTTTTTACCTTATGATTATAATTGATTTTATTGAAGAAATATTTACAAACAAAAAGAGCTCAGTAAAAAAATATTAATATCCCGTCAATACATTTTCTTTTGGGCTACCTGATTACTTGGATTTAGAGGTTGTCTTTTTATAATACTCTGTATTTAATCAACAACTTAGCTTTGACGATAATTTCTTTCGCAATGATCCATGCATAAGCCATACATTAATATTCAGTTCTTTTTCTACCGGTAAAAATTTAAAAATATTTCCAACAACTTGACCGCCGGTACGATAAAAAAATAATTATAAAACAATTGATATAATTTATGTTCAGAATGGAAAAACGCAGAGCAACGGATCCGTTCACAATAAGATAAAATTGAACTGAAAACTTTAAAGCAACTTTCAACAATAAATATTTCATTTTCACTGCATTGTATTGTGGAAATTGTTTTTCGATCCAAATATGTTAAGTGACAATAAATATAGTTGAGAAATTATAAAACCGGAGAAATAACTATACAATTTCTATATGTATTTGAGTGAGCATTACTCCAGTAGTGGTAATTATGCAGTTAATTGATTTAACTTTATGGCGGGTTACAATGTTGTAGAGAATTTCCCATGTAGGAAAAACAAATAATTTTTATATTTTATTTTATTGTTATATTGGTTCCCTACAGGTAAGCTACCTGTGACATATAACGACATGACCGTAATGGGGAAAACTTATATTGTCTTAGTAGCTCTAATCATAGCAGCTGTAATCATATTGTTATGTTTATACCTTTTATAAACGTTTTGTTGTGAGTTCTTTATTGCAAAATAAATAACACCAGTTTTTAGAATTTCAATTTATAACAATTTTATTTACTTTAACTACACAAATTTGACACTTTAAAACAATTTACTTATGATGCACGTCTTTACTCGATGAGGTTTAATTTTACATTGATTGATTGCTTAATTATTTTTTTTTAAACTTAAGCAAAACACTTTCGTAACAATATTATATATATATATATATATATATATATATATATATATATATATATATATAAATATATATATATTTCTTATAAAGCTAATCACCATTGAATGCAATTCTATAGCACGGTTTCATTCTAACACGTTCTATAATAGGGTTATTAAAATAGAAAAACTTAAACTTCTGGAAAATATTTTTCTTCTAGTGAAAAATAAGGATAATATCATAACAAAACCGTTAAACTTGTAACATGCGTTCATTAAATTATCAACACAACAATATGCATCGCCACAGCATTTTGTATTATTTTTGTGTGGTATTGATTTCCACTCAGTAGCACGGTTTGTAACACTTATGAGTAGTTTGATCTAGAGAGTATTTAGAAAGCTACTCTAAAAACTATTTTACATCTAAAACTATTTCTTAGTCCGACGGAATACATGCTTACAGAAGTACCGCTGAAGACTATACAATTTTTTTAATTGTAGGTTTTTAAAGAAATTTAATGGAACATTTTTGATTATAAATATAAAGAGAGATTCTTAAGATTGGAATATATTAGTAAAAAATGTTTATAATTTTTTTTGTAATTTTACTTTTTAATAAATTATATTATGTAGGAATGATACACTAACGAACTAACGAACAAGCAGAACAACGTAACAAATACAAACGCACACACAACGAACAGAGACTAACGCACAAGCAGAACAACGGGACAAATCTAAACGCGCAGACAACAAACAGAGACGAACGCACAAGCAGAAGACAGAACGAAATCAATCGCCAGACCGACCACACCTGCTACGCGTAGAACGTTTATACCGGTAAAGATTTTAAGAATAATTATTGAATAATAAATGTGCAACTGATATTGGAATTAAATAAAAATTGTGTATGGAACTTATTTTATCATGTCTACAAATGGGGGCTCAACCGGGATCCACAATTGAATAAATAAAAACACAAAATTTTTTTTACACTGAAATTAAAGAAACGTTAATACATTAAAAATTATAGTGAAAACGCGCTTCTGTATAACTAAAACAATCTTTATACAAACCGTAATAAAAATAAAATATATTGAAAATGCATTTAAAAGTCAAAATATATGCATTTTAAAGTGAGAAATATTATTAATTGTGTTTAATTCAAGTTTTCCACATGAATAATTCAATTTCGTAAAAACTTTGGGCAACAACTCGAGTGATTGACTAACTAATGTTAAACTTACAGAAATCTTCTAATAACCCATAGCGTTTTATATATAACTGATAAACTCTTAACCGTAATTATTTCTATCTCATAATCACGTGCTTAAATATGATTATTTCATTTTCCGTTTCAATTAAAAATAACATAAAACATAAATAAAACATTTAATTTGTATTGCAAAAAAAAATGTGTGATAAGTTTAATTTCTATAGAAGCAACACAATTCACTTTGAATTATTTCACAAAATCGAATTCTATTCAATAATAAAAGTCCAGACAAATAAATTAATTTTTTAAAGTTAATAATGCAGTGTTAACAAAAAATATTGTTGTTGCTTTAACGTTAATTTTAACAACCATACAAAAAAAAAATATATAATTTCATATTGAATTAAATTGCAAACTCAACTAAATCGAAATTAAACAATAACAATAATATAAAAAACAACAACAAAAAAGTGAAATTTTTCAACCTCGCCTAAATTACCATAAAATCTAAAAACTGGATTTATTATTTACATTATACCACTTTTACAATTGGACAAACTGTACCGAAAATAACGGTACTAAATTCTTTCAACTTATACGAAGAAAAATAAAAACAGCAAACAACAACATAACATCTTAAGCGGAGAACACTGCTCGTCAAAGCATACAACAACAAACACATCAACCAACTGAGAGTGAGAGCGGCAACAGTCGAGCATAGAAGGAAGAGAGAGAAAAAAACCCACCACCAAATTGATGCAAGCTGAGCAGGCAAACCTGCATTCAGGTTTAATTAAGCATTAACATAGTACATTTCCATATTTTAACGTTTTTTTAAAGAATAATATACATATACTTTTTATAGTCACTATACCCTTAGTTAAAGTAAAATTCTCTTTTTTTTCTACCTCTATCAAACAAAGAAGAAAAAACAAAAAAGAAAAATCTGTTCTTTTTCTTGAACATTTTAAACCAAAAACTATTCGAGTAGGGGTGACTAACGTTACTTAAATTCAAAAATACTTTCTTTTAACGATTAATAATTATTTTTCAAAAAAAAAAAAAAAACATGGATTAAAGAAAAAGATCATTTTTAATAAATTAAATAAATTTTAATACATATATTTTTATTTTTACACTCTAGTAGCAAAAGTATGCTTGTATTAATTTTAATGTGAAAATTTTTACTTTGAATTACATTTATTTATTATTTAATTTTATTTTTCCTTTTTATATAATAGAGTGTATTACTTTTATTTATAGCTGTTGCTGGCTGTTATTTTTTACTCAATATATTTAACGCTAACTTTGTTTATTTCATAATTCAATTAACGTTCAAACTATTTTAAATCAACATGAAATATATTTATTTAATTTTCGTAAATTAATACAAAATTTGTTTAATCGAACAAGAATTTTCCTAAAAAATTTTGTAAACAATTAATTAAAAATTATAGAAAAAACAAAAATACGATCTCACGTTATAATCATTATAAAACAATTCAAAACTTAAAACCAAATAATTCATGATTTAATAATTTACAAATAATTCCTTTATAATATATGAAAATAGTTATTGATTACCCATATTCTAAGAAAAATTTTTTTTTATATTAACGGTATAAACAATCAATAACTAACTTAAGAAGAGGACAGACAAAATGGACATGAATTTAAAAGACTTACTAACGATGACAGTAGAGGAATTGAGGACAAATGCCGAAGAACTAGGACTAGAGAATTCAGGGACTAAGGCTGACCTACAGGAGAGGCTTATTCAACATTTCGGTCCTCACAAGGACGCTGACAGAGATCAGGGGTTGGGGAATACGACTCCAGTAGTAGCTCAATCCGGCGGACGGTCGCAGTTTACACTAAGGGATGTAGAGGATTCACTGTCAAAATTTTCAGGGGAGTATAATCAGGAGGTCGATAGATGGATAGAGGAGTTCGAAAACTGTGCGTATATACTACAGTGGGATCAGCTACAATGTTACATTTATGGAAAGCAATTGTTAAGGGGAGCGGCCAAGACGTTCACCAGAAGTCAAACTGGTATAAGAGATTGGAACTCTCTGAAGACTTCATTGAAGCGAGAATTTGGAACAAAACCATCCGCCATCGCCATTCATAGAAGGCTGGAAAATAGGAAGAAGCGGACAGAGGAAACGCTTCGACAATATTTATACTCCATCATGGAGATCGGCCACTCTATTCAGTTAGATGATGCGAGTATAATCGGGTACTTCATAGAGGGAATTCCCGGACATATTTCGAGCAAAGGAATATTGTATCAGGCACGAAGTCTGGAAGAATTGAAAGAGAAATTGGCAGTGTACGAGAAAATTTATCTAGCTGAGAGGTCACCAAACTTCAGAACGGATAGAGCGAAATGGGAAAAATCTATAGCAGAGGCTAGGGGTGAAACCAAAAGGTGCTTCAAATGCGGAATAGGAGGTCACATCGCAAAAGACTGCAGATCCCCGGATACAAGGTGCTTCAAATGCAAGAAACCCGGACACAAATCCTTGGAGTGCCCAGAGAATAGGGCGGAGAACGCGAGGACACGGAATGTTCACACCTTGGCAGAAGACACTAATCTCCCGTCAAGGAGAATATTTAAAGATATATTAGTCGAGGGGAGGACAGTGTCAGCAATAATTGACACGGGCAGTGACGTCAGTATATTGAGATATGACACACTTTTGAATTTGGTGAATATTACGTTGGAGCCTAGGGTTAAACAGCTGATGGGTATCGGTGGAAAAAGCATATCGACAATGGGTCATGTGAGAGCTCGTGTCAAGTTAGATAGCGTTGAATCAGAAATAGAATTCTACGTAGTAAAAGAAAAGGATATACTGTACTCGGCGGTGCTAGGCAATGATATTTTGAGTAGGGTGGATTTGAATATCGATTCTAGTGGCGCTAAATTTCGAAAGAAAACATTGCGCACGAATTCAAGCGAAAGGGGTGTGCGAAATTGGATGGAAGTCCCATCCGAAGAAGAGGTCTGTTCTACACCTGCATTGGAAGCCAACCCAATAGTTGAACTGGTAGAAGAATTTGGGGAAATGATGAACTCAGTATCCTCAAATGAAGGAGACAGTATAGAAGTAGAACATCTGGAGGAAAATTTGCGTAGGGAAATAAAAACAATAGTAGACACATATAATCCAAAAAAACCCACGAAGCACATATTAGAGATGAACATAACCCTAAAAGATGATATTCCTGTAGCGAGCAGACCACGCAGAACTTCATTTGCAGATAGGCAGGTTATTGACAATCAAGTTAAAGAGTGGCTCGAAGAGGGTATTATTAAGCATAGTTTTTCTGAGTATTCCTCCCCGGTTGTCTTAGTCTCGAAAAAAAATGGTACGAAGAGGCTTTGCTGCGATTACAGGCGTTTAAACGAGAAGATAGTTCGAGACAACTTTCCCATGGCATTGATCGACGATGTTCTTCAGAGACTACAACAGGCCAAAGTATTTACAACCCTAGATTTAAGAAACGGTTTTCTACACGTACCAATAGCGGAACAATCACGCAAATATACGGCATTCGTTACTCCAAACGGGCAGTATGAATTCCAATATGTGCCTTTCGGAATTAGTAACTCGCCTGCCATTTTTTGCCGATATATAGGAGCCGTATTTCACAAACTGATTGCAGAGGGCACGATAGTCGTATATATGGACGATATAGTTATACTATCACGAGATAAAAGGGAAGGCATTAAGAAATTGCAAAGGGTGCTGGAAGTCGCATCGCTAAATGGACTTCGATTTAGATGGAACAAGTGCCAATTTCTTCGCCACAAAATTGAATTCCTTGGTTATATCATTGAAAATTCGTCAATATCACCGTCAGAAAAAAAAATAGCTGCTATAAAAAACTTCCCAATACCAAGTAACGTAAAGGCCGTGCAACGCTTTTTGGGCTTAACATCCTTTTTCCGTCGCTTTATTAAAGACTACGCAATTATAGCTAGACCTCTGTCTAACATCTTACGAAAGGATAGCAAATTCAAAATAGGAGATGAGGAATTACTAGCGGTACAACAACTAAAAGAAGCTTTAACCAGCAATTCAGTTTTACGATTGTACAATCCGAATGCTGAAACAGAAATTCATACGGATGCGAGCAAATACGGCTACGGTGCAGTACTTTTGCAGAAAGATTCAGAGGACTTAACATTTCACCCAATAGAGTATATGAGTAGAAAAACAACGTTAGCCGAAGAAAAATACCATTCCTACGAATTGGAGGTGCTGGCGATAATAGAAGCCTTGAAAAAATGGCGGATATATATTCTAGGACTAAAATTCAAAATTATCACCGACTGCAACGCGTTCGCAATGACTATGCACAGAGAAGATGTACCAGTAAAGGTATCAAGGTGGGCCTTATTCCTTCAAGAATTCGACTACACTATCGAACATAGAGCAGGAACGCAAATGAGGCATGTAGATGCATTAAGTCGTATATCATGCCTCATGATAACGGATTCGCTACGTCATCGTATTATTGAAGCCCAACAAAAGGACGATTGGACAAGGGCTATTTGCAAGGTTTTGGAAGTAAGCCAGTATGAGAACTACTACGTCAAATATGGAATTCTACACAAAGACCCAATCAAAGAGTTGATCGTAATACCAGACGAAATGCAGAAGGAACTTATCGAAACAGCCCATCGTCAGGGACATTTTGGAATCCGCAAAACTAGGGAATTATTGGAGAAACAATTTTTTATTCCAAAGATAGATTCTAAAGTGGAAACGACGGTAAGAAACTGCGTAGAGTGTATAATAACCGAAGCAAAAGCTGGAAGGAAGGAAGGCATGCTCGATCCTATCGACAAATCGGATCGACCCTTCATGACATACCACATAGACCATGTTGGACCAATGGAGACCACGCACAAGATGTACAATTACATCCTAGTCATCATCGACGCGTTTACAAAATTTGTCTGGCTATTTCCAACAAAATCTACGGGCAGTAGAGAAGTAGTCGAGAAATTGCACAAACTGTCATCGACATTTGGGAACCCGCGGAGGATAATAAGCGACAGAGGAACCGCTTTTTCGTCCAATGAATTTAAGGAATACTGTACCAGCGAGGGAATACAACACTTACTAATAGCAACCGGAGTTCCACGAGGGAACGGACAAGTGGAGAGAATTCACCGAATCATTGTACCAATGCTGGCCAAAATGTATGCTGAAAAGCCGACCCAATGGTACAGGTATGTAGATAGAGTTCAAAAGATCCTTAATAACACTCCCTCAAGAAGCACCCAAAAGACTCCATTCGAGGTAATGACAGGAATTAAGATGAGAACAAAAGAGGATTTGCAACTGAGCTGCATATTACAGGAACTTGCGGAAACCGAACTCCAAGAAGAAAGGGATGAAATCAGGGATGAGACCCGAAGGAACATCAAAAGAATTCAGGAGGAAAACAGAAAAACATATAACGGAAGACGAGTGCCGGCCAAAATTTACAGAGCAGGGGACTTAGTGGCCATCAAACGCACCCAATATGGTGTAGGCATGAGACTACGACCCAAATTCCTGGGGCCATACAGAGTGCTAAGAGCGTTAAACCACGACCGGTATGAGGTGGAAAAGGTGGGCGAGAACGAAGGAACAAGGAACTGCATCACAGTAGCAGAATACATGAAGCCGTGGAACATGACTTCGGGGCGAAGTCAGTGTCAGGAGGGCCGAATGTAGGAATGATACACTAACGAACTAACGAACAAGCAGAACAACGTAACAAATACAAACGCACACACAACGAACAGAGACTAACGCACAAGCAGAACAACGGGACAAATCTAAACGCGCAGACAACAAACAGAGACGAACGCACAAGCAGAAGACAGAACGAAATCAATCGCCAGACCGACCACACCTGCTACGCGTAGAACGTTTATACCGGTAAAGATTTTAAGAATAATTATTGAATAATAAATGTGCAACTGATATTGGAATTAAATAAAAATTGTGTATGGAACTTATTTTATCATGTCTACATTATATTTTGTGAAAGTTAAAAAAAAAAACAAGAAAATAAAAGAAGTAATAAAAATATAAAGTCAATTTCAGAACTAATATAATATACATATGTATGTTATTATCGTTTTAGAACAATGATTCACGCTTGAAATCAATTAAAAATACAAATCCCAAGTACGCGAATTGGCAAACTAAAGCGAAACACTTTTTATGATTTCTTTCTACAATTAAAAGGTGAATGTTCTCTACGGTTTAATGAATAAACAAAAACAAATGAATTACGAATTAAGTGAGCAAACAGAAATGCTAGGCATCTTGACAACAAACAGCAATAAAACTAAAGCGCATTCGCTTAAGTGCAACACATAACAACATAAATAAATAACTAAGAAATTATAAAAAACAATGAGCACACAGATTCACAACATTACAGTGCAATCAAGAAGATATGACATCAACATAAACTTTTCTAGGGAACCTTAATGTACCTTTTCTTTTTTCAATACAAATCGTTTATATAATTTTACTAGATGTTTATTGTTTATGTTTTCTTTATTTTTTTATTCACTATTTTGTTTTTTATTATCGCTGTTTTTTAAGCTCCTTTCTCGCTTAAAATAGCTTTAAGTGCTTATGCAACGGACACGTAGTCCGTTTCTTATATGAATTTAGCTACTATAAATTTTATAATAATTAGTAATTTTACTAGTCATTGTTAAGATAGTAATTAAGGATTGCTGACGAGTGATATAGTGGACCAAAAACCTTTTTTACTAAACCTAGCTTAAATTAAAACTATGCTCTTTTCCAGTGTGTTGAATCTTATAGGCACTTAAGGTCATTGTTTCTTTATTATTTTTATTCTTGAGCTCTTGTTAATATGTACTTTGATGAAAATCCGGGTTAAGTAAACATAAAGTAAAGTTTTTGCGAAGTTTTGCAAATATTATTTCATGTGAAATTTCTATTTCTTGTTATTGAAATCAATTTATCCTCGATGGAGTTTGCCTATTTTTAAATAATTTTTTGTATTTTTTTTTTTTTGTTAAACCGGTATTCTTGTATTAAAATTTTGATTTAAGTGTTGTGAAAACTTTAGTAGCTTTATTTTAATATTTATTTTAAAATTTTAATTGTTTGTGATTTCTCCATAACTTTCGTCATTTTTAGAATTTTTAATAGCAAAATGTCGGAAAGTTTATCTGACAGATTGGTATTACATTAAGATTCTGTTTTTTAAGGTGCTTTATTAAGTTTTCTCCTCTACGTATGGTAATTACTGTTAAAATTACGTCAGTAGTTAAATGGATAAGCTTCGATTTTATTCACAATTTAATACAGCCATAATCGTTTCAAATTTTCCTTAGTAAACTTAGCAAAATTAATGGTAAAGAATTTGGAGAACAAACGAGAAGAATCTGAGATATTTTTTGTTTGAAGAACAGCAAAAATATATCATAAATTAGCCGCCAAAGAAAGTTCTAATAAAAACAATATTAATTTAATCTAATAACGATTTCATGAGAAAGCGTTATTTTAGACAAAAAATTAAAATTTTACGTAATATATTTATTCAAAAAAACAAATAATTATTTCATCAAAAATCAACATATCGGAAAAACTGAGAATTTCAATTTTTCAAAAAGTGCATTTATATAATAATCGGCATTTGGATGGGATTTAAAAACTAATCACTAAAAAAATGCAAATTACATCAATATGCAAGAGCAAGAAGTCAATATTGCAATAAAAATTCTAAATTTCATCACTAAATTGAACTCGAAAAGTTCGTGTAAACAAAATATACACCTTTCACAGAAATGTCTTAGACTAGATTTAAGTGATTTTCTTTTTTTTTGTGCCACTTTTTCAATTACTTGTTAAAATTGCAGCGAATTCCATGGTGAGTTTTTAAGAATAAAATGTTTAACGCCGAAGGAAATTTGATCTTACATTTTTTAATTTAAAATACAATTATGAAGTTAAGGTTTTTTAATGTAATTACGAAAAGCTAAAACAAAAAATCACTTAAAAAACCTAGTCATATCATTTTACTTAACCTGCTTGTTGCTCTACGCCTCTTGCCAACAAAAACCAAACATTTCGTGCAACTAGTTTTTAGAAAAATTTTTCATGTATGTCGGCTCCAATTATACTCAAGGGTATTCTAAATTCGGTGCTGCTGAAATTGTTTTTATTTCTTATTTTTATTATTTTAACTTTTAGTTACACATGTGTCCGGAATATTATATAATTTTAGTTGGTATTAATTCTTCAAAATTTTCTGCAAACATTTATTGATTGATAAGTAGTCAAATCGTTGATTTAGTAGAGTAAAACACAAGTTAATTAATTCTCAAAATTAAAAAAAACAGATTTAGTAGTGTGTTGTAAAATTTTTGTCATTTTCGTAACAACATATTTTGGAAATTCCCTCAATGTAAAATAATATCGATAAATTCTTAAACCGTTTGCATATCCAGTTTATTTTCGATATAAGATTTTTTTAGCAATTTACCGTAATTTATCCTAAATTTACTTTAACACGATTGTTCTTTCTTGCAGTCAAAAGATATACGAAAAAACATTTTAAATTTCGTGACGGTAGGAATGTTTATTTATATTTGAAGTATTTTTGCAATGTCAACACGCGACTTAGTCACATGTTATTCCCTGACACACTTGGTTGCATGCAAAAATCAAATATTCATAATTTATACAAACTCAATCGTACCTAAGCAACAACATGTTTTCACTAGACACCAAGAATCAGCAAATTTTACAAGCAGCGCATAGGAATACCTATACACATACATACATATCTAATTTGTAATTTATGTTTTTCCAACTATGAGACGCAGCTGCAATGAATGCAACTAGCAATAGCAACAACAAATACAAGCCATACAATCAAGATGCAGGCAGCATAGTTGGTGGTGACATATAGAGAAATAAATTAAGTGTTAAAATAAAAATGCTGAGTCTATTTAATAGAAAAAATGTCAGCTGTTTTAAGATTAAAAGTATTTATCTAAGTGCTGAGAGAATTAAAGAGGCAAATAAGCCTTAAAAGTAACGACCTCCTAGTGTCTGGAATGAATCATCACAAGATGAAAACAACGATCATCCTTACTATCAGACTAAAACATTAAAGGAAACTTGTTAGTTTTCATTTCTTTCATTTTCTTTTCTTTTTTTCTTTTCTAAAAACCAACTAAAAATAGATGTTTTTTCATTTACGTTTAAAAGTATTTACACTACAATATTTTATTATTGTATTCGCAAAGCTGGAAGGCATTTTTCGTAGAATAATTCAAGTTGCTCAACCCTCTTATTTATATTTATTACTTTTTTATTTTTCTTAATGTTTTGTGTCTTTGTAGTATTTGAAGTTGTGGTTTCTTAGAGCAAAACGGACAATGCTAAAATAAGATAGAATAACGGTGTAAACTTAACACGAGTACTTAACTCATGGTAAATTTATTTTAGTGGAATATAAATAAACAGAAACAATAAGAACATGTCTTCACAACATTACTTCACAATTTTCAAATAAATTTTCTACTCAAAATAAGTTTAAAAAAAAGTTAATTATTGTATATATCGAGTGATGCGTTTATTTATCAACAATTTAGTTTTAATTTTAATTTCTTGCTTTTCATTGGTAAAATAAATAAAAAACTGGCAAAGCAAATAAAAGTTTTTCCGCTTAATGTGGTTGGCCATTAAGAGTAAATTACCGACACATTTTGCAAAAGAAATTGGTCGACAGGAATTGATTACATAGTTATGTCATCCTAGGGGCTACGATTTGACTGAATTCAGTCATAATGAGCTTCGTGAGCAAAACGGAAGCATTTTCACAGAAATTTTCAAATTGAACTCAGAAATTAAGAGAACTATCGTTGATATCAAAACATTTTTAAGTAATTTGTAAGCACTACACGACAGGCAGTACAATATAAAGCGAAATAAAATTAAAGAAAAGCATTCTTTTTTAAGGAACGCTTAAAAAATCTTTACTACTTTACTAAGGGTGCGAACAGATTGGTCGCTTGTTTCCGAGCCGACTGATGCTTATTGCGAGAACCAATGCGAGAAAACTGGTACTATACGAATTAGTACAAATAAGCGCAAACAGGTCATAGTGGGCGCCGAGCTGGTCAAAGCGCAAAGCTGATTGAATGCGAGAAAACAGTTCCAAAGTGAGTTTCAGCGTCGAAAACATTGTTTATGTTATGTTGTTATGATTTCAACTTTTTTGGAAATATTAAAAAAAAAATTGGAAACTACTGTCTTTATTTTATAAAAAGTGTTTAAACTTTATTACTAAACTTTATTATTAAACAAAAAAATATATAATACAATTGTTGTATAAACAATTATTGTATATAAACAATTGTTTATATACTTTTTTGTGTATCCTGAAGATGCCAACCAATGGTATGGCGAAATATTGAAATAAAATAAAAAATAAAGTTTAAAAATTTTTTATAAAATAAAGACCTAGTGTTAAAAATAAAAAACTAATAATTAAATATTAAAAAGGTCAAATAATTATAATTATTATAAAAAATCAAAAATAAAACTTTGAGTAAAGAAAATAAAACATCCAATCAAAAAATTAAAAACATAATAAAATCTATATATATAAAAGAAAGTGATGTTAGTTACTACGCTTATAACTCGAGAATGCCTGGACTGATTTCGGTGATTAGCACCAATTCGGACAGGTCTCCGGCCAAATAAGAAGAATACACAAGAAAATTTTGGAAAATTTCCCAAAAAAAAAATTATGAAGAAAATTCATTTTCACATACATTTTTTTTACAACGCTATCTTAACTCAAGAACCCATAAAAAAACATGATTGTAAATGCTATATTGCCAGTAGATGGCGTTGTATGCACACTTGGCAGATGCAATGACATATGTGACTGGAGTTTTAGTAACATAAATATTGGAATTTTCTTCAGCTTTTATCAGCTTTCCTTATTTATTTAAATTAAATTTGATTTAATACAATATTTTGAAGAAAATTTTGGAAAATTTCCCAAAAAAAAAATTATGAAGAAAATTCATTTTCACATACATTTTTTTTACAACGCTATCTTAACTCAAGAACCCATAAAAAAACATGATTGTAAATGCTATATTGCCAGTAGGTGGCGTTGTATGCACACTTGGCAGATGCAATGACATATGTTAGTAGTCAAAAAAGTCATGTAAAATGTGATTGAAGCAAAAATTTTAAAAGAAAAATATAAGGGCGATGTGTTGAAACCACGCATTCCTATGATTCCTTCAGATTTGCCGTTTGATTTTAAATGGCTTCAGTTCCCCATACCTGTTGCTTTTCAATGATCCCTGTTTTTTGCACTTTCAGTTATATGTATCACGTTCACGTGCTTTGTTTTTCAATACCGCGAACCAAAATCGATCAAAAAATGTCGAAGAAATGACTTGCAAAGCAGTCACGGGCACGCTAGTAAAAAATAAAATAAAAATTGAAAAATGAAATAAAAATTAAACAAAAAAAATTGAAAATTCAAATAATTTATAAAAATTAAATATTGGTACTTTAACAATATTACTCCACTTCTTATTTAATTTATCACCAATCTTTTCGAGAATATTGTCGAAAGTTGCAATACTCATTCGAGTATATTCTTTAAACTTTGCAGGATATTTTCCTTAATCATGATATAAGTGATGAAATTCACCAAATTCACTTCATTTATAATTTATTGGAGGTTTTCCAAATGAGATTTTATTGATAAAATAGTTAAAAACAATAGCCGAAGCTAAATACTCATAAATTTCACAAACTCGAAGGAACAACAAATCCAAATGCATACAAACATACATAAAAAACAAATAAATGAGAAAATTTCAGCACTAATTCTCGCATCCACTATGTACACTCAAACTTGTTTCGCCCGTAAACAAATTCTCGCAATAAGCGTTAGTCGGCTCGGCAACAAGCGGCCTGTTAATGACGTGTAGCGTCCATTACCAAAAATGGAAATAAAGGTGATGTTTTACTAGCATAATGATGGTGATGGTACAAAAGAAAATTGAAGTAAAGAGAAGAATGAAAGTCGAAAGAATAAATATTGGTTCTATTACAAAAAAAAAAAATAAGAAAACAATTACAAGAAGAGCAGCCAATGTTCGCCATTTATTTTTTGATGTTGCTTTTTACAAGTATCTGTCTATGGTTTTATACAATTCTTGTTATTTTTACTTTATGAATAGTTTGTTTTTCATTTTCTTATGATTAGTAGATCGACCACATATCTTGATTTTCTTTTGTTTCTTTTTTATGATTTTATAGCTGTTTATTTAAAATTTCATTATATGCATCGTACTTCTTTTTTTTTCAAGCACTAGAATAGAAGTTGAGTTGAATGTCTTTATATCCATTAAGTGCAAGTTGTACATTTTGAGTTAGTTTTCTAGGTCAAGAAAGACGAGTAAGTAGATCCGTGTAGAAAGAAATTGGGAGCAAATGGCTTCCATTTATATTATGTTGGATTTGATAGGTTATAAGGATCCCAATAGATTTTTAAATCTCCTATCCTATCCTAATCCTATTCACCATAATTCATTGTACATGTCTATACAATTGTAAGTACAACGCAAAAAAATTATAATGCAATGCAAAAGAAACAGAAATAGCACTAAAACAATTGTCCAAATTTATTTTATGAATTCTTTCAAAAAACTGTCAAAAATCTGTTTTACGTATGTTATGTTCTTTTAATTAACATTATAAGTGTAACCAATTATAAAATACTACAGCAATGATGTCAAAGTACCTTAAAGGTATTTTTGTTTAAATTACTTTCTATATTTATTACCAAAAAATGCTTTTATAATCGAAATACTTCTATGTTATTACATATAATTATTTACCTTCTACATATTAAAGCTAAATGCTCAAAATATAACTTCGTTTATTATGCTGTAAGCAAATAAATATAAAATAGAGAAAATTAATCGAAAATATTTAGAATATTTAGGCGAGTTATTTACACTTTGGGGGATTCATGCACCAGTTTTAATAGATTTAGAAGTGATCTTAATCGGATCGAATTCGCTATTTTTAGGCTATGTAACAATAACATTTCCCACTCACCTGTCGACTTGACCTTACCTAAGAGTATTTTTGCTTGCAAATACTAATTACAGTTTATATCGTTTTTGTGTAGTATAGATTTTAAGTTGATAAGACTTTTTAAATGGCGGCAATATTTCCAGCTGTTAAGGCTGGTCAAAACTTCTGTAAAAGCGATGCTGTTCAGACCGTTATAGTTAATATGACTGCTATACAACCATGATTACACACTTTTCGCTCATTAATTGTACAATCATGAGGAGTTGTGGTTCAACAAGTTGGCGGAACATGTCAAACAGCTTGTGTCACAAATGATTTGAGGGAAACGTTAAGTAACTACATAGTTTAACGTTTCGCATCCGTAAATTGGATTGCGAGATAATGCAATTTAACGCCGCTAGAGTTTTTTTGTGGGGATATATGAAATCGCTAGTCTACGCCGATAAGCCCACAACGATTGACCACTTGACAACAGTCTCGGCGTTATTCCCGATATACAGTACCAAATGTTTGAATGACCAAATTAGGCTGTCACATACCAAAAACTATATATTTAAATTATTTTGCCAGAAGGTTATCTCTCAAATAAATAAGGTTATCTCAGTTAACAAGATGCATCTTCCATTTCAACGTTTTATACCTCTTTAAAAACACCTTTTATTTATATAAAATTTGAATTTTTATCTTCTAGAGATTTAAATGTCTGTTTGCAGTGGGTCTATGTGAGCGCCGACTTATACATTAATTACTTTATAGTAATGAAGTGTACATTTTCTATAAGAAGTTATAATTTTCCAACAAGAAATACATATTTACATACATTCATCATTCAAAGCTATGCATTTCAAAAATAAATTTTATTTTATTTTTATTCAAACAAATTTCAAAACCCACATTATGACAGACATCTGTCAGTTTATATGAAATATAATAAATATTATTTTAATACCCGCAGGACATTTAAAGGAAAAAAAATATTTATTTCATAAATTTGTACATAAAAATAGTTATTCAACTCTTTATTTATGGTAAGATTCCTTTCAAGTGTTTTATTTATTTCCTTTGATTTTGTTATAACTTTTTATTTTTAAAGTGTAACAGAAGTAATAAATAAATAATAAGTGCAAACAAATGTTTAACTGAATGTTTTATAAACATCTGAAACATAAGGAAATAAATTGTGAAAATGTATTTTATAATAATTCGCCTGGCTTAATAGCTATTTTGACAGCTGTCAAATGTCAAAATATAAGTTGTAAATTATACGAATTTAATAAACCGATAGAGTTAACAGTAAAATTGTTTAATGTAAACACAAAATCTCAAAATTACAGGCGATCAAAATACAATGGCCATTTTTCCTGAATGAAGAAACAAGTTTTGTAAATTAACAATGACTTTAGAAAAAAGTAGTCTGCTTAACTGTCATACTGTCGTTATTATGGTTCGTTTGTTATTAAGAGCTAATCATAGAATAGTTTGTAAATCTGATCAGGGATTGTACACTCAATAAAAATTCCCCACATTTTTATCATTAATATTGGTTTTTTAGAATGTGCATCACTAATAACTTAATATTATATTTAAAAAATATTTTAAAGCTTCGTTTAGTCGTATGACATCAAAATACGTATTAAGTTTTTCTCACTATTAAGTTAAAATATTTATACGTACAATTACCTTTAAACTAAGTCGATTTACCGTATTTTATGCGCGTCGTAAAAGAAAAAAAACAACTTTCCGCTTCAAATGGTAATTTTTGATAGTTAAACATCAAATAAAAATCTCTCATAAGATGTACATTTCTAATAATAATATGAGATTTTTGACTCTAAACGCAAATTAAATTTTCAAAAACACGCCTATTTTCAAAAAAAAAATCGAAAAAGATAACTACAAAATTTAAACATTAATATTTTACAACCAGTAAAAAATCATTTAAAACCTCATTAAAGAAACTTGAGGGAAAGACCATTAAAGAAAAAAAAATCATTTAAATTCATTCAAATAGAAAATCATAAGAAATATTTTTGGTTAAGATACGTAAAAAACAATTATTTAGTTTATTTTTGTAAAACAAAACAAAAAGTGGCCGTGGTGTTCTTACGCACAATCGACTTTTTAGTCAGTTTATTGACACAGACATTAGCTGTCTGCATGAATCTCTGTTTCAGTCACATAGTGAACAGCGTAACGTTTATCTATGAAAACAACAAAACTTGGCTTTTGTTTTGTACTTTTATTTAAATTGTTATTGTGTTGGCATGGCATCTAGTGCAACTTTATACAAAAACAAACAAATACCCTTTAAAAGAACAAGTCGAAGTCAACAAAAATAAACATATATTGATAGTGACACAGTAAGGCAAGTCAGACCGCCTTTGGCACATGCGAACACTATGATGAATGTGGTAGGCGTTATGAGGGATAAGATATTTATGTCTCTTAGGCTTAACAGTACTGCAGCGAAAATACTTTGATGAGTTTGGTTTAAATACTCATGGTATTTAATATAAAATATTTTGGTAGTAGCTCCCAAAGTAACTTCAATTAGTGTTTTTTCTCTCCTTGAAATTTTATTAACAAAACTATCTTAAAATTGTTGTTATACAAAAAAACATTTTGGGCAAAAATTATACTGTACAGCACTCTTATAAATGAAATTTTGAGAAACAATTTATAGATTTAGTAACAGTATGTAACTGTGCACAGTGGTTTGAAAACTTTTTTTTTTTTGGAAATATCTTAATGAGGCTAGCCAGAGGTATATCCGAGTCAACTTACAGACGATAGGACCTGTAGGCTAAAGGAGGGCTTCTGCATATGCCCCCAAAAAATAAAATTTTTTGGAAATGTCATAAAAGGTTTATTTATTACTCATATGTGAAGAGTTTTTGAACTTAAGTAGACCTTGAGAATATCTAAAAAAATGTGCTTACATGTCTAGTTTACCTCTTTTAGTTCGGAAGAAAGTCAGGCTACAAAAAAATTTTTTTTTTCATTTTTGGCCGAGCTGAACTTAGTATTTTTGACGTGGTTTACTTATTTATATTTGGATTATTATTAAAGTATTAACTGCATTCTCGATCAAATTTATAGTAGTTAGTTTCGTTTCGATAGCAGGTTTCGTTAAAAAGTTACAACCGTTTTTTTACGATTTTCCGCAAAAAGGAGGTGAGATTTTTTTTGCTTATATAACTTAAACCTACTTTGGGACTAGTAAATTTTTTTAGACTATTTTAAAGACAACCTATAGCAAATTCGAATTAAAGAAAAATTGCGTCAAAATTTATAACAGTTCACCCTCCAGCCCTATTCAAACATAGCCAATTTTAAAACAAAATTAATGATTTACCTCAAAAATCCTAGGAATGTAAAGCATTGTCAGTTGAAGCTCGACTGAATTTACATTTTCGGCAGAATATTGCATCATGTTGATCCATTGTTTTGTAGAAGCTAGAAATTCAGATTTTAGACACGTTCAGCTATTTAACACAAGAAAATATTCGAGGATGGTTTAAAACCAGGATCTTATGAATTACCTTATCCTATCTTCTGATCTGAGTAATAAATAAACTTTTTATAACATTGCCAAAAAATTGTATGCCAGGTACCCACCTTCGGTGGCATACCCACAAGCCCCCCTTTAGCCTACAGGGTATATCGTCTGTAAGTTCACCCAATAACATATCTCTGTCTGGCCTCTGTGAAATTTCATAACGATAGCTTACAGTCGTAGCCATGTATATTTACACAAATTGAAAATATTGGGACGATTTGAAAGTGATTAAAATTACGCAATAATATCAATTAGTTTTCAACAAAAAAATTTCTATACTGCAATTTATGTAATTTATGGACCTTGTGAGTAAAAAATAATTATCAATCATTAGCTGCTTGCTAATTTATATCGTAAAAGAGATTTTCAACTCGGCTTTCAAAATTATTTACCAAAATTTATTTTCTTTCAAAAGTTTTTACACATTAAGAAAAAAATATCAAAAGCACTGCAAACTTTGAAAACTTCTTCAAATACTTCATGGGTTAGCTGCTGTTTATTCTTCAAATATAACTATCAACGAGAAAGTCTACAATAAAATCCAGGAAACGGTGAAAATAATGGAGATTCCAATCGAAACGCGAGTTGCAATCGTAACAAAATTTAAAATGGGTATATCAGCTTTAGCAGAGTTACCGAATTATTAAAAAAAAGTTATAAAACCACTGTGCTATGTAGTCTACAGCAATAAACATGAAATTTTGTTTTCTTAACTTTTCATTATATCAATACTTCTTTATTTCTTCTTTAATTATGTAGAATAGGTAATTATTTATTTACTAGTAAGTTGGTGTTTCAGAATTGCTACAGCCGTTATCAGCATTCTAGATGTAAAGTGTTAATATAATTTTCATTTCATCTATTAATGGTTTAATTTTTATTCGGGTGGCAACTCTTTGCTAACATTTAAGAAATTATAAGTTAAATATAACGTAAAAAATAAAAACGCAAAACACAAAAAAGTTTGTGTAAAACAGAACACACAATAAAAGTAAAACTAACAAAACAAAAAACACACTTCAAAAATAAAGTTTATTTTAGAACTCACAGGTGCGTAGGCCAATTGATAAGAAAATTTATGTACTATAGTCTTTGTTTCATAATATATTTCTTTTAACGTTTAGTATTTTACCATAAATAATATATCAAAGTTTGCAATAAATCAAGGGTTTGTACGGATTATTTGTTTTTCTTCATGTTTTCAAAATGAATTCAAGCAATATAAAAAAATAATATTTTGAATAAATTTGTATAAATCCTATTTATTCAATTACGTTAACATCGGAAAATCACGCCATTCTCTCTAACAGATATAATAAATCTTGGTTTTATTGATTTGAAATAAATTTAAAAAATAGAGAGAACCTTTACCAGTAATTGAAATAGCATAAGTGTGTTTTAAAACTTTAGCACAGGGGAGAGCTAAGGGGCTCTTCATCTCCGAACAGATTTGGATGAAATCTGAAACATAGATATAGATTTAATACATTTAACGTATATCAAACTTCGAGCGTAGTGAAAATAAAACTAATAATTTCTTTAATCGCTTTCATATATCTATCTTAATGGATTTTAATAGTATTGTTATGAAGATGTTCTCCTTAAGTTTTAAAAGAAAGTAATTATTAGTAAAAAAGTAAACGAAATGACCTTTTGGATATTTTTCAAAAATTCTAGGAAATAAGAAAAACAACAGAAAACAAATCAACTAACACAGAATAAGAAACAAATGCCTTCACTGAATGATGATAACAACAACAATATGCGATGATGTTAAACTAGAATTTTCTTGTACATATATATGCGAGAACCGCTAAGCACCATCTGCTGGCTAATAAAGTTAGTTCAATCACAAACATCGTTGAGTAAAGACATTAAAATAATAAAGCATCTTTAGGCGTTGCATTGTTAAAGTTACCATCGTGTATTTTTGTATGTATTAAAGTGAATAACATCGTGTGCTTACTTTAATTTAAAAATTCTAAAGTGTTATGATTTCTTAATTACTCTCAATACAACAATACGTTAATTAAAGGAATAAAAGTAACAGTATAAATAAGTAATTATCTTTAATGATTAATGTCTGATTTCAAGATTTGTATCTATAGGGGAGACTAAATTTTATTTTTGGTTTATTTTTAAACCTGAAAACAATAGTTATTTTTAGTAATGCGAGGTTAATCATAATTGAGAAAAGATCTGTTTTGGAATTCAATGAAGTTTATCGTGCTTTGCCTGATTAAGTTAGATGCTAGTAGCATAGTAGTGTAGACAACAAAAAATATTCTTAATATATGCTTTTGTACTTTTAAAATGAGTACGCCACTGCATCATCCATTTTATTAATGTTGTGCAAAACAAAAATTCAAAAATATAATTTTCAGAAAAAATTAAAATATTGTGTGATCAGCAAATCGCACCTCTTTCTTCTTCAAAGAAAAATTTTTTTTTAATTTGTCATGGGGCTCACAAAAAAGAAAACTATACAGATGTTATTGACTGTTATCCAAAACTTTTATACTTATGGTTATTTACTTTCTTTGTTTATTTTTTCAGTCATATGATTTTCTATTTATTGAATTTTACTGGCAAAAAGCTGTTGAACTATAACTACTCTATCAATCTGAATTTTCATTTACTAGACTTTGTTTCAAAAATTTCGTATACTGCAACGAGAAGGGCGACATCAGTTTATCATGAAGTTTGCTGATTATTCTTAAGCAAGATATAGCAATTTTAATGTAAAAATTTTATTTAAAGAAATCATAAATTCCAAACTATAAATCTACAAGTAAAAATGTTTCATACGTTACTTAAAATTTTAAATAAATGATTAAATTAATCTAAAGAAATGCCAAAAATTTAAATAAACTCATTTTTAATTAAATGAAAAGCGAAAAATCGTACAATGTTGATCTTATAATTGAATTTTGAAAAGCCAAACATGGCATACCAAAGCAGATAACGTAAGAAGCTTGGTAAGAGAAAACCCTAATTGAAAATTAAATCAAAGAGACGCCCACAATCAATAAACAGCATCTCATATGGAGTATGAATTTAAACTGATTTTGTGCGTTCATATTTGGTTGTGTTTGAGCTGAGTAACCCACCCGATAAGAAATTTACAAAGACGTTTATCATTCACGCACGAACTGATAACCTATCTGGTATCTACAAACAGCGTTTATATGAACCAAATAGTTTGTTTCGTTCGAGTAGAATTTTATTTACCCTGCAGTCAGATGGATATTCAAAAACTTATCTTGTAGATTACTTTTATCTTTTAGAAGCAATTTTCTGATAAAGAAAATATATCCCAAATAAATCAATTAATTTTAAGTAGCAACAAAATTTTAATTTTTAATATGTTAACATTAGCTTTAAATTCCAAAAGAAAGATGCTGTTTGGGATACAGGGATATTTTGAGGAAATTAAAAATGTTGGCATTTAAAAAAAATTCTGGTGAATTCGTTCTTTTCGAAAAATTGTGACTTTTTTAAGAATCATTAATCTCTTTCGTCATATGTCTTCTTTTGATTCAAGTTTTGGCGTAATTTGGATTTTTGGAAATTTTATATTTTCATTTTCGTTTTCCGTCGAGCTTTTTAGTCAACTCTTGGTACACTTTCTGTTTATATTTGATGTTTTTTGTGAAACTTCTATTTTTCCCCTAATTTAGAATTCGTTGGCAAATGTTTTTTAAGTCGGTTGGTTTTTTTTTTTATTTCTTAAAGTTTTGTATGAAATTAAAATCAGAAAAAGTGAAAATATAACAAACATTTAGAGAGTACACGCATTGACCTTCTTCACTTGCGGAAAAGGGTATAAAAATGAACAAAAAATTCTATGAAACTCTATTTAAAAGTACCAAAATTTAGTATAAAATAAATAAAAGTAAAAAAAATAAATAAATGGGAAATGGCTAAAACAAACGTTAACAACATAAAGTGAACTAACGAGCATATACACATAAATACTACATATGCATAGCCATCAAACCATTAATATACTATAAACTTTAACTGTTTTTATTGAACTGCACTTGAGAAGCTTCGACTTTAATAAATGCAAATTTGAATTCACATATATGTATGTATGTATGTAGTTGTTTACAAGTACTTTTATTTACTTCGCTTATATAAATGTTGGAATTTGTTTCTTGTGCTTGTATTATTTTATTAATGGTTGTATAACCAAACCACTTAACCGTGCATTTGTATGAATGTTTTAGTCAGATAACTCATGCTTTGATATCATGTTTGGTCATGGAGTCATTTAGAGTGTAAGCACATACAGTGTTTTAAAAAGCATATACTGTTTGAAAGCAAATTGTTAAAATTGAAACTATAGCTAATGAAAAGTTATCTACAATCTATTAAAATGTATCTTAAATGAACTATTGAATCTGTGAGGCAATTTTTTAGGTCCAAACCACAACAAAAAAAATCATTCTCTGAAGACGTGTTGCTTATTCGAAGTCTTCTTTAATTTCCTCTGAACCTAGTCGGGTAAAAATATAAAACATAAAATTAGTCAATTCTCTGTTGTCTTGTTTTTTACTTTCTTTTAATAAATACGCAAAAGCTGAACTGCGCTTGTACTTTACTAAGAAAAATCTTAAAATAATACACAGATATTGCGGATTCTAAAATAATTCTCGTTAAATCTATAAAAAAATCAGGAAATTTGCATTTTGTTATGGACCAAATAAATTACCATCTCGACTAGGAAACTGAATGCTTACTTGAGGTAGCAACAAATATTGATTAAATTATAGCATATAAAACCTTTCTAAATGAAGTGAAAGTAAAACTCTAAAACTTTAAAATAATTTTAAGCCGCATATGCAAGCCGCAACAATTGTGCTGTGTGTGCTATTAGTGGAGAAAATATGTACAGTGAACTATTTTTGTATTACAATATCAGCATGCGGAAGGCCAGAGGGACATTTATTCATTTGAATAAAACCTAATCACTACTTGTTTTACAATTTCTTTGTCAAACAAAGACTGCAGCCATTTTTCATGCAGTAAAATAACAAACCAGTTAGTTATCATTATAAAAGGCATAATTTCAAAAAGCACTTAGTTATGAAATAAAAAAGAAATTCATATGCGACAGCTTCAAATATCGCTTAAATTTTATACAAATCAGGGAATATAGACTCCGAGAAAATCTAATCCAAGACGCTGAGTTTTGGTTTGAAAACTTGTACCTACTTTTCCTTGTATTCAAATGGATTGTGATTTAAAGCTTCCATGAAACTTCCAACGATTTTTCTTAAAACGACATTTCCTTAAAAAAATAACAGAACTTAAATTATATTAAAATGTTTAAGATATTCAATAATATATTTAAATTTAACTTAAAATTAAATAACGTGTATGTTGGCAAAAATAGGTAATAAATTAATTAATTAAATCATTTAATGTGTTAATCAACTTTAACAACAAAGAGAATCAAAGAAATCATTTCATAATTTAATTTTTAACAAAAATAAGTTTGAATAAATTAAATCTGATTAATGAAACAAAAAAAAAAAACAAAAAACAAGTATAAATTTTTACTATCATTTTTTAGGTTAAATTATAATTTAAAATTGCTTTATGTTTTTAATCTGTACATTTTCAATACAGTGGTTTGCAAATAATAAACATTAACATAAACCTTATAAAAAACCGAATTATTGAAATTTACAGCAAATGATAAATTTAATTTCTATAAAACATTTTTTTAGCAAATAATATGATAAATAATTTAATTAATTTATATTTGTTGCTACCCATGAGAAAAAGGTAATGTTTGCTTTTAAATGATTTTTTCAATTCGCTGATGGGATGATTTTTTAATTAATTTAACGTTTTTTGTTTAATGATGTTTCATATATTACATGATGTACTTTTTAATCCTTTACTTATATATTTTGCAAACTTTTCTGTTTTACTAGCAATCAAACGTGTAATTAATTTTTCCTTTATTTAATGTCAAACAGAATATTTTTCCATCAATTAACCTTTAATCAATTAAATATAAAAACTAGAAAAAGAGTAGCATCTTTAACTGCAATGAATCTAGCCAAATTCACAAATTCTGAAGATTAAATACTTTATGCATGGTGGTTGCACTTTTTAATATCTTGTTTTTTGCTTGTTGACTCATTTATATCAAGTTGAACACATGCTTAATTAATCTTTATTGACCTTAATTTTACATAGAGTTATTTATCTTTGCATAAAAATAAATGCATAAAATACAACAATAAGAAAAAATCATCATATTAACTATATTTATTTGCATATTTATTGACTGATATACAGCACATAGTTACAGAATCTCATATGTGTAAGCTGAAAGAAGAGAATAGTTTAAAAAGAGCATTCTTGATGTTCAGGTTTTTGCTTCAATCCTATGCTATGAATAATAAATTTTTTTCCCAGATCCTTGTGATAAGAGGTCATGTAACTTGAAGTTTAACAAAGAATTAAATTCAGCAACAAAACGATATTGACAACATATCTTTACGACTGTTATGAAGTATGAAAATTTTGAAACTGATGATGAGCTGACAATAAGTAACTTGTGTGCAGGTTTCTTCTCTACCACCTATTCTGATAAAAATTTTGATGACAGCACTTATCAATTATCAGAGGTGCCATATCGGGTAATATCAATTCCATTTCTTGATAAATGAAAAGTTTTTAACTGTTTGAAAAAGCTTACTTTTTCGTATAAATATGGTCTGGATGGTATTCCGAGTTGCATACTTAACAAATGTGCTATGGCACTGGTAAAACCTCTTACAATAATCTTCAATGTATCACTGAAATTTAGTTATTTTTGTAAAAAAAAGGAAGGATTCTTTTATTATTCCTTTATTTAAATCTGGTTGTAGAAATAATGTAGCAAACTACAGATGTATTGCTTGCTAAGCTCAGCGCTATACCTAAACTTTTTGAGATCAGCTTTCATCTATATTGGTTCCTGCTCAGCTTAACTTTAGAAGAGGTTGTTCAACCGTTACTAATCTTTTGGAGTTAACATCACTATTCAATCAGGTATTTGTTCAACATAAACAAACTGATGTTATTTACACTAGCTTCAGTAAAGCATTTGATTAGGTTAACCACAAACTTCTGATAAGGAAACTCAACCTTATGGGATTCACAAACAATTTACTTATGTGGACTAATTCATACATGTCAAACAGAGCTCAAAAAGTTCACTGTAACACGCTTACTTCCGCAGGGTAGCCATTTGGGTCCTTTATTATTATTATATGTTTATTAATGATCTAACCAATGTCATTAAATACTCCAACGTTCTATTACATGCAGACGACGTGAAAATATTTCGTACATATAATCATCACGCTAATCATATTCTTTTTTTTTTTTTTTTTTAAGAGCACTTCAGGCAACAATGCCTATTTAGTCAAGTACCGTGCTACATTCTTTAGGAAAGGAATAGAGAAGAGATGAAACAGGTGATGAAAGTAGAAGGATAGTCGGAAATTAACTGCCGTATAAGGACAGCACAGCGACCAGTGACTATGCCTTCACCGCTGAGCAGCCCCATCGACAGTCAATTTTTATTTTTGTAGTGAAAAAAAACCAAGATCTTCATTTTAAATCGAACCCACAACCCCCATACTGACAAGCTATATTCTAATGGAAAAGGATTTCGATGCATTTTATTCATGGTGTAATATTAATTTTACGGATTTAAACGTTAAAAAGTGCAAATACACGTGTTTCTTCCGAAGATGTCACACAAATGTGCAGTATATTTGAAACGGCTACGAACTTGAGAAACTGAATGTGTTTTCAGATTTTGGTATTTTACTGAATGCTAAATTGAATTTTATACAGCATATTTCGTTGGCCATAAACAAAGCACGTGCAGTTCTTGCATTTGTAAAACACTGGCCGAAGAAGTTTAGTGACCCATATGTCACAAAATATTTTTATATTTCTCTTATCAGACCTGTTACGAAATATGGCTCAATAATTTGGGATCCAACTTATAAAGTTTATAGTAATAGCATAAAATCGGTGCAAAGATAGTTTTTGTTCTTTTGTCTTCGCGTTTTATAATGGAATCGCTAAATCCTACAACTAGTGTAGACTCTACAACTAGTGTAGACTCTAAAAAGCCGAAGAATAATGTTAAATGTCACGTTTGTTTTAAATTTAATAAAAAAATGTCTGTTCAGATTTTTTGTTTAGCAATATTTCATCTAACATTCCATTTCGATTTACGCGCTATTTTAATCCACTTCTTTTAAGAATTTTTACTGAATTTAATAATTTTTATAGGCATATTAATTTTTCTCTGGATGTTAATTAATTAATATTTAAAAAGCAAAATTTAAGCTTTATGTAATATTATTGTTTACTGTTATAATATCTGTGGGGATCTTGAATCCATTGCCTAAATACAAATAAATAAAGAATCTAATAATGAGAAGCAACTGATGTAGAATATCAGCTAGACATAGAATCTTGTAATGTAGGCAAATGCCACTAACGCCCTGTGATCGTGCGTATAATTGTTCATTTTCGGTTACACATACAAGTTTTAACAATATTTAATAGAACTAAAAATATTTTGATTTTTCATTAATAAAAAAATAACGGCTAACATCCTTTTTAAATTTTACATTGCTTGTTTACATGTACTTTGCATTTCTCTTACCATTAAATTCATGCTTAAGTTAAGCAAAAGTTTTTAAATCGCTTCGAGACACAAAAGCGTTCCATTATGCATCATATACTTGCTTAAATCAATTTACTGATGTTAAACTGTAAAAAGATATTATTAAAGAAAAAAAGTCCAAGAGAATAACACAATTATGCCTGTTTGTCCTTCGAGAAAAGATAACGTCAAAAGTTAGTTTACTTAATAAATGTCAACAAACAACAAGTACACCAAAATATGTACATCAATAGATTTCAAAAGACAGTGTTTTGCGGAAGTATATGTTATTTGCAAAAATTTAGACACATTTCGAAGTATTAAATTATGTTTTTTTTCCATTTCGTTCCAATTGGAAAATTAATATTACACAAAGCTCCGAGGATTGCCCGTAGTACAATAGTTCATCAAGAAAATTGAGAACCTGTTTCTAACATTGGAAATAAATGTTGGGCAAAAAATTGATTTTTGTTTTACCAACTAATATGTTTTTCCAGCCGAATTAAATATAATAATAAGTTTGGGAGTATCGGCTTAAATATCTTATACAACAACAAAAAATCATTTTGATTTTAATCTCCATTAATTGTGCTTCAATCCCTCAAAATCAATAGTTTTTTCTAAACAATAAAATTTGTAATTTTAATGTATTTATACTTATGTGTATGAGTATTCGTTTTATTACAATTTTTATTTGTTCATTAATTCTTTTAAACGCACATGGTTAACGTTCCAATGGCATACCTTTGTCAGGAAAATGAAAAAAAAAAAATAAAATGGTTTCTTAATGGTAAATTTTTTGTTATTAAGTTGTTTTGATTTGTTCTGCCAGTAAATGAAATACTGTTGCCGCTCCTTTCGGTGAAAACCGTTGTTACTGGCTGTTTATTTGGTAAAATCGGCAAACGCTTCCGATGTGATGCGTGATAAGATTTACGTCAATACTTAGCTGTGTACGCCATAACCCTTCGGTGGATCATACCACTGTGGATGTTTTTAGCATCAACCACGCCCCAGGAAGCCTTCGGATATGTCTATCCTCCAGTCACTCCTGGTCGCAACTTCGGGAGCAGGCCGAAGTATTCACTCCTTGCTGAAGAGTTGGAGACCATTCAACTCCCGATCCAGAACACATGCAAGCTTAATAAAATTTCAAAACACAACCACAAGCATGCTCACTGAACCAGGATCATTCATTGTGTTAATTATGAATGATCTAACCCACACAACTCAAACGAGGTCCGCGAAACCACAACCACCACGATGCTCTCCTCAATAATCAGTCAAAGAACAGCTAAAAGGCTAAAAAGCCAAAAAGTTAAACTCTGCGGTTTACTGCTTCCCGTGGAAATAAAGTGGTGTTGTGCAGTTGGCTCCTGCTAGCCTTTAAGGGGTCTGGGCTCCCTTTTACCCCGGTGACACATATAATGATGGTGAGATTCTGTCAAAACATATCAATAAGCCCCCCTTTCGATGTGATGGAATTATTTTCAAGCCGCGTTTTAGATAGTACTGGACAGTTAATAATAGGTCTATTATATATACTTTTATAAGTAAATTTTCCCACCATCTGTCATTTTTTGCCGGGATAATTAAATGTTTCTGTCTTTTGTTATTTGCTAGATCTGAAAGTGCTTTTTGTTTATTCTAGTATATGAGTAGTTTGAGTGGTGCGAAACTTGTATCTAAGGTCCTGTTTATCCATGTTTTCAAGAATGTCTAGTCTTCGCCGTTCTTTTGTTAGGATATAGCAATGTCATATATTAATCTATTTCCCTTAATGAGTGTCAACGTGTAATGCAAAGTTGAAATCTTCTCTTTTTCGTTTATACGAGCATATGTGTTCTGTAAATCTTGTTTATAGAGTTCGTCCAGTTTGTTTACAGGTAAAAGTAAATCTATATACTCTAGTGGAATTAAACTTGTCAGTTGTTTCCGTCGTTGCGCTGAATTAAACCTTTTTTGGCATTTTTCTTTGTTATTTGAATTCGTTAATTTGGATTAAGACATAAAAATCAAGAGTTTTCTGTTTAGACAGGATTTACTGATGAGTACCGAAATGCCTTTATGATCATCTGTTAATTATACATTTCACATAAAATTTTTAAAATAATAAATATTTCCTGAGAATATCGTGAAATATTTATATAAAAAGGAATTAAGCACAATTATCGTAATTTTTTAAAATTTTGTTAAATTTTTAATTTTCAACCTTTGTGTTCTTTTCATTGCAAATTAAACCTTTGTTTTCTATATATTTTGCTTTGTAACTGCTGGAAAATTTGTATCTATGATCTCTCATTTAACACACTGGGTCTTAGCCAGTGCCGCTAAGGCAGCGGCTTTAAAAAGGCTTTTAGACAAAGTTTCGGAGAGATTAGTTATCATAATATTTAATATTTTTACTATGAAAACACTTTAATTTTCACAACTCCATGAGACTTCATAATTTATTTTTCTGTATCTCAAGATTCCATGTGATTGAGTTTAGTTTTGCGCTGTTTATTATATATGCGCTTAAACCATTTTAGCCTCCGAAGTTCCTCAACAGCTGTGTACTATAGTTTTCATTAATATATTATACCACACCATGTAAGTGGCATAATTTCCCACTTTACAAAACTCTAACTATTTCAGATACAAAAATTTAAGTCTTTATTTTTGCTCAATGAAATTTATTTTAAATTAATAAAAAAGTATTTTTCAACTACACCTAGGAAAAAATAAACGGAACTTAAGAGCACGAAATCAAAACCTTTAAAACTGAAATAAATTCCAAAATGTACATATCTTTTGTAACAACCTTTTACATATATAAAAATATGTAAATAAATTCTGCTCTTACATTGAAAATAAATATATAAATTGTTTAGTTGTTCATTGAAGCACGTGATTCAATCTTTACTTTAGTAAGTACGTGGACATGCCTTTATGTTTTATACTACTTTTTTCTTATGTCTTAATTGCTTGCAAAATATTTGGGAAGGCAAATTTAGAACATCTGTCTTTACTTGCTTTTACGTTAAAATTTTTTATATAGAAAACAAAAACTAAGTTAAAATCCAATTGCTGTTTTTGGTTTAAAATCAAGAACTAAGAAACCAAACTGCCACTGGTAGCAAATTAGTGCATGTGCTATATAATTGATATGTAGGTGGTCTTCTATTAATTATTTATAACAATGTTCTGTATTAATTACCTGTATTATGGTTGATTGACTTAATGTGAATGCATATGAAATGCAAATAATTAATAGTGTTATATAAGCAAATATGACCGAACACTAATTTAAATACAAAAGCGATTTAAGTTGCTATATAAAATGTTAATGTTTAAGTTTAAATTAATTGTTAAATTTCAAATTGTCAACTTTAAAAATATAAACAATAAGTTCAGTGGCAAATTAAAAATATCTAATAATTAAAATTTTGTTAGTTGTCATAACATAATTATAATATAAACCAACTTCGAGGCTGATTAAAACATGTTAAACAGAAATTAAGAAATTTTTAAACCCGAATGCTGTTGTCAGTTTGGTAAACTAGAAATCACCATTGTATTATCTCAAAATTAATCTAGAAAAAATTTATTTTATTTAAGTATTAATTATATATTATTAGTAGTTTATTATTAAGGCACTAGGCTTTTTTTATAAAAAATTTTTAATCTTTATTTTTATATTATTTTTCAATATTTCGTCAAACCATTGGTTGTCATCTTTAGGTAAAACAAAAAGGTACCGTTAAATAACTCCCAAATGAAATAAGTCCCAACAAAAATAAAATAACTCCCAAATTATAGAAACGAAATAACTCCCAATGCCGAAATGAAATAAGACCCAAAAATAAAAATATTTTTCAAAAATGAAATAACTCCCAACTAAAATAAGTTCCAACAAAAATGATACAACTCCCAATACAAATTATATTTGCATGCGGGCACTGTTTAACTGTTTTAACCTCTGTAACAGGTAACTCCCGATGAAAGAGGTTCTTGACTTTGATATCATACCATATATCATAGATATATGATAAAAGGCCGGCTATACAGACAATATTTTGTTAGCGAAGCCAGTGTTCCATATACCATAGAGAGATCATCGAGCCATCCTGATCTGTGTAGCCGGCCTTCGCCCGGATGGAAGGATTTAACCTTTATAGTATAACAAACCCCGGCTCCGCTCACCAAAAGTTTCCTGCATAGCCAAAGGCGGAAGGATTTTATTATCTATAGTATAACAAACACCGGCCTCGCTGACTAAAAGTTTTCTCTGTAGCCAGAATAATGGAATAAATCCTAATTAAATAACTTCCATTAGGTGACTTCTAATAACAGCTCTTTAATTAATTAAAATGAAATAACTTCTATACCACACCTGAAGGTTGAAGGAGGAAAATATTTTGTTAGCGAAGCCGATGTTCGAAATACCGTAGAGAAAACAATCTTTCAGCCCGACCGAAGGCCGGTTATTCAGAAAAAGTTTGTAAGCGAATGCTCAATATATCGTGTAGGAGAAATTAAAAAAAATAAAACAAGTCTAAAACTTTCAAAGATTATATTGAATCTGAATGGACTGAAATGAAATTTTAGTCAAATGAAATAACTCCCAATTATCAAAATAAATAAAATAACTTCCAACAGAATTCAGTTAGGAGTTATTTCATTTGGGAGCTATTACATAATGAAATATGTAACTCCCAATTTGTATGAGATTTTTTAATTTGTTGGCAGTTATTTCATTTTTTTGGGAATTATTTCACGGTACCAAAGAAAAAGTGCATAAACAATATGTTAAATTAATCAGAAAAATGAATTTTGAATTTGTTTGTCAACAATTTTTTCATTAATAATAAACTACTAATAAAATATTAAAAAGGTTAAATAATTATAATTATTATATATTAATTATATAAATTACACTTTCACGCCTTACGAGATAGACATACAATATACAATTCTGCCTTCGGAGATAAATAGGATGGCTCTTTAGGAACAAATTTTTTATTCACTAAAGTCGGTGATTTCATTTTTAGCAGATGACATATATAATTCCAACACATAAGAAAGAAAAGAAGGGCATAGAAAAGTAATACTTCTTAAACTTTTAATATAAAACTAAACTCATTTGTTATTGTCAATATTGATACCAGAACAATTTTCTTAAAGTATGCGTATATATATGTATATATATATTGTAGGGAATTCAAAGCATTAAATATTTATTCGAGTATTTGTTGGTTGTCTAAAAGTTTATTAAATAAATCAAAATAACAATGTCTTAAAATTGCAAAGATGATCAATATTTTAATTGTTAAAGAGTTCAAGACAAGACAGTTTAATTCAAAATATTGTTTACGATTTGTTTGAAAAGAAATTAATTGGAAATTAAGGTAAAATCGTAAATATTTTGGATCTGGCAAACAATATGAAATCGGATCATAGAAATTTAAGAAATAATAAAATGTTTTGGGACAAATACAAATTTACACTCTGTAACAAGATAATTTTATACATATTCATATTGTATAAAATTTAAAATAAAGCAGCCAACTGCAAGTCGATCTCGCACCTTGTATAAATTAAAAATATTTCTCGAAAACACTTTAAAATACATTCGTAAAAGACATATGTATCTCATAATACGGTATCCTTCTACACGGTAAAAAGTCAAAGTTTAATTTTAAACCTTATCAGTTTTATTTTTAGACTCTTTTATAATTAAACTAAAAATTAATTCTAAAATGGTTTATATTTAAAACCAGAAAAAAACGATTAAATTTGTTGTATGCTTACTTGGAATAGAAATAACACCAAAATGTTAGTTTTGTTTATTTATTTACATGGCAGTTTACATATTATTCCGAAATAGGCATTAAAAAGTTGCCTGTCTCTTTGTTTTATTACTTAAAGTTTCATTGTAATACCTAAAAAGAATGAAACGTATCTCTCATAATTATTTTATTCCCTCAAGTTTAAAAACAACACTTATAAAGCATTTAAAAGATCCGTTTATTAGAGAGAACTAAAATTATGCTTTACAAACAATACCACAAATGGTATAAACTTAATCTATTTCTTACCAATAATAACGACAAAAGTATTAAATTAATGCATCTTAAAACCACGCTGTTTGAAGCTTATTCTTACAAAGAGAGTGCGGAGGACTTTACACCAAATGGAATAAAAATTTCAAGTAAGTTTTAACCACAACCTTTAGTAATTTGTCTATTAAATAAATATTTGTTTATTACCATGCATAAATATAAATATAAATATGAATTTAGACTTAGAAGGAAAAGATCTTCATTTTAATGATCGAGACGGTGCTGAAATTGAATTTAGTGAGCTTCCAGGAATTATTTTACAATACAGATGCAGCAGCAGTTTTTTTGTAGAGTTTTGCTTGGACGAAACACGATTAACCGACAGTGTAAGGATTAAAAAGTTTATTTTTTATTCGAGTCTTATTTTATTGTAGAATAAATTACAGGAATTAGAATCTTATCTCAAGAATGGTGATTATTTTGCAATATTTTCTGAATATTCAGCAAAGCAAACCTTGAGAGACTCTTCCCGCCGTTGTTTGATACGGAAAGCAATTAACTTTCTGCGCCAACGAAGTGGCAATTTTCCAAAACGTGAAGACAAGATTGCATTAGCAGAAGCTATAATATATCTATTTCCTACATATAAAGTTGAAAGCAGCAATTGTGGTGGCATTGTAAGAATTATTTTGGAATAGTTACACAAGCTTTCAATTTGTTATCCTATTTTTTATTTTATTTATTTTTTTTTTTTGTTTAAGGATTTATTTTTTAACCCGGAAGCTAACACCGGCTTTTTAGTTGCAAAACTAAAAAATTTCAACACCAAGAGACATAAGTTGACAGCAGAAAAACCAGAAAAAAAAACAAGAAGGTGATAATAACAGCTACGACGAAAATATTAGCGAGGAAGATCTACATTTTTTCAAAATTATTTAGTCGCAGAGCATTTAGATATTATAAAAGAAAAGTTAAAGCAAACACTGAAAGGGCGTATAAAAGATTGCTCCGCAGAAGTAAACGTATTGCACGCATTTCCCATACTCATATTCGATTCTTCATTGGTATTGAATTCTTGGAAAATTATAAAAAATTATCATAAAATTATTTAATCCGCTGCGTTTATTCTTCTAGATTTTGTTTGATTTCGAGCTTCGTCATGGTAAAACAAAGGCAAATGAATTATTCAATAGCTGGGAGAGATAAAAAAATTTCGTTGATAAAGTAGCAAGTAACGCAGGTGCACAAAACTTGGAAAGTTTATTTGATGGGTCTGCTGACGTGTTACCATTTTTAAATATCTTAACGTTGCTTCCATCGACTGCAGCTGGACGAGATACAAAAAAGGTCAAGATTCAAAAGTCTGTAGCTTTATAACTTTTGAAGAGGTAACTGATAAAAGAAAATATCACTATTATTATTATTTAATTAGTGTTATACATGTACATTTTAATTTATGTATTTTTTTTTGTGAGAAACAAAGAGGGTGTTATTTTATATCCTGCCTAGGATAAAATCAACACCTATTTAGTACACAATTTATTCAGCTGGGGTATTAAAAATAATACAGGTTCCGGAATGAAATGTAGTCCTCGATGGTATTAATCTTATACTTATTAACATTGAAAATAATACATCATTCAGAATAGAAATTATTTAATGGCGTATTACGTCAATTTTTCTCATGTATTATTTATATAACACTTTTGTTTGGTTCTAATAACACAGTTTAATAAAATGAAATACATATTAGTATAACGTTTATAGTCAGAAAAAGAGAGTATAACTCAAATCTCTCTCACTGCCTCTCATTTAATATCTTTACATTTATACTAGATTGGAGTTAATCTAATTCTAAATTGGGTTTGTTATATATATACACCGGCCTGGTATTAAAATTAGTCCAAAATTGTTTACCGTGTATTTGTTTTTTAGTGTGTATATCTGTTATTATAGCATACACTTTGTGTAACTTTTAATAGCTTGCCCATTGTGGGACCTTAACAAACGATTTATTTATTTCAGCGGGAACATTATGCTACTTCCAAAAGCAAAATTATTTTCTTCTTCAATCAGGTAATAAACCGTTAAATTTAGAACGAAATATTTCAAAAGAGACACACATAGTGAGAATGATATTGATAACTATCGTACTTTAGTATTGTTAAAACTTTCACTTCTGCCAGCTAATTCAGTAACATTAAGTCTCAACTCTAATAAATTGTTTGTATTAACGTTTTAATTATAAAATCATCAAATGGAAACCCTAATGTAAAAAACATATTAAATATAATTGTATCTGTATATGAGTGTTTGCACCCAAAGATTCCTTACTCCAATTTAATACATGTCAATAATAAATCGAAGAAACAAACTTTGCTGTGGAAACAATTTTTCATAACCAGGTAGAGGTACTCCTTTAAATGACTTTTTAATGATTTTTCTAGCAACCGAAACAAATATAAAAAAGGAAAGTGATAAGAGTTGGAAGGATAAAATTAAAATACCATTAGTTATTTTTCCTATGGTTATTGCTTTGAATTCCTCCATCCTTCCTATTATAAATTAAAAGCAACATTATCGACAAATTTTTGGTATAAATAGAGAAACAAGAAACATATGTCATGATTCTGATTATATTTTTCTGCTAACACCTGAACATTTAAAATTGCAATTAGGAGATGTAAACAGTTGTTAAATACTTCATTCAGTTTATATATAACAGGTAAAAAAAAAATAAAAATAGTTCTTTTTAATAAAGCACGTGCATTCTAACACTGTTTCTAAAAGTAAAAAACTATCCATCAAACTATTAAAAAAAGTACTATAAAGGCGTAAATAGAAAACTTTAAATAAATATGAACGATAACGAGCAATGTTGCACGTTTTTCTGTCTGCCATTCTGTTTATGCAGACCTTTTAAACAAAATAAAAAAAAATTCGTTTGAAAAACTTTTTTACTTTTAATTTTTTTTAATTTTTAATTAAAAATAATATTTAATTTTAAGTTTCATATAAAATAAAAAAATAATTTATAGATTTAGTAGCGTATTGTTTTACATTAAGCCTTAAGATGATTACCGTTTATGTACACATTACTTATAAACAGACATTATGTATTATAACATTTCTGTCAAGATTTTATGTCATTTAAACATGTTACATGAAATAAAAATACAGTTGGCCCATTTAAAAATCGGAGTCTATTTGCAATTACAAAAATAAGATAAAATTTATCATTTACTTAATTACATGCGACTGAAATAAAAAATTTTCATTTGTTTGAACTAAATTAAAAAAAAAATGATAAAATAATTTTACGAATATTAGCATCAACCTGAAGTTTAATATATACAATTTTAGATATGTAACAATCACCCTCAGTGATCTTAGTGAGGGTTGTAAATGTAATATAAACCTTCATGTTCAAGATTATGCAAAACTTAATTTATTTTGATGAAGTATCACTATTTTCAAGTATTGCTGTTGATTTGGTGATTAATACAATAGAACAAAAATGGAATGTTTGAAAAAAAAATTTAAAAAGACAGAGAAATGTTTATTTTTACGCATTCTCAAGTTTTGTATAGAAAATAAAATTTTCAGTATAATGAAAAGGCGCTTCCAATGTGCTCGCCAGGATGTGCGGTTCATCGTTGAAATCAAGTGAAACGACCACGAACAGCACAAACATTTAAAATATAATTGAAAACAACACACCTATCTAATTCTGTGATCAATCAGTTTATTTATTTATTACTTCAAATAAATCACAGTTTAATCCCACTGTATGCTAAATTTGCAAGCAAAAAATTATATTATCGAAATGTATTTTTTTATTATATATATATATATATATCATATTTTTTTAATCGTTATTGTAAAAATCAGGCTTATATGTCAAGAAAAAAAGAAAAAAAAACAGTTTACAGTTAAAAACTGTTTAACATTTTATTTTTTCTTTGTTGTATTTTTAATTTATTAAAAAAAAAAATACATAAGTATAAATAATAAATTAATAAATGATTATGTCAAGTGCTACAAATATGAACTTTCTAATGCATTTCCGGCTTTTTTTTATGAAATGTGTGTTTCAATAGGTACACCAACAAATTCATTAAAATAATTATAACTTTGTTTGCCTGTTTGCATTTTTCCCTTGCTTCAAATCATTAACGTAATTAAAAAGATATGAATCTATGCTAAAGATTTCGGTAGTTAAAATACATTGTACAGAAAAATCTACGAAAAAGCCAATGTACCTGTTCTTGTTCTAAATATATTGAATCTCCGTAAAGTACTTTCACTTTGAAAAACTGTGCTTTTAAACTTTTAAAATATACTAAAATATATTAAAATATATTCAAATTTATGAAAATATACTAAAATACATGTTAGAATATACTTAAATATATCAAAATGTATTAAAATATTTAAAAATATACTAAAATGTAATAAATTATAGTAAAATATAATAAAATAATATAACAATATAATAGTAACGGATATTAAAATATACTAAAGTTTACTAAATATATTAAAATATATTAAAATATACTAAAATATATTAAAATATGCCAAAATGCATTAAAATATATTAAAATATACTAGAATATATTAAAATATACTAACATACTTAAATATACTTAAATATATTAAAATATACTGAAATATATTAGTGTGCCGAAATAAAACATAATATATTTAAATCTAGTAAAATATACTAAAATATTTAAAAATATATCAAAATATATTAAAATAATAATATACTAGAACATATTCAATTATACTGGCGTATAGTAAAATTATTAAAAAAATAATATATATATATATATATATATATATATATATATATATATATATTATATATATATATATTAAAATTATATATATATATTAAAATACACTAAAATATTGTTACCGATGAGTCTTGCTTAAGTTTTAAAAGAAAATAATTAAGCAATAAAGTAAACTACTTAGAACGCAAGACAACAAATTTCTAGTTACAAACTGCGTAGAAATTTTATACACGCAAAACAATAACAATTAGATATGCTGTTTACTAACTGCGTAGTTTTCTAAGAAAACTTATCCACACAAGATACCAACAACTATCTTAAAAAAAATTCCAGGAAGAAACTTTATCAGTATAAAAACAAAAACATAAATACACACAGAAATACAATCGCCTATACATTGAATAAATAACATTACAACAGCCAAATGTTATACAAAGGGAGTGGAAGATTATCAATTTTGTTAGACCTTTAGTGGACAAATATAAAAGGCAGCATCTGAGCATATAGTTAATGGGTAGAAAAAAAACCTCGTGGAGTAAAGACGTGCATCTTAAGTAAATAGTTCTCTAGTGTCAACTTTGTGTAAAGTTAAAGTAAATAAACTTGTAACTAATTTATAAACTCTAAAATCTGGTGTTATTTATTTTGCAATAAAGAACTCACAACAAAACATTTATAAAATGTATAAACGTAACAATATATAAATATATACTAAAATATAGCAAATTAAATTATACTAAAAAATATCAAAATATTTATTTATTATTTTATATTCCTATCTATTCCTATATTTGCTATCTCGATCCGAAAAAGTCATGCAAACATAAAATAATAAAGGCCTATAAATTTGCTATTTAAAGCATTAAATTAATGTTTCAAAGAACTGAATCCATTGCTGAAAGAAAAAAAGAGATATTTCGAACCATTACTTCGAATTCAGACGAAAGCAAAGCAATAGCACCTGAAAGATTTAATTGTAGCAAATTTTAGCTTTATAACTAAAATAAATATTTAGTATTTACCAAATTATTTTTTGCCTCGTTTATAATCACTTAATTTTCCTTATTTAATAGAATTAGTAAAATAGCATTAGTAAAAAACTTCGTGTCTTATATGGTAAGATTCATAAAAAGCATATTTAACTTTTTCTCAAAGCAAATACGTATTTCTTAGAGAGACTGATTGGCTATCGTCCTGCACACTAAAGTTTAGCTTGTTTCGCTTTCATAAATCATGAATATGTTCGTAGGTATGATGTAAATGAACCAAAACATGAAATAATAAATTCTGATGTTTTTCACGAAAAATGTTAATTTCAAAATAGTTAACAATCTCCGATCACTTATTGTTAAACTAGTTGAAACAAAGATAATAAGGTAAAATTTATTGATATGTGCGTATATTCTCCGACGGGGTTTACTTTATTTCGGCATGATTTTACGCCAACCCGCGTCAAATTTGGTTCGAAAACAAACCGGTTTCGGCTATTTGCCATCTTCAGTGACGTAAAATCATACCCAAATAAAATTTATTAGTATCGGTATATTATTTTCCTTACTTGATGTGCAAGTGCGAGTTATCAGTTATCGAATACCCTCTAGTTGAAAACTTAAGCTAAACGATATATATTTCTTAGGGATGTACAGTTTTAGTAAGGCAATATGTATTTTTTATTTTTGTATAATCTTTAACAAATACCCGACTCTACAGTATTAAACACATTTGCAAGAAATTTAAATTTTAGAGTACTTTCTTGATTTTTATTTTGCATTTGCAAGAAAGCTATTTATGCTTTTTGTTTTTTATGTTGTTTAAGGTTTATTCTAAGGATAAAGCAAAACAATAATAAATAAGCAAAATTTAAAAGATTTTTGCTTGTATCTCCACTTAAGTCAGACAGCTGCCATTGCGGCTGTTGTAGTTTCGTCTTAAGACTTGTTCTTGTTATACTGCTTAAGAAAATAAAAAACACATTAAATTGTTATTTTTTTTTAAACATTCCTTTTCACAGGATATTTAATCGTTAGTCGAGAGTTCATCACAATCCAACACAAGCAGACACTTTTTATCCCTAAAAATCACATAATGTTCGGTGTTTATGTTTAACATCAGATGTTTTGAAATTTTTGTTTCACTTTTGACGTAAAAAAAATCCTTGTACATAGAAAGTTATACAAGTGTGAATATGTTTTATTAGCACTTTGATTTAGGGGTTGAAAACATTATGTATAGTCCTCCTTTTGTCTAGGGAATATTCAAAATATCCTCTTCCTTTTAAAACTAAAATTATAGGTATGTAATTGTTGCTGTACACACCTTCTTATTTTTTATTTGGTAAATGATTTTCTAAATACTTGTAAATGATTTAAATTACGCCCTTTAATTAGAAACACATGGCCTCTTTTAGAAAACATTATGGGAAAATGTAAAATTATACATTTTGCAAGGAATATCAAATAAAATCTTTTAGAAAAATAGTATAATGAAAATATGAAGTTAGTATTAGATTAAGATTTCAAACATTTTAAGTATAATCTTTGAATTATATCAAATCGCGTGTTTTTTTTTACCAAATTTTATACTGACCGTTGTTACTAAGTTGGAATAATTATTTAGTAGACTAAATCATATTTTTAGCTTTAACTTTTTTAAAAGATCGAGCTAAATTTATATTAAACTTGTTGTAAAATATTATTAGGTTTAAAAGAAATTTTAGTACTTTTCCGAAAGAATAAAAATGAAGAGATTTTTTCTTATCGCTTGAAACATTTTCTGCTTCAAACTACAAAGTATACGCAAGAGTGGTGCAACAAATATATTCTGCATTTCGTGATATTAAGACAAGTATCAAATAATTATAAAAAAAAAATAAGTAAGTTTAGTTAATTTAAACAACATTTTAAAAAAGAAATGAGAAAAAATTTAAATAGAAATACATAAAAGCAAAAAGGTCTATATGACAAAAGGTGAGAAAATAGCGTTTGCATTTTAAATTGCAAAATAGTTCAAGCTAATGCACACAAATAAATTGTCGCTTTGCCTTATTTATTTATTTTATTTTTTATATTTACTAAAGCCTATGGATTCAATAGCCTTACAGACTATAACAATATTTAATACATTTTTACAACATTAATTATTCAAAACAATATTTTTTTTAACACTATTTATGTTCTAATAACAATCAATAAATCAGAAAAAATCTTTAATAACAGATCCCAGTTAGCATAGTTAAAAAACTGTAAACTTGTATGAATAGCCGGATAAAATTACGTCTAGGACGTGATGGAACATTAAAACAGATATTACTTATTTAAAATTAACTGGACACATTTTTTTTAATAAGATTAGGGACGAAATCAATAATTCGTAATTGGTTTACGACTTTTAAGCCTTGGAAGTTTAATTAAAGCAAGTCTATTATAATAATAGCCGTTATAATAATAGCCACGGAGACCAAAGAGCAAAAATTGTTACTGAATAGATTCTACAACATTAATATGGTCATTGTAGGTTGGGTCCTAAACTATAGAGGATATTCCAGAGTAGGTCATACTAAAGATGTATATAATAAACACTTTGGCCCAGCGTTTTATAAATTCTTAAGACAGATGGGGCTTTATTTACTGTAAATGAAGTGTATTGTATAAAATTCAGTTTAGAATCAAGTAAGACACCTAAATCACTAATTGCTTTAACCTTGTTTAATATTTTATCGTTTAAGATTTAATCAACATTAAATTTGTGTTCTCCGAAAGAAACACTAGAAAAAAACTGCTGAACTTTTTACAATTGAGCTGCATAAGATTAATGTTATGCCAGGAACTAATCTCATCGAAATCATGTTGCATGAAGATAATTTTCTGGATAATAAATATAAGTTAAACAGATTTTTAAAATCACCAGCATACATGAAGATATTTGAAAACTTTATTACTGTTGGTAAATCATTGATGAAAAATAAAAACAACAGCCGTCCAAGAAGGCTTCCTTGTGGTATACGATATTTAACATATTGTTACGGATATGTCTTGCTGAAGTTTTAAAATAAAATAATTAAGCACATTACTGCTTACAAACTGCGTAGAAATTTTATACACGCAAACAACAACAATTTGATATGCTGTTTACTAACTGCGTGGCATGCAAGACAAAAACAAATGTCTGATTACTAACTGCGTAAAAATTTCATACGTGCAAGACAACAATTAAAATCTATGCTGTTTACCATCTGCGTAGTTTTCTAAGAAACTTTTTCTGCACGAGACAACAACAAATATCTTAAAGTAAATTCCCAGAAGAAACTTTATCAGTATAAAAACAAAAATACACACTGACATACTGGCGCCTATACATTGAATAAACAACATACAAAAACAAAATGTGATACAAAGGGAGTAGCAGATTCTTAAATTTTCTAGACTTTTAATGGACAAATATAAAAGGGCATCGCCTGAGTGGATAGTCAGTCAGTGTAAAATTAAATATCGTAAAGTAAAGAAGTGAATTGTTTTGTAGTGTCAACTTTGTGTAGTTAAAGTAAATAAACTTGTTATTAATTGAAAAACTCTAAGAGCTGTGTTATTTATTTTGCAATAAAGAACTCACAACATAACGTTTATAAAAGGTATAGACGTAACAATATGTTGGCTAAGATGTCAACTTCTTGAAATAAACTTTCTGTATTCTAATTAACAAATAAGACGAAATCTACCCTAAAGACTCAAGTGTGAATACCATGCAATTAAGCTTGTATAATAAAATCTTATGATTGACCATATGTCTGTCCAAAAACTTAACCGCCACAGCCATCATAATTAATATAGAAAGTATTTAATAAAACTTAAAAAGCAAGCTTTATTATGAATTAATAAAACCGTTTTCGCAAAGGAAAAATAAATATTTTTGATTTATAAAACTAAAAATTGTTTCATAAACCTTTAATAAATTATAATATTTTTGCGATTGTAAGCTATTAAGAACATGCTTTTTAAGAATTCTAAAGCCTTAAGTGAAAGATTTTTAAAAAGTCAGTAAAGGGTGCATAGAAATCCTGATTACATTTTTTTAAATAATTCCCACATTTTCAAATTTTCCGTTAAAGTTTTTGCTTTTTTTTCTCAGTTGTTTTTAAAAAATTCAAAAAGGCGCAAATGTTAATTAAAACAATACACTATTTTTATTGAATTAACACAATCTCTACATGAAAAATACTTATTTGTGTTAATGTTGCGCTTCTAATAAATTGTCTTGCTTGTGTGTAAAGTACTGTTGTCATCCAATTTCTCATGTAAGTATATGTTCTTTATGCCCCGCTGTTTTCTAATGTAGAAAAACAATGACTTTACATCCCCTTGCAACAATTTGATAATAGTTTTATTTTTAACAGAAATAAAAATTATGACTTTGACCCCGCGTAACATGGAACTTAACTCGATGGTGTTTAACATTGAAAGCAATAAAATGAAAACTAGACAACGAAGAGATAAAAAATAAAATTTTGAAAATATCGACATAAAAAAATCTTGCTCGTAAAATTTTCCTTTCAAAAAAGTAAAATACAATTTTTTGAGTACTATCTTGCCTAACAATGTTTATTTAATACAAAATTTAAATTATGAGGCTCCAATTAGTCTAATCGTTTTTAGAATTTAAGCACCATTTTAAATAAAATTGCTGAATAATTTCAAATAATACGAAGTATAAATAAGATTTATATTCAATAATTGTTTTATAAATCAAATTAGAGGAATATGTAGGTTGTTCTACAAAAGAATTATGTAATTTAATTGTTTTTGTTTTGATGTCAGCATTATTTACAGTTCACTTGTTTGGGTTTTATTTAATTGGAATTGTTTTTTCTTTTTTTGTGGAATAATTATCTTTATAATCTACATTTAGTTGTTTTTGTTTCAAGTTTAATTTTTTAATACTCTTGTAAATAAAAATAACGAAAAAATACATTTGTATATGAAAGTGAGATTAGTTAGCAAATAATCAAGTTTTATTATTTTGTTAGTGTATTTGTTTTTAATATTTTTATTAAAAAATTATATTATATTTATATTTTGATAATTTGTAGTATTCAATGCATGCTAAAAATAATTTGCACCAAATTTTAAAAAGTAAAATGAAGTAATTATTTAAGCAAGACAATTATTAAGAAAGTAGAATAAATATCTAAAGATAACTGAAGTATAAAATCAGCTTAAAGTCGAAAGTGTTGAAAGGTTGCTAATGTAACGCCGATCCGCTAGGCTAACAAACCTGAAAATTAGCACCCAATTGAAATTTGTTCTGCACTTTCTAAGGTGATGGAAACTATGATTAATTTTTATCTTGTGAGGTTCCTGGAATCTAACAGCTTACTTAGCAACCGACAGTATGCTTTCCGCAGACGACGTTCTACGAAAGACTTGCTGGCTTTCCTTTAGGAACGATGGTGCAAACTCCATATACCCATTCGAAGAATGTAAGGTGGGACCTTTAGATATTCGCAAGGCGTTTGATAGAGTACGGCATGATGCACTTATGCCAAATCTTGTTGCTTTTGGTGTCGGTAATAGTTTTTCCAGATTCATATAGAGTTTTCTCAGGAATCGCACTGCGGGTTCAATATTAATTCACGGGTACTGCACTGCTCCGTTATTTCTCCTTCCCTATTTCTTAGCTTTCTGAGTGAACTTCCTTGTCAAACATTGAACCATTTGTCATTCGTATTCTTTTAGTAATAGATCGAACCAGACAAAATAGGAATTATACGCTCAATCACGATTTCGCAATAATCTCTAAAGAGGTTCTTGTGAATAGAGTTGGTTTTAATGCCGGTAAGACTTAATGTCGCATGCTTGCGCTTAGATGAGTGTTCAGAAATGATGCTGCATCTGTTATTATGAGTGATATAAGTATCTTGATGTTCTTGGCATAAAAATGCAGTGTGACGTTCGATAGACTAAGCACATTTTTCGCTTTCTAAAGAAGCTTTCAAGTGCCTCGTTTTTCTAAAACTGGGCCGGCGACCGAAAGTTAAATTTTCATCTAAAAATCGATTTTTTGTAGGTGATCCCTAATTATGCTTATTTTTGCGATATTCCTCTTATTTACGGAGATACAGCCATTTTAAGTTTTTAGTTTAGTTGGAGTTGCTTGACCGCGTCCAAGAGACTCATCGGGGATAGTAGCATATTCAACTATATTGATTCTCTAGAACATCGACGCTTACCCCCCGGGGGCACATATATATGGTCTTTGGAGAAAGCAACAACTTAGACCTGTGCAACTGGGGGAAAAAGGGAGCACAGTCCCCTGAAGTCAGCAGGGCTACAACTGGAAACTCCACTTTATTTCCACGGGAATCAGTGACCCGCAGAGTTCCGTTATTTGTCTCTTTCGACACTTAACTGTTCTCTGACTGATTATTGAGGTTGGCCCTATATGGGAGTATCGTGGTGGTTGTGGTTTCGTGGCCCCATATCAGTCTATGGTTCTATTGTGGCCGGGTTCATTTAACCTTAATAACACCTACCTGGTGAAATGTTCCCAGATCCAGTGAGCATGATAGACATGTGTTGTGGACAGAAGTTGGAAAGTCTCCAGCATGACGTCCCAAATTATGCAGTGGTTTGACCACCATCTGATTAATACTACATAGTCAGGCGCAGATGTAAATCTAATCACACAGAACATCGATGCTATGTGGGTTGTATTTCATTATTTTATCGTTACTGCAATGGCAAGTGGTATTATGCAACTAGGGAACTTGTTCCCAGTACTCGCACCATTTTGCGTTTAACACCCTTTTGTTTGAAGGCCCATCAATTTGTGGTTGATTGGCCGGTACATTGCACTATGAGTAAACTCCTTCCAGAAGTCGTCCCTGTCACTTTCAATGTACGAAAGTTCAAATCGAATGTCCACAAAACACTACGTCCTCTTTCCTAATTCCCCCATAACCTAATTTCTTAATTTTGGCACAATGCGTTGCATGAGTAAATTTCATCCCCTGAGATAGAGTCCGAAAAAGATATCAGCTTAAAGTCTGGATGTTATCCTGTCATATTAAAGAGAACAGTTGCAGAATTCTTTTGATTTGCTTAGACCCACACGTGGATTAGAACAAATATAAAAGAAACAATTTAAAAAAGTTGCCACATCTTTCTATAAGAGAATATTCTAGAATAAATATGTATATAGAAATAGCAGTTGAAAATAACAAAATGATTCTTGACTTGTTTATTTTTAAATTAAAACAATTCAACCCTTAAGAGCTTATCCAGATCACAAAGTGCAAAAAAGTGTATACTATATTCGCAACATCGTTTATCCAAAATACTTATGCCGAGAGGCTTTATGTGAACCATAATAATTCCATTCAATTTTTCTAACTTCTTCAGAAGCTTTACTTTAACTCTTAAGCTCTCGCTCTATTTTTCATTTTCCTCAAAAACCACTCGAACAATAAAAAATTTAAGTGTGTTAAATTCTGTTTAAATAAATTTTAGCTATTTTTGCCTAGACGCAAAAGCTTTCTTACTTTAGAATCCTGTTTAATTTTTTGGATTTATTTAATTTGTTTCAATTGGTTCTGTAGTGGTCGGTATAAAGGCAATCTAAAGTTTTTATCCTTTAATGATATAATTAATTTTTATTTGGACTCTTTAATTTTTTTCCAAACAATTAAATACAGTTTTACTTATTTGTTTTTAAGACACAATACATAAATTACAAATAGAATATAAAAAACCAAAGGCTTATTGAGAGTGTGTGCATACTTATGTAATTAAAGGCAAAAAAAAAAAAACATTTATAAATCTTAAATATGTATATTGTTTGTATCTGTATGAGTTTGCATATATTAAGCCCAAAACGACACAAATTCTTAAATCCATAGGTATTTAATTGTTCGTAATGTATGGATTTACTCACATGTGAACGTATGCACATGCCTATGTACGAGTATTTGTTTAAAGTAAGGGCAGCAGTAAGGAAGG